>CM060110.1:15853158-16203158 GCA_030522415.1 Channallabes apus | reverse complement strand
TCTCTCTCTCTGTCTCTCTCTCTCTCTCTGTCTCTCTCTCTCTCTCTCTCTCTGTCTCTCTCTCTCTCTGTCTCTCTCTCTCTCTCTCTCTCTGTCTCTCTCTCTCTCTGTCTCTCTCTCTCTCTGTCTCTCTCTCTGTCTCTCTCTCTCTGTCTCTCTCTCTCTCTCTCTGTCTCTCTCTCTCTCTGTCTCTCTCTGTCTCTCTCTCTCTCTCTCTCTCTCTGTCTCTCTCTCTCCCTCTCTCTGTCTCTCTGTCTCTCTCTGTCTCTCTCTCTCTCTCTGTCTCTCTCTCTGTCTCTGTCTCTGTCTCGAACTTTCCCTCACTCGCTCTCTGTCTCTTTTTCCTCCTCATTTTGCTGTGTTTGCTCTCCGAGGCTGAAATAGGAAACTAGCAAACAAAAGAGAGCTCTCTGGAACAACAAAAAAAAAAAAAAAGGAAAAGAAAAGAAAATCGCAGTTAGCGTTAATTAGCGGCGCTTCAGACGACGCCTTTCAGAATTAATTAGTAGAAGTCAGCATATTTCCAAACACATGGCTCTCTAGTTGTGTGTGCATGTGTGTTTAAGCGTGTGCGTTGCATTGTGGTGTTAAGAATCAGTGGGCCGAATGCGTCCTGACCCCCCGGTCTTAGCGCAGTCTCAGACAGTCGGCTTGGGAAAACCGCAGCGGCCATTTTGGCTCAGGCGGAGTCAAGGTCGTAAAACTCCGAGTCGGTGTAATAAGTCATCATAAAGTCGACGTTCCGCGGCATAAATCACGGCGACGGTGCGGGTCGAGCCCACTGCGCCGTGGTCACCTGGTCACTATAAAAATAATGCTCACAACTGGGTGACACACATGCACACATCGCTTCTGCAGGTGTGTGTGTGTGTGTGAGTCTTTGAGGTTGCATGGATAAAACATTAGTTAGACTGACTTGGCTGCAGGGGACGTGTGTGTGTGTTTTTTCTCTTTTTTTATTGTTGTTGTCGAGTGCAAAAGTTTTCACACCCCCAAAAAACTAATATAATAATATTAATAATAATATCTATAGTAAAATATATTCTTTTTTTTTACTTTATCATTTTGTTATTAATTGAATAAATGACCATTTTATAGGTTTATTTGGAATCAAATTCAAATTGAATGTAGCTTCGTATGTTTTAAACATCACTATATTTATAAATACAACTGGAAAATGTACATTTATTCACAGTTTCATATTTTCTAATTTAAAAATTTAACAACTGAACAAATTAAAATTTTTCAGTTGTTGAATTTCCAATTTGAAAAATTGAAAATGTTCAGTTTCTAATGATGCTATTATAATAATCATTACATCAATAATTTATCATACAATTATAATATTTTTACCCTTTGCATAGTTTTATTTTATATATAGCTTTATTTGATACTTTGTATTATATTGTATTTATTTTTAATCTATACTAGTTTAGATTTTTTTTTTATATATATATATTTTTTATTAATTTGAGGTGTCATATTTTGTACTTTTCACTTACTTATACCTTAGGGGAATATTTATTCATTCATTTATTTATTTATTTTATTTATTTTACAGTACTACAGCCTCATGGCCTCACTTACAGTACAAACTGATTATCAGTTACATTCTTACATTTGAAAGCTTTAATGCACACTTTTTCCACGTGGGGATTTAAAGTGCAAGTGCACTACAAAGTAAGTATTATTTTAAAATTATTATTCATTTAATAATAAATAAAATAATAAATGCAGATTATACATTAAAATTAATGTTCAAAACCTACTGTAAATTGAGAAAGACCAGCTAAATTAAGCATGATGCAAAACCAGATTCAACTTTCAGTATAAAAATGTAATTTTTCTCTATAAATTTTATATCGTCTCACTATTAAATTATTTTAACATCTCATTGATCAAATGTAACACCTATAATCAATTCATTAAATACTAAAACAAACTTTTTTTAATTGTTAACTAAATAAAAAAAAAGGTCAATTGCTACAAAGATAAAAAAAAATGGTTGTTTATGTACCGACCTCAGCAGCAACCTCCTTTCCCCTCTCGTCTTTTCCAACCACCAGTACGCTAATCACCAGCTGATCATCAGACATCCCCTGCACCAGTTCCTCCCGGTTCATGCCTCAAGTTAGATGTTTGTTTTTTTATGTGATAATGATTCATAGGTCATTGTGTGGCTTAATAAACAAAAAATATTCCTCTGTACCTGCTCAGGTACTGCGACTGGACTGAAAATGCGAGCCAAAAACTTGCCAAAAAAAGAGTCCTTCATGAAGCCTGGAGAACTATTCCTCAGGACTACATAAAAATACAAGAAAGTCTGGCCCTTTGAAAGCGAAATATAAAGGAACGAGTGGTGGCTCAAGACTATTACACAGTACTGTAGATACATATACACACACAACAACAAACACCCGGCACCAGTTGTTGCTTTGGTCTCGGCTCCTGCCAGGAAAGAAAAGGAAGAAAAAAAAAACATAAAAAGCAAAAACAAAGTAATGCCCCTCTACTGTCCTTCACATTCCAGAGTTTCTGTTTTTAATGGGGGCTGGAACTTGTGACTTTTTTCTTTCTTTCTTTTTTTTTTTTTTTTTACTAGCACATGATGCTAGATGGAGAGAGAGAGAAAGAGAGAGAGTGAATGGATTTTTGTAGATCACTAAGTTTAAAGGGAATTTCTTCTGCTTGTGCCGGATGGCTGCACTCCTTATTACTCTCCCCATCATATATGAGTTCTAAAAAAAAAATTTCAGACACTAATTACCCCATCGCCATGCCCCTCCCCTTCGCCTGAGACCACCTGCGACTTAATTATCTCCTTTAAAAAACAAACCAAAAAAAAACATGTCTGTCTCGCCACCTCTGAACGGTTCCACCTGTCCGTCCCGAGCCCCTTTTCACCATCAGGCCGTCCTTCCATCTCCGTTCCCTCTTCACTGTCTCAGTACTAATTTGGTGCGACAGCCCGAAACACACACTCGCACAAGGACACTTCAGGAACTGATGCCTCGGTGGGGACTCGCGACTTCCACGGCTATAAAACTCTTTCGTGTTGTCCTAATTGATTGATTTATTAATTCGTCCGATGCCGGTGGGAGGACGCGTGCGTGCCCGGGTGTCCTTCGTGCGTTCAAGGAGACGGAGAATAATAGCTGAGGACTGGGGACGGTTTACATCATGTTACCGTCTGATTACTTTTAATTAACCCAGGATTAATCAGGAAGTCATTTATAAGAAGAGGTTATAACCGCTCTTTACAACCGTGGTGAAAAGAAAAGCAGTTCAAAATGCGCAACATAACAATAAACACCAAGAAAAGTTAAAGTTTGCTATAGTGTGCATTTTGAGAGGCTTTTCTGCTCACTACATTTGTAAAGAGTGATTATTTATGTTACCAAAATTAACGCACTGGCCTGGACTAAATTTATTAACAACAAGCACCATCTCAATATATTCCAAGTGCTTCTTACATCTGATTACAAACTGTATAAGCTCCCTCACATTAAAAAAAACACCAGCGACGGTCCCTATTGTATTAGAGCTACTAGGTGGTAGTGTAGTGTATTGTGATTGGCTGTTCCAGCTGGAGAAATAAAATAAAACTCTCTCACCTGGTCCCTGAAGATAACATTATAAATAATCTATCACAGCCAAGCACACTATCCTTTCAGATCTGGCAACTTAGTCATTTTGACACACTATAGCACTTAGCCACTTTATCATATAGATCCGCTTAGTGGGCTGTGCATGCTCATGGTGCACACACACACACACACACACACACACACACACACACACACACATGCACACACACACACATGCACAGAAAGTGCGAGAAGAGGATTTACAAGGTTGAAATCTTGGGAGATAATTTTATCTTATGAAATATAAGGTTTGAAAGAAAGCATTAGAAAATTACTTAAAGGGTTTCTTTTCAGATGACTCTTGTGTGTGCATGTGCGTGTGTGTGTGTGTGTGTGTGTGTCTACATCTGTCTTAGGCCTTGTTCACACGGGCGTTAAAATTGAGCGTTTTTCTGTTGTTCGTAGCGTCCGGTGATCGCGGATGAAGTGCAGAGGGTTTTCTACACACAGGAGTCAATGACGGTGTTCACACGGGCTTTGGTGACATGCGTTTGTCCGGCTGCGTGTTTATACGGTGTTAAAAAAACGTTGCGTGCAGCTTTCTCTTGCCGTTCAAATCCCAACGAACGCAAGGAAACCGTGTCTAGTTCGTCTTCTCCGCGTCCATTTTACGCTTCGGAGGACCGGATATATCCCATGATCCTACATGCTATACTGTATATGGGGAAATGCGGAAAAAAAGGCAAAAATAAAATGCTTAAAAAATAAAACTTGCGCGGAAATGTTTGCATTTCTTCATAAACCACAAAAAACTTCCTTTAATCCGACATTGTGCAGTCAGAGGGTGAAACCAGTAGCGGCGGCGATTTTTTTCTCTCCCTACGTCGCCGTATTATTTTTAAAAATATTTTTATATATTATATAAAAATATATAATTTAATTAGAAGTTTTAAAACAAGAAGATTAATGTCTAATATAGTAAAATGGTCCATATTAAAAGGAGGCACCTCAAATAAAATGACATGGGTTTTCATATCCAGTTCCCGACACACTGCCCCCCACAGGTTAAACACACAAACTACAATTTGGGCTGCAGGCTGTCGTTAGACAGAGACAAACGAACGCCAGTGTAGAAGTCAATCGAGCTGCACTACAACACGCAACATAAACGTATAGGACGTTCAGAGCTCGTTCGTTTATCCAAAAATTTTACGCCCGTGTGAACAAGGCCTTGGTGTAGCTGAAAAGTATTTTTTTCCAGTAACATACTAACATTATTTAACATTTATTAACATAGCATTTATTATTCATTATTTTAATATTGATATTGGCGTTTTATTCAAGGATAATAGAATGACATAGCACCTTCGTAAGCACTTCATTACAACTGACACAAACCTACAAAAGTTGAATAAAATGTATGGCTTTGATCTTATGACATATTACATGATCACATCATCCAAATCAGTCAGCTTGGAAACTCCGATAATACAAACTTTTGAATGCTTATAAATATGTCGCTTCATTTAAGTGTCATAACCTCTTTATGACAGCTCATCCATATTATTATCCATACTGTGTACAAGGTGAGCATTCAAACATACAGTACATGAGGGTTAATTAGTGTTGATTTAAATTTGCAAATCACATGATCAAATGATCATCATGTATTATGTACTGTTAAGCAAACTGTTTACCAGAACACTGTATATAATACTATATGAAGGTCATACAGTATGTATAATGCCCTATGAATACCTTCATTACCTGCTATAATGCATTCATAATGAATTATTCACCTTGTTATTGATTACATACAGTATGGAAATGCATTATAGTTTTTATTAATGTTTAAAGCACTAATACATTATGAACTGTATACTGCTTATAACACATTATATCAATACTGAAGAAATTATGCATTTAGTTTATTAGTGTATAGTGGTGTTATGGCATGTTAGAAGCACTGCTTATAATTCAGCACATGAACAATCCGTAATGCAGACGAAATGTCTATAATCATTTGAAACATAATATAACACCTGTATGATCATGATCTGAACATGTTCATGACCTTCATGGAATATATCACCGTATTATCTTTTATATATAGGATTTTAACAATGTCTTTAGTGTGTGTGTGTGTGTGTGTGTGTGTGTGTGTGTGTGTGTGTGTGCGCGAAACACAAGGTTACACTTACTGTATGGCACACACTCGTACTGAACTTCCAAGTACTTGTAGGTTCCGGGGCAGGGGTCTGGAAATGCATCGGGGCCAGCTACAACCGCACACTGTGTCCTGTTATTACATCTAAAAAAGAACAGAACATAAAAAAATGATCAATTAACAAACAAACTTTTGACTGAGACAATATGTTCAAAATTGTACGGATGGATGGATGATACAATCTTTATCAGACAGTGTTATTTAGTCACAAGTTAAAAAACTACTGATTTCTTGATTCAACACGCTTGGCAGTAATCAGGCCTCGGTATGGCTGTGAAATTTAACTCAGCCTTTCTAACCATTGTGGTTAAATATAGGCTACGTAGTGTTTTTCGAGGCACTTTCGTGTTCTAGATCCTGAATATACATAAAATATATATATATATATTCAATAGCTGCTAAACCAGCTAAAGCAAAGTACTGGCTTTCTTCTTGCATCTAGACCTCAACAAATAAACCCGACTCACTGCTTCCCATCTTCCCGAGAAAAATCCCAAACATATTTTTTTTGCTAAAATCGCCTGAATGAATGTGTAGTCATATTGATGTGCACGTGTGCGCCGTTGCAGGGGACAGACACATGCATTAATTTAGAGTCCATTAGCGTCAGATAAAAGTCACTTGTAATTATGAATATGAACCGAAAAAATCTGAATTGAACAATGTGGCTTGCAACATGAACATAGACAAATTGCAAGAAGAACAACAAAAAAATAATAATAATAAAGACACTTTCTTCTTTTATTAACCCTTTGCATTTGCTGGTTGGTTGCAGTGACCTAAGCCAATGGTCATACTTGGCTCAGATGATGCAGCACCACTAAGCCACTAAGCTGGAATAAAGACTAGCTAGATTCAAATATGTAGAAATTTGGTTGAGAACACAAACAGAACAAAGTCCATTACAAGATGTTCATACAGTATGCTAGAAGTTGAAGATTTTGTCTTAAGCCTTAAGCCGTTGCATTCAAGCTTCAAGTCAACACTGAGTTTAGGTGATTTTACAAGTATTTTAAAGGTCCCATATTTTTTTCCATGCATCAAACTCATTCAGTTTCACTCCTCTTCCAAACACACTGTTTCTGTGTCTATTCAAATGAGTTACCGCTGAACCCCTCAGAGAACAGCAGATCTGAGCACTGAGCTGGGGGAGGGGCTCTTCTGATATGAAGTCATAATAGGGGGAAATCTAATCAGCTTGTTTAAGCTGCAGCAAATTCAAAAATAGAAAAGAAATGACATAAAAATCTATGTTTTTTGTATATAAAGTTTGGAGACCTACAGTATTTGAACATAAAAAATTACTAAAAAGTATATTTATATCTGTAGATATCAAAGTTCTAAACCAGCCATAATAAGCCCTTTGACAGCTGCTAGAAAAATAAATCCACACACATTATTTAGTGCTTTTTGAAAATTCTTTTTCATCATTGTACTGACAAATTTTATGAAAGAGGCACAACTTTAACAAGACGTTTCACAGGAGATTAAATTTTCACCAAGTGCACCCATGTATCTTACTCCAATTTGGCTTTCACTTTGAAATGGCAAACAAAATTTGAAGTAGTTTTTTTTTTTTTTTTTTGCTTTTGTGACTGATATTTTTAAAGCATAGGTTCGAACATATTGCAGCCTTTTGTTGTTGCAGACAACACAACCTTTGTAGTCAAAACCTTCGCCCTTTAGGAGCACTTTCTACCTTTAAGTCTCATGCTGTTTGCTTGATTGTTTGTTTGTTTTTTGACCGGTTGAAGGTTGACCTCGGAACAGAACGCTTCAGATTCAGATTCGCTGAAAATACTTCATAATTCTTTGACTTTTTGGTTCTGAAGTCCAAGTGATGCCTCAAGTCAGTGATGTCAAGGTCAAAAATTATGTTTACGAATCTTCTTTAATTCTGTCGAAATCACGAGAGTCTCCAACACTGGAGTGCACTTACCTAGCTACCTAGCTCATCATACGTTATTAGATAATGTTAGCTTTTAGTTTCCAGGCAACCGAATGAAAAGGCTGAGCCTCACCGCGACACTGGAGAGACACTTGTTTTTTCCCCTCGTCACGTCATTTTTAAACATTGACCGTTAAATGACGAGAGGCCAAAGGGTGAAGAAGACAAAAAGACAATCAAGATCCAATCCGCGACTTCAATATTGCGGGAAGCGATTCAAGCGTGATTAATAAGGAAATATCCCAGTGGCTCAAAGTCATAATAATGTCGTTGGTTTCATATCCCATAACACGCACACATGCACACACACACACACACACCTTGAGTCATTATTGAGTGAATGACTAGTTAGCATGCGGCTAATGAAGGGGAAGAAATGGCCCGGGTGTGTGCTGGATGGACAGTCGTAGTGTGAATGTCAGCAGTAAAAGCAGTGGTTTGAGAAAAAACGAAGAGATCGTTTCTGCCACAAGAGCCAGAGTTTGCTTTGGATATAAAAGTGTGACCAAATCACAGGAACGACTGAGGCAGCCATGTGCAAAATCCTACTAATCGTGCCTCACTGCCTACATATTACCCACACACACACACACACACACACACACACACACACACACACACCACTACTGAGTAGCTATTAACATCCACAACATTTTCTCATAACAATTCTACTTCTCTCCTTAGCAATTAATTAAAATGTACTGACTACGTAACACACACCCACAAAGCCACACACTTTTCCTCTAACACCAACATCCCTTTGTGTTTTTTCTTCATTCCGTCCTTCCTTTTAAACCGGGACTTTTCTACAACGCAAACTGTACGTTTCCTGTACGTAAACCTGCTTCGTCTTCTTCTTCCCCGTTCCTCATCCCATAAAGTCATTCCAAGGTCGCTGAAGGTCAAGACTCACAAGGCTTCGCGGCCCCTCGCTGCACTAATAAAGAATTCCTGTGGACTTTAATTGCCATTGATTGTAGTGAGGCTGCGGAGTGAACGAGGAAGACGACTCTCGCAGGAGACACGGCTTTAATGAGCTGTGGGACGGAGCCCGTTGCCGCGAGTGCTTTACGGGATCACGGGCAAGGCTGTCGGTCAGGATCACAGCAGGTGCTCACGGTTAAGCGTACGCAGATGTTTTAGATCTACATGGGAAAATCATGAGAAAACATCGCATCCTGTACATGTAAACAGTAAATCGAAACGTTAACTCCAGCGTTAATTGAAATGTCATTCATGCATACAGAGGTCAAAGGTCAATGCTCTGTCTGTCTTTCTCCGTTTCTGTGTGTGTTTCGTCTCTGCTTGCCCGTACAAGCCATAGTAGGAGATTTTCAATCATCCTCCCCACTGGATGACACTGGAACAGGATCACTAAAGGCGCGTTGACAAAAATGAGAAAGCAGAATTGTGTGGGGTTTTTTTCCTTACACTACTGCCTTGGTGTAGTCCATACTAAACATACTCGATCATTGGGAGGGTTAGCTCAAACAAGTACACAGGATATAAGTTAAAGTTCAGTTTTTGAAGCTCCCACTTAAAAAAAAAAACGTGTATCTAATTTAAAATGTATCTTAAAATGAATAAATAAAGGAATGAAATAAAAATGAAAAAAAAATTTAATCCAAGAAAATGAAATGTGGGTACTGTACCTTGCGACAAGAGAGCGATCATGAACCATAAGAGGCAACAAAAGAAAAAAACATCAGCAGAAAAAAACTCTTCGTCAAAAGTCTTTCAATGGAGATGTCAAGAAGGACGGACTAGAAGGTCCAAAAAATATTAAAAACTTTGAAAGCTGTGGGTCGGTGTACAGACGGAGAATATCGAAGATGTGCATGTTATGAAATGGAGAGCACATCGAAAACCTTACAACTTTTACAGATGATTTCATACTGTTCACGTTTAGTTCCATCAATTATGGCTTTCTGTAATCAATTTTAGGCTGTCCTAGGGGTGTACAAACTTTTTAACCTGATTTAAACATTTGAACCTTCGAATCTCTTGGGATTTTCACATGCACAATTACATGACGAAATATACGACATGGTGCAGGAAACAAAACACGTCCGTTGCTGCAAGCAAGAGGAAGTCCCCCGTTTCCAGGACAGAAATCTGAGGTCAGTGGTGAAGGTGACAGGAAGGCTATAGTAGCTCAAATAACCACTTTGTACAACGGTTGTAAGCAGAAATGCATCTCAGAATGCAAAGAGAAATCTGATACTCCAGCAGGCACAGACTGCATCGATCAGCCATCATTTTAAAACCATTAACCTACAGGTTTTAGGTTCCACTTGTGCCACCGAGGCAGCTCTATTTCTTGGGGTATGACTTCACAAGACCTCTCGAGGTGTGCTCTGGTCTCTGGCACTGGGATCCATTGGCCGTCATGGATCGGACTTGTTTATCCAGGACATTTCATGGATGTTTGATCGGATTGGGATTCGGAGCCTTGGGCAACAACCTTGAACTGTTACACAAGAGGCTCTGAGGCGATGGGTCTTCTGATACCTTTCTATTATAGCTAGCATTGATATTTCTTCAGCAATCTCTGATACATTAACTTTTCTGCAGGATCCGGCCAGCCTTTGGTCACCCGTAGGCAAAAATGAGCCTTGGGTGCCCATGATCCAGTCAGTCACCAGTTTCGTGGTAATTCATAATCAGTGTTAGTGTAGTATCTGGTCTTAGCGGTTAGCAGGTTCACTTTCTAAACCTCCAAGGGTTTGGGGTTTGAATCTAGTTTCTGGTCTATGTGCGTGGAGTTTGCAGGTTCTCCCAGTGCTTGGTGTGTTTCCTCTAAATCTAAAACTTCCACTTACGTATTGTCCTAGCGTCTCAGTATATTCATTAACAAAATGGGCAAAGTGGTTCCCTTAATCGAGACCTCACTTTTTGTGTAATTCATAATGCATTTTGCCCCAGGACACACCGCCACAGCAAGGACTCAATTGGTTAACAAATCATGCACTGTTTTGCCACAAAGACTCATTTGTAAGGGATCAGGCTACAGACCTAATTGAGGCTCTTACGAATTTTTTAAATAAATAAAAAAGCCCAGAGGATTAGATTGGATTAGGAGTCGTAATGAAGCAACCTCCGAATCCTAATTTCAACAGCCAATGAGTAATAAACGATGTTTTAAGTGCACTAGCCAAATTTCCTAGAATACTCAAAAGACTATCGAGTTCTCTCAAGGTTTTTTTTTTTTTCATGTCTAGGATTTTTTTTCTTCCAACGTCAATCCTGGTTCTCCAATTACAGATCTAAATCTATATCTGGAGCTCTTTAATGTGGCTTTGCGATGATGTCTACCGTTAAAAGTGCTTGAAAATAAATACAGAGCTAGACTTTATTTTCAACTTTTATGGTTGTACTGTAAATAGCCTTGAACGGTAGACAATAAAATATTGCCTTCAGGCAAAAAACAAATTACTGTGCAATCAGTTCTTCTTGAAGGATTTTATTTTTCTAAAGAATCATAAAACAGGTTATCAAAACAGTCCTATTTGGTACTCGATGCTCCTGTTAAATCAAGCTCGGTTTTAACTAAAGTGGATTGTTGGAATTGTATTGCATTACAAAGGGGATGGAAAGAAAATGTGAACTTTCATTAATGCAAAAGGATCTGGAAACTAAGTATTTGAGTTATTTCTATATAGTATATTACTCTATGAAGAGAAAAAAAAACCTATATTGTGACTTGATGTTTTTCCATCCTTGCAGATGTTTAACGTAATTGGTTAAATGTATGGATTTAAATCTTCTAGTAATCTAGAAGAGAACTGTCATGTTGTTTTGAGTTATTAATATATCAGTGAGCATTTCCGATTTTTTTTCACTTGTATTCTTTATCCATTTAAATATAAACAAACTGGGGAGGGTGAATATTGTGTAAAGACCAGCAATGTTTCTTCAACAGCAAGCCCTGAAGAGTGGAACATGATGTGGGCTTCTCCTGTTGTAACCCCATCCACCACAAGGTTTCTCATCCTTAAGACCTTCACACTCCTTTGGGATTTGAACCCGGACCACGGTGATGAGAGAGCACAAGGAAGAAGAACCCCAAAGAAGTGATAACCTGGTCATTCAGTATATTTAGGTCATCAGCTGACTTCATTTTATTGCCACATAATGTTGCTGAGTCTAGACCTGACCTACTGAAGCAACTCCTCCAGAGCCGTGTATAACAGTGGGTGCTATGCATGATGGGTGCATCACTTCATGAGCTTCCCTTCCTATGCTGATCTGGTTTCAACAAACCATACGACCGTTTGTCATTGCTCCAAAGCCTTTTAGTGTTACTAACAAGTAGTTTTCTTATGCTTACGCAGCTGTTTAGTCCCAGTCCTTTGAGTTTTTGTTGCCTTGTGTAAGTGGAAATGCTCTTAGTTTCGTTATTAAACTTAAGTATGATTAAAACTGTAAGTCTTTTAAATTATGCAATTTAATCAAGTGTTTAAGTTTAAATACAGTGTTTTATCCTGTAATGAGGGTTCTGTATAGAGGCCTGGAGCCTATCCCAGGAAACTTAGGGCACAAGCCGGGGTGGACAGTGGGTCAATCCCAATTGGGAACACCAGTTAGCCTAATTTGCATGTCCTTGGACTGTAGAAGGAAACCGGAGAACCTGGAGGAAACCCACCAAGCATGGGGAGAACATGCAATCTCCATGTACACGGAGACGGGAATCAAACCTGGAGCCTGGAGGTGCAAGGTAACAGTGCTAACCACTGTGCCGCCCTTTAAGTTATCTCTAGTCTTTTTATTTCTAACAACACTCTCTTTACAGGTTTTACGTAATGTCTTGTAAACACACCATAACCCAATTAGTTGTTTTCGTTGCTTGATGCACGATTACAATTTGACCCTTCTAAATGAATTATTTGAAATTTTTTATCTTGATGAGTCTCTTCCACAAAGTTGGCAGTAGCTATCATAGTAAAGTCATACTCCAAATCAGATACTTAATAAGCTTAGACTATAAAGTTAGCTCAGGAATTGAGTCACTTCCATTAGATTCGGAGGAAATAAAAGAACACACATGTGTGCACAAAACTGCGCACACACACACACACACACAGAGAACGGAACCCTCAGGACTGCTGGAAGGAACCGACGTGTTCTGTGATTTAACAGCAGGCGTGGGATGAAAAGAATTCAATTTAAGCGAATCAGTGTGTGAGCGTAGGCACAATTAAAGCAGTACATCAACATGATCACACCGGCACACCGCTCTACCTTGGCTTTGATTTGATTTGTATAAAAATGTAAATGAAGGGATTAATTGACTTATGATGGAAAACGTGGTAGCGATCCTCTTTAAGGGCTCTGAAGGGAATCGTATCACGTGCCGCCGGATGGTGGAGCAGGACTCGCTAGCGAGCAGGAAGCTAGAAAATAATAATCATTTTTAAAAATAATGAAAAAAAGAGTGCTGTTTCAAAGAGGTACAACATCCCCTGAACATGACTTTGATTCAAATGTTCGGCTCGTGGTTCTGCTTCCCTTTAACCCACTTTTATTTCTCTGGAGACACACTTTCACTTCATTGTAATTTTCCTCTACAAAATAAATATATACTGTACAGTGCCGTAGAAAAAAAATTATAATTAAGTAAATCCCCCCCCCCCCCCCCCCCCGCCTTTGTGAATTTCTTTTGTTGTTGCATATTTGTCACATTTCAAATAATGATTCAGATAACCAACACCTCCACCCCCACCTCCCCAACAAAGTGACTAACAAAGTGAAGCATGCTAAAAAAATAAAAGATTTTAATAAATAAACAAAAAACAACATGTCTTAAGAACTTCAGGAGCAGAAGAGAAGCAAAGTAATTGACATGCATCAGTATGAAAAGGGTTACCAAGAAATTTCTAAGGCTTTGGGACTCCAGGATCCACAAATGGGGAAAACTTGCAACAATGGTGAACCTTCCCAGAAGTGCAGATGACTTTCCATGACGGCGACTCATCCAGGAGCTCATAAAAGAAGCCAGAACAACATCTGAAGAACTGCAGGTCTCATTTGCCTCGGTTAAGCTCAGTGTTCATGACCCAACAATAAGAAAGAGACTGCGGCAAAAATGAGTTCCAAGGCGAAAGGAACTGCTAACCAAAGACCCAAGACTTTTAGGTAAATATTCTATGGACTGATGAGAAGTCATTTTTGGAAAATGTGTGTACTGTTTCATCTGGTATAAAACTAACACAGTGTTTCATAAAGAGTGTGAAACATGGTGGTGGTAGTGTGATGGTATGGGGCTGCTTTGCAACTTCAGGAACTGGACAAAAATGCCATAATTGATGGAACCATGAAAACCAGAATATCCTGGAGAAGAATGTTCGGCCATCAGACTGCGACCTCAAGCGCACTTGGGTTATCCTCTTGAGACCCGAATGCCCTTATATGATAACATGACATTTTCTTCCCGACTTCATTGTCTATATATATCCTTGTACCATCCTTATATGAGGACTGTTGGGTATAAGTATTTGCCAACTATAAATTTAACCAGGGAGAAGTTTATCAGCTACGAATTAAGTGAAACAATCAGTAGAAATTAGAATATACACAACAGTAGTCCAGGTCAGTTGAAATCTTGCGGCAGGCGTTCATGCTCAAAAAAACCCATCAATGAGGCTGAATTGAAAGCAATGTGAAAGAATTACTGGTCGGAGATCTCGTCGCATGGATGCTCCGTGTGGTCTGCCTGGGATGCGTGTGCTGACTGGAGACGGTTCCACTTTAACACGAAGACACTCCTGTCCTCGGCTGATGCTGACAGCTGTTCTCTGAGGACTCGTGACTGCAGTCGCTCGATAGTTCAGGACTGGAGTTTCCTACAGTCTACCTGAGTCTCCAATAACGAACTGAACTCTATAATAACTTAAACACATTTCCTGTTATGCTGAACCTCCAGCCTCCTAACACACAGTATGACTGCAGATCAATCCCTGCTATCCGTTATCACATAAATGAGGATGGGTTCCCTGTTGAGTCTGGTTCCTCTCAAGGTTTCTACCCATTACCATCTCAGGGAGTTTTTCCTTGTCACTGTCGCCGTCGTCCTCGGCTTGCTCATAAGGACAATTTCATAACGCCGTAATTCTTTTGATTGTGGAAAGCCGCTTTGCGACAATGAAAAGTTGAATTTAATTGAATTGCAGTTGTTGCCGTTGTTTTTGTTTAGGAGGCAATTACTTTTTCACATAGAACTGGACAGGTTTTTTCCCCTTGATAAATTAAATAATTATTTAAAAACTACATTTTGTATTGAGGCGGCACGGTGGTGTAGTGGTTAGCACTGTCGCCTTGCACCTCCAGGGTCTGGGTTCGATTCCCGGCCAGGCTCGATTCCCGTCTCTGTGTGTATGGAGTTTGCATGTTCTCCCCGTGCTTGGTGGGTTTCCTCCGGGTACTCCGGTTTCCTCCCACAGTCCAAAGATATGCAGATTAGGCTAATTGGTGTTTCCAAATTGACCATAGTGTGTGAATGAGTGTGTGTATGTGTGCTTTGCGATGGATTGGCACGTTGTCCATGGTGTACCCTGCCTCGTGCCCAGAATCTCCTGGGATAGGCTCCAGGTCCCCGCGACCTTAAATACAGGATAAAGCGGTATAGACGATGAATGAATGAATGAATGAATGAATGAATTTTGTATTGAATCGGATTATCGTTGTGTAATATTAAAATTTGTTTAATAAATGATTCACAGCACTGTACAAATTAATTTCCTTATATGGTCAGGGTTTGTAAAGGCTCTTCCGTGAGATTTGCTCTAAATGCTTATGTGTGTATATGAATGTGATCACACACACCAAATGAGCAGATTACTACCCTCGAACCCGACGTGTGCTCATTAGATTTACTGATACGCGCTAATCCGATTTCAAATCTCGCACTGCGCTGTTTACTCGAGCACTCGAATACGCCGGCACCAGCTGAGATCAGACAGCGATCAGAATATTAGTGCGCGTGTGCCAGGCGCTCTTTTTTGGAGGACCAACAAACCAGGCGAATGAAAAAAAACAACAACAAAAAAACACCATAAACACCCTGCATGAGGTGTTATTTCTGCGTGGCTTTTATGGATCAGCAGGAGCCCGATAGAAGCGCTCGACAATAAACAGTCAATGCTACAACAAAAGCATGACTAATACACAGTGTTCCTTTTCACTGCAGTGCTACAAGTAAACATGACACACACACACACACACACACACACACACACACACACACACGAAACTCAATGATAAAATGTTTTTTCTATCTTTAAAAAAAAAATTGAATGCAAAATACAAGCTCGATACCTATACATAAAATGCTATTGTGTAAGTGTGTGTGTGTGTGTGTCCATGTGTGTGTGTGTGTGTGTGTGTCCATACATACTGTATATAGAGCGCAGAGCACACTGAGGCATGAAGATGCCTTTTGAGACAGTTTCTGTATATGAAGATTATAGTGCGTGTGTGTGTGTGTGTGTGTATATGTGTGTGTGTGTGTGTGTGTGTGTGTGTGTTTGAGAGAGAGAGGGAGAAAGAGAGAGAGAGAGACAGAGAAAGTCAGAGTATCTGATGGACAGGTCGATATCCTCCAAACTATTATGGTTTAGTGATTGCTGTACACTGTGTGTGTGTGTGTGTGTGTGTGTGTGTGTGTGTGTGTGTGTGTGTGTGTGTGTGTGTGTCTTTATTCATTACGGCTCCCAGCTGAGAGACTGAGCATCCATCTTCTACAGCCAGGACTGTCACCTACTGCCAAATTACTAGCACACACACACACACACATAGACTCTTCAGAAGGTCTAATATATATATACACTATACACACACATCAATAGATATACTGGAATATTGTATTAGTCTAATTTAACATGGGGGTTTATTAGTGTTATTACGGTAGGCCAGCTATTCCAGGAATTACGGTACACGACTGTAATGATCACCATGATTTGGTATCCAGTACAGTTGAGTTGCGGGAAGCTTGGGGACTATCGCAAGAGACCTCGAGCACATCTTTGGACTGTTGGAGGCCACCGGAGTACCTGGAGGAAACCCACCAAGCATAAAAATAAAAAAAAAAACAAGAAAACTTCATGCACTCAGACCTGAGGTGGGACTCGAACCCTCGACTCTGCAGGTGGGAGGTCACAGTAGTAGTAGTGTTAATCATTACACCACTATGTCACCCTTGTTGATTGTATTTCAGTGATGCAGCTTATTTCTTCTTTTTCCGACCAAACCGGCAGCGTCAAGAGCAAGTGGAAAATTTCACCCGGGACTTCTCTCTTCTCCCTCATTCTGCCTGAAACTTTATAACTCCTGTAACAAGTTTGTTTTCGCTTGTGTGCGGATTGATGGCTAACGGTCCCCCGTCTGTATATACGTTTCCACACATTTCCCAGTTCAGGGACTTGGGAATGAAAATGCAGCATATTTTCAACATAATTAAACCCAAAAACCCCCCAAAAGCAGCTTTTTCAGTCTTTTTTGTTGTATTGATTACATTGTTCAAAGCAAAGCAGATGCTCTGAAGGCACACGACTGCAGCTTTTCCGAGTTGTCGAAGTGTGTGAAGAAACGATGTCTTTGCGGCAACAACACATAATGTTCAAAGGTGTTTTTTTCCCCCTATAGTCCTCAGGGTATGAAGGTATCAGTACTGCCAAGATACTGATATGGGGCATTGGTGGGCTCAGTGATAGGTTTCTCGCCTAGCGTTCAGAAGGCCCGGGTTCGATTCCCAGCCAACGCCCAAACCCCAGCCACTGAATGCAGTCCCGGTCCCAAGTCCGGATAAAATGGGAGGGTTGCGTACGGCATTAAAAACCTGTGCCAAATTGTTGTGCGGATCAGTTGGTCTGCTGTGGTGACCCCTCAACATGAGCAGCCAAAAGACGAACAACTATATTCAGACTACAATATACTAAGGCTGTGTGGAAGTAATACAAAAGTGGTCATAAAAAAATATCTTCACAGCAACAATGTGGATGCACCCTCTTGAAATGTCCAATGCTGCAGAATGTTTATGACCATGGACGAGAGCAGATGAAGACAACTGGGAAAGTGGATTCGGGAGTCGGGTACAACTTCTAATAATCTAGCAGAGCACAACTGGGAAACAGAAAACCACAAAGTCAGGCGGATGTTCCAATCTTTTTGATCGTGTGAAAAAAGGCTGGGTTCAAACAAAAGGAAATAATTCTGATCTGTAATTTTTACTTTCTTTGATCCTTTTTAGTAATCTCGAACGATCCACAGAGGTCATTTTAAGCCTACAGTGCGATGAGGCATTCTGAACAGTAAGACCTAATCCTAGATTTTCTTTTCCCTCTCTTTAGTTGCTAAAAAGCATTAGTCATTACGCATTTCACGTTTTTTCAAAGCACTTCACGCTGTTAGCACAGTGCTCTATGTGGACCAAACTGTAAATCCATTGTTTGCTTGTTTTGACACTGAATGCATTTCGTGAACCCAGTCTTCAAAAAAAAAAAAAAAAAAAAAAACATTGCATATAATATGTTGCTTGTTTCCTACCACCAGCCAAACGAGGTAGCCCAATTTGCAAATGTTTATGTATTTTGCTCGCTAATTACCCTGCAATACAAAGAAGCTCTTTTTATTTTTGGATGATCTTTATGAAGAAGTAGGAACTAGATTTATTTCAAACTATTTCACCTTCCACACTCAACCACAGACCTTCGAAATGTCACATGTGACTTCTGTAATGTTACATCGCGGACACCCACATATCAGTCTGAATTATTTCTGATGATTTAAACATCATACATCATATGATGGCTTATTGGGACAGGGTTAGCTCAGTGGTTGGGGTATTCGCTACGGTCTAGAAGCGGTTCCAGATTCAAACCCCACCACCACCAAGTCGCTCCTGTTGGGTCCTTGAGCAAGACCCTTAACCCTCAACTGCTCAGATGTATGAGATAAAAATGTAAGTCGCTCTGGATAAGGGCATCTGCCAAATGCTGAAATGTAAACGTATTGGGTAGCACTGTCGCATTGCGGTTCCAGAGGTTGGGGGGTTCGAATTCTCGCATCTGGTCTGTGCACATGGTGTTTCATGCGGTCCAAGTCCAAAAATACATGTGATAGAGGCTGATTGGTGCTTCCAAATTGCCAGTAGTGTGTTTTTATCCTATGGTATAACCCACTCAGTGTGTACCCCACCTTGTGTCCTTAGTTCCCTAGAATAGGATCCAGGCCCCCAATCCTATCCCAACACAGGATAGGGCACATGGATTTCTGATATGGTGGCCAGCAATTAAATAAATAAACAAATAAATAACAATAAAGTGGAACCTCAGCATACAAATTTAATTGGTTCTGCAGGTGCAAAATTCATATTGCAATACAAATGTGCCCATAAGAAATAATATACTGTAAATGCAGATAATCTGTTTCAGTCACCCAAAAATATTAGCAATATTAAAATGTTTCATTTAATGTATGCCGAAAAAAAAAAATTTTAATTAGCAACCAACGCTTGAACGGCTCCCGGATGTGCAGTACGTGTAACTTAGCCAGTGTTATGTTTGGTTCATACGCTGAAAATACCTTGTTTTGTTTACTTACAAAATTAAAATACTTGAGGTGAAAATAATCATTTATTGACATAATTTATCGATATCACCATCATACCGCTAGCTGTCACTGTGTCTGTGTGTCTTAGCTTTCGCAACCCCCCCTCTACTTTCGAGCTCTGATTAGAAGTGATGTTGCTAATACGTTCATTTTTTTCTCCCCGCAGCCCTCTGTTTCTACACTTAAGCTTTTGTAATTATACTCTTCCGAACGCTCCATCCGAGCCCGAAGAAACGGCGCTCTTCAATCAGGAGTCAACACGTGAGAGACATTTTCCGAACAGCGGTTTGTAATTGTGAAGCGAGAGAGCTTGCGAGACTAAAGCAGGTTCTCATTAAACAAACACGGCCTGGCGTACGCGGCGTTGGAGGAGGGGAGGCGAAAGGAATGATTTGATTTTGGTAATAAAAAGGCGCCTCTCTTTGTTTGAAGGGAAGTGAGAGTGAAAGGAAATGGTAATGTGGAGACAGAAATGGAGACGGATTTAAATAAAAAGAGAGACGACATCAAGCCCAGGTGTCCCGGAAAGAACGAGAGAGAAACACACACACACACACGCACACACACACTATTACTGCGTTGACTCATACTGTTAGAGATGCAGCCGATCAACCATGAAGTAATGAAACATGACTCATGTGTGTAGCAGTGGAGCGGAGAGAAATGTTTAAAAGAACGACTGATTAAGGAAGGAGCGGTGGTGTAAATTAGCTATACACCATTGTCAAACCAGGCCCAATTAAAATAGAAACAGTGACAGCGATGCTACAGAATCCATGCACTCGTTTCCCAAAGGAGAGCCATCAGAAGACACACTGCTCCAGTAGCACACACATACTGTGGAGGGCTACGATTTCTTCAAGCTCATCATGGCAATTTCCCAAGGTCCTGCCAGACATGACTCTGATCTGAGCCGGGTTTGACATCAGGATTAATCTAAGGTTAGAAAGATTTCGGTCCTGGGTCAGCGTTTCGGCTCGAGTCTTCTGAGATCCTCTCCATCAAGGCTGGACTTGAGGACAGGGAAGGAATTGAAAGATGGCTCAGTCAAGTCTAAGACCCCAGAGACTGCTTTAGCTACTGCACAATAGCTGACGCAGCTGGTTTCTAGCCAGAGAGCTCGAAGTACTGCGGAGCGCTCTGATCAGTAAGGATCTCACTTGGTGATTTGATCGGTCAGACAAAAAAACGTGCACGTAAAAGTCAGGTCTGATGAGTTGAAACAAATATGCTTACACGAGTAAACTTGGGCTACACCTGTTCAGGGAAAACTTATGAACGGAGCACTGGAATCAAGTCGTAGCATAAGTACGTTCCAAGAAACCGTACTTAACATCAAAAGACATATCAATGTAACTAAGTTGTATTTTGTTACTGAACCTAAGTACATATTTCATATATCTCTACTTTACTTCAGTATATTATTAGTGGATCATTTTAACATTTATTCCACAGCATTCTAAACTAAATATCTGTACTTTCTACTTCACTACATTACTTTATGTGTAACATATTGTAATTTTAACATTTACTCCGCTACCTTGTACAACAAATATCTGTACTTTTTACTTCACTACATTACTTTATGTGTAACATATCGCTAGCTTTTACCTCGGGAATAAACACGCAAACATGATGCGTTTGCATCTATACCCTGTATATCACTAAGCCTAATGAAAAACCAGTCCGATATTACATGCATATTCATGATTTAACGATTTCCTATGAATGCAATAACGTCGACTAGCACTGAAGGAGGGAAGAAGAAGAAAAAAAAACTAAACACGTCTAATCCCTCACAGCAAGGTTTTAACCTATAGATTTGCTATCGACACACTTCTGGCATGCAGCTAATCCAAATATATAAATGCAAATCTCGTCAAATCTTTCCATACATATTTCCACTCAAAGGAAATAAAAAGCTTCCAGGGTCTCGTAAGTAGCGAGTCAGGCTTGGATGGTCTTTTGGACTCACGCTTTCTACAGTATATGCACAACTGAATGGACTCAGTTTGATTGGTGGTGATGAAAAAAACTGCTTAACTGCCAGCTCTAAAGTCCTCCTTCATTATTCTGTTAGGGCTATTTGATTTTTTTCTTCTTCTTCAGATACGCACTATATAATCTGGCCAAAGAAAAGGTTTAGTGCCAGTCTGACCATGCTTAATAAAAATGACGAAAAAAAAAAAAAAAACACTATAAAAGAATATACAAAAAGACATGGCAAATAGTGGTCTATACAGTATGCTCATTATGTACAGTACGTACTGTAGAGATACCGGAGATAAAATAGTTTTTTCAGTAAACGTAGATTTCAACTTGAGCACCGTGATTTGTTCCAATGATATGCTATAATTATGGTGATTAGGCTCTTCTTGCTCCTCATTGAGAAGGCTCTTTTGTCAGTCTGGCCACACCAATCATTAATATAAATGAGTCTGACATTGATAAACTTTCTCCTGAGCTGTCAACGTACAGGGGTGCCGGTTCTATTAAGGAAATCTGAGTGGTTGTGAAATAACAGGATTTAAGAACAGGCAAACTTTCCTTGCTAGTTATTGGGAATCAAGAGCTACCATCCAGGCAAAGAATATAATCATGGTACAAACTGATTAATTTAAGACATCATACAGTATGAAATAATGACGGAATTACAGAGACTGGCAGAGAGAAAGCATATGGAAATTAACTTTCCTCTGTTTAGCAAACAACCACATGGGTGTTGAGGTTGCGAATTAGAAGTCAAGACTTTTCCCAGGTGCTCAGTATTTTAGGCTGTTAAAATGATCTTGTAATAATAATAATAATAATAATAATGTTCTGTGTTTGCTAGGTAAATACAGCTAACAGGTACACCCATTTTTCTGATGAGTGCTAATGACTAAATAGAGTGCACCTGTGTGTAATCTAATGTCAGTACAAATACAGCTGCTCTGTGACGGCCTCAGAGGTTGTCGAAGAGAATATTGGGAGCAAAACACCATGAAGTCCAAAGAACACACCAAACAGGTCTGGGATAAAGTTATAGAGAAATTTAAAGCAGGCTTAGGCTACAAAAAGATTTCCAAAGCCTTGAACATCCCACGGAGCCACTGTTCAAGCAATCATTCAGAAATGGAAGGAGTATGGCACAACTGTAAACCTACCAAGACAAGGCCGTCCACCTAAACTCACAGGCCGAACAAGGAGAGCGCTGATCAGAAATGCAGCCAAGAGGCCCATGGTGACTCTGGACGAGCTGCAGAGATCTACAGCTCAGGTGGGGGAATCTGTCCATAGGACAACTATTAGTCGTGCACTGCACAAAGTTGGCCTTCATGGAAGAGTGGCAAGAAGAAAGCCATTGTTAACAGAAAACCACAAGAAGTCCCGTTTGCACAGCAAGAAGGTGGTCTGGTCAGATGAGACCAAAATGGACCTTTTTGGCCAAAATGCAAAACACTATGTGTGGCGGAAAACTAACACTGCACATCACTCTGAACACACCATCCCCACTGTCAAATATGGTGGTGGCAGCATCATGCTCTGGGGTGCTTCTCATCAGCAGGGACAGGGAAGCTGGTCAGAGTTGATGGGAAGATGGATGGAGCCAAATACAGGGCAATCTTGGAAGAAAACCTCTTGGAGTCTGCAAAAGACTTGAGACTGGGGCGGAGGTTCACCTTCCAGCAGGACAACGACCCTAAACATAAAGCCAGGGCAACAATGGTGTGGTTTAAAACAAAACATATCCATGTGTTAGAATGGCCCAGTCAAAGTCCAGATCTAAATCCAATTGAGAATCTGTGGCAAGATCTGAAAACTGCTGTTCATCTAATCTGACTGAGCTGGAGCTATTTTGCAAAGAAGAATGGGCAAGGATTTCAGTCTCTAGATGTGCACAGCTGGTAGAGACGTACCCTAAAAGACTGGCAGCTGTAATTGCAGCAAAAGTTGGTTCTACAAAGTATTGACTCAGGGGGCTGAATAATTACACACATCCCACTTTTCAGTTATTTATTTGTAAAAAATGTTTGGAATCATGTACTGTATGATTGTCGTTCCACTTCTCACGTGTACACCACTTTGTATTGGTCTTTCACGTGGAATTCCAATAAAATTGATTCATGTTTGTGGCTGTAATGTGACAAAATGTGGAAAAGTTCAAGGGGGCCGAATACTTTTGCAAGCCACTGTATTTCATGTATAATATGTCTATGGGTTGAAAGGGTTAACCATAAAAGTGCGCCTGGTTTTAAGATTTTCTTGTTTAAATGGTTATGGCAATAGTAGTCGTTTAACTACGATAAATAATGCAGAGAATTGTGTGGTAATAGCGTCTGGAGTAAAACCCGCGATGTGCCACATTCAACAACACTGTAATCTATCAGTACAGTGGCTAATAAAATTATATTCGAGTTCTGCCAAATTTCCATCCGGCTCACGGTATCCCTATGCGAAACCTTCACAGCTCTGTTAATTCAGGCCATGGTGAAGCTGCGGATGATGTCACCGCCCGGCAATCAGGTTTCAGAAGAGCTTTTCTGGATAGTTACCAACTGTCCAAACAATCGCCAAGCCTAATAGCTTTTTAATCTGTTCGTGTGTAAACGCTTCCACCCACTAGTGTCCCGTCAGGACTCGGCCGGGGTGGGCTTGAAGAACCCGAGTCGGGCCCGATTGATCGGAGTCCTCTTGCCAGGACCAGTTTGAAAAATGATTTATGGTCAGCAGCAGGAATTTCTCTGTTGCTGCCAGAAAGACGGTGTCTGGTATCAGACGGAGGTGTTCCTCCGGGAGGAAAAAATAAAAAAAGCACCGTGATTTAAAGACAAAATGCAGCCCACCAAGTGGAAGACAACCTTTGTTTACATTGCTGAAAGTGAAGAGTGTATATCGCAGAGTGTTTGCTTAGGTGTGTGTGAACATATATTGTGTGTTTTTATGGCTCAATGTGTTTAAACAGGTCATAAAAAGTTCAGTAGAGCCTTGCTGGAATGAATGCACTCCTCTGGGCTAGGTTTCCTTTAAAGGACTTGACACAGCAGATTATTCAACGATGCACACACACACACACACATATGCACCACATAAGAATATGGACAAGGGGACCAATGGGATGTTTTAGAGCGGTGATGGAGTGTGTGGGGGTTCTGGTGTCTGTGTGTGGCGCACACTTAGACCCCACACGAGGAGTCAAAGAGGCACTTCTGACTGGAATGCGGGTGTATCCGCACGCAGCAAAGCGACCTCGTACCAAACATACCAAACACACAGAGGACCTTGAGCTCACTATTGCGTTTCAGTCCTACGTATCCATAGCAACCCTAATTTCAGACTCCAGAAGCGTTGGCCTTCTCTCTCTCTCTCTCTCGCTCTCTCTCTTTTCTCTGCAGTGCTGAATTCCTGTGCAACAGTTACCATTCGCGATGTGTAGGACAGTTTTAAAAACTAATTGCCGATTCTGGAAAGGTTCAGTACACACGCTTCAGATCTTCATAATGAAGCTGGGGGCAAATGCTGCAGAACAAAACAGAGAGACATAATAATTGTAAACAAAAGGACTGAATGGAGGAAAATACCCAGCTGTATTTCGAATCGTTGTTTTTTTTTTTTACATAAATACAGAAAGAAAGAAAAAAAGCCAAACAACATGCTTACGAATGAATGCCTGAAGGAAGTCAAATTAATGGGTAATAATGAGAGCTCATTTGTCTCTATAAAAAGAAATAAGAAAAAAATTTTCAGGAATGAGCTGATTAAACTTACATGAAAATTGCCAGACAAGAAAATTAATCTCATGAGGCAAAAATATTAGATTTATTGCCTCGATTTAAGCTATTTGCATCAAAAAAACAATTGACTTTTTGCAATTTCATACTTAAAAAAAAAAAAAAAAAAACGACTTTGCAAAAATACACCCTACAGCCATGGCGCCAGAGCCTCGCTTATTAGATAAAACTTAATCAGACCCCCGAAATGACAATTTGTCCAAGACACTGCATCACTGGCAGGCTCTTGGGTTTTTAGTGAACTTTTTTTGTTTAGCGGAACAATAACGGCAGAAAATGTCTCGGACCTTCGGATTAACTTTAGGACCAGACCATTGATGGAAAATTGATAATGCGGTGTGTAGTCCAAACTTAATCAGCGTCTGGAGAACTGGGTCTCGGACTTTAACACAGTGAGTCTGAGTGGACAGATCGATGTGGGTCTCATCAGGGGAGCCTGAGGACATGAGACAGGGATGGACTGGATGCTGAGGTATTGATAGATTTTAGGTACAACGGTATCACGGGCGTGCTGTGGACACGACAGCGCTTTAAGGACAAAACTTAGACTCGGCCTGCACTATTGACATGGACGTCTCTCTCGGCCTTTCTTTTTCTCAGATAAATGGAGAATTTTCCACTCTGAAGGACTGTGTTTCCAAAGATAAATGAAGTGTGGGAGAACGTTGTAACAGAGGAGAGGATATTCTCCGTTAAGGCAAAATGATGAATATGCTGTTCTCTCACAACGGACGATTTAAAACGCCTGGAAAACCCACATTATTTTAAGGTACCGTTTCCTAATCTTGCTCCTGTTAGTCCCCCAGGACTGCATGCATAGTCTTTCTCCACTTTAACAAACCTGAGTCTAATCATCAGCTCATTAGCAAGCCCTTCATTAGTTTAAATGAGTGTGTTAGAGAAGGGAAACACAAAGTGCAATCCAGGGTGACTAAAGGGGCAGGATTTGGAAGCGGAACAAAACAGGATGCATTACACACAGTATGGGCCGAAGTTTTTGAACACCTACCCATCATGCCCATATACAGTATGATGGCTGAACATGAACATGGTTCTCCTCTTCGTTCGATTTTAAGAATCTGTTTTTATTTAGCCAAGACAAGATCTTAGTCTTGTCAAGGATATAGTCAATGTGTTTCCATCCATTAAAAAAGAAAAGACATATGTTCAGTGGGAATGATTTCAAAGCTCTATGCAGGTCATTCAAGTTCTTCTATACCAACATTCATTGTGCTCAGTTTTTGCAAAAGAGGAGTTGTCATGCTCAAACAGGCCTCTTAGTTTCACTGAAAGGAAATTGTAAGAATGCTAAAAAATTCTCTTCTTTGGGCAGTAGTAGCTCAGAGGGCTAAGGCACCGAGTTACTGATCGGAAGATTGGCGGTTTGAGCCCCAGTTCCACCAGGTTGCCACTGTAGGGCCCTTGCGCAAGGCCCTTAACCCTATTTGCTCCAGGGGTGCTGTATCATGGCTCTGACACCAGTTACGCTGGGATATGAGAAGAAAGAATTTCACTGTGCTGTAATGTATATGTGACAAATAAAGCCTTAACTTAAATAGATTTAACTTACTTAATTCTACAGCATACACGGAGATTATACACAAGTGTATAATTTCAACTTTGAGCAACAACAATGCGGGGAATTGGAATAAAAGAGGAGAAGGTGGGTGAAATGTGTTGGCATGGAATGGAATGGGATAAAATTTGAGAAGATTGAATGCAATTGAAGGGAACGAAAGATACACACTGAAATGGAACGGAATTTGAGTTATTCAGAGGGAATGGAATGGAACAGAATGGAATGCAAGGCAGTGGAATGAGATGGAATGGGAGTTATACATTCGAATGGAAAGGAATGAAACAGAATGGAAGAAAATAAATGAAATGTGAGTTGTACATTGGAATGAAATGGAATGGAATAGGAGCTACACAGTGAAATACAATTTAATGTAGCTTAAACCTTGGAAATAAAAAAATGGCATGCAATGCAGTGGAATGGAGTTGAATGGAATTCAATCAAATGGATTGGAAATGTGAGTTACAGTATACCACAAAAAAGACGAATGGAATGGAATACATTGGAATGGAATAAGGATTACAGTGTGAAATGGAATGGAATGGAGCAGAATGGAATGGAATGCAGTGGAACCAAATGGAATTGGAATGTAAAAAAAAGAAATAGAATGGAAGAAAATATATTAAATGTGAATTATACTTTGGAATGGAATGAAATAGGAGCTACACAGTGAAATGAAATGGAACGTCGGTTATACCTTGGAATAAAACTGAATGGAATGCAATGCAGTAGAATGGAATTGAATGGAATTGAATGGATTGGAAAGGTGAGTTATACCATCAAATTAAAAAGAATGGGATGTAATAGAATGGAATACACTGGAATGGAATAAGGATTACAGTGGGAAATGGAATGGAATGGAATGAGAATATAAATTATATATCAAAATGGAATGGTATGGTTTTCAATGAAATGGAATGAAATTGAATGAGATGAAAGACACAGTGAGTTTCGGAACAGATTTTTTTTTTCCTTTCAAAAGGACCATCTTTTGCAGTACTTCAATTTCAACATTTGAATGTATATATACAAAAAAAAGGGTTGATTATTTGCAAAGAGGGTTTACCGCTCATAAATCAGAATGTTTCTACAAAAAGCTTTCAGAAGGCAAGAGCCATTCAGGTTCCATTTTCTTTGAGAATATACAAGAGAACAGAAAAATAGAACGAAAAAAAAATAACTCTTACTAAGCTGTGAAATGTTTATGTGACAGCTAAAGAAAGAAACCATGAGAGTGAAAAAGAAACTCGTTGTGAGGTACCTGATTGACATGAGCTGAAGTAAGAAAGCAGGCAAACCTGTAGAAACACACACACACACACAGCATACCAGCAAGAGAGGTTAAAGTAGCTCCATAGCTTCGGCCCCATCCAGGGCTTCCGTTCATGCCAATTTGTGAGTGTGTCAGAAGAGTTTGACAGGCTTTTAACTTCTGCATTCGACCCTAAGCCGTCTGTGACACACATTCACATTTTTTCCTGAGGTGGGAAAAAAAAGTGTGTGTGTGTGTGTGTGTGTGTGTGTGTGGGATACGGCTGAAGAAAAGCACCAATATGGGTCAATCTTTTCAATAGTATGATTCAATAGCCCTACACTATGAGACTCTCAGTGGCACTTGAAAATTGCACAAGCATCACAGTCATCTTGTTCTTCTAAATGCCTGTATTCCAGCTGAAACACAGCCAGAGCACAAATCCGGTCCACGATACCCACCAAAGCACCGTAGCTTTAGAACAGTCTGGCATTTTGACCTTGGGTGTTAACTAGTGTGGAGGTAGAAGAACTGCACAGACTCCCGGTGAACCAAGGTGGTGATTGTGGAAAGAAAATATCTCTCTGCCTGCATCCAATATATCGGGATGGAAGTGAGGCATTAATAGACATTTGTAAGTTTGAATTGTACAAAATGTTAAATTCGACTTAAATTCTAGTGGATTTTTTACTCACGAAACACTGAAAGTTATTTAAACAGTTACAAAATGGATGCGAGTTACAAAAAGTTCAACGTTAGTTATAAACATGGCCTTCGACTGGCACAATAGTAAAGTGCTCGCCCTTTCATCTGGGTGATGCTGTAACCTCTCGCAGCAGGAGGTCTAGAGAGAGCTGATTGGCCGAGCCCTCTCTGAGAGGGGAGGGATAAGAGGTACTTCATGCTCCAACATTAATCACTGCTCTACAGCCAATCAGGGGCGTCTATGAGCTCACGCAAGCGGAAGGAGAGGATAGCCTTGTCCTCCGAATGTGTGTTACTCTGCCCCCAACGGCGCGTGAGCGAACAGTTCGAAAAAGATGCGGTCGGCTGGCGTCTCACGTGTTTCGTAGGAAACTCTTTGGCCCTCCTGACTGAGTGGTAGTAGTAGTCTTAATGTGGGAGCCCCCTAGTGACTGGGAGGGATTGAACATCACTAAAATTAGGTTGAAAATCGGGGAAAACCAACCTTGAAATTTTAGCTGCTATTAACAAATTCCGTGGATTCTACAATAGGCGACCGAGTCAAGCCAGGAATGTTTGACACATACAGAAGACTTCAAGCACAGTATGATGATGAGCCTCATAAAAGAGGATTTTAAAGGATTCTGTATGATTCCGGCCAAGGTGGCTTGGAGTCTCCCGCAGTCGTTTCAGTGAACATTCACAGAGTAGAATGCCTGATTCTTAAAAATGGACATAACTTGACGCCAACAAGACAACGTAAGAGACGCATCTGTCTGTTGGAACTGCTGCCACATGCATCTTACAGTCCTGATCTCCACATGTTTGGACAATTGAAGGAGTTCGAGTGCCGGCGTTCCAGACTCGAAGCAAACAGTCTGATCATGAAAAAGCTTTCAACCTAGATGGTCTCCAAGCACTAGTGAAACTCTGGGGTCAGTGCATTAGTGTAGAAATACAAAAACAAAATAAAGGAAGTTTTTAATTCTGTTATTCTGCAAGAAAAAATCCCGGTTTTAACTTGAACACCGTTTGTACTTGTGCTAGTTACAAAATGTCGGATAACAAAATGAGACTGAGACTGAGAAGACCTGACTAGAACCTAACCGTTTTGGAGTTATATATAATACATATAATATGGACTTTGTTACAGGGCATTCAAAAACATTTGCTGTTTAAAGATCGAGTTTAATGGCTGAAAATACTACGCTATAAAATATTAATCATATCACTCCATCTCTCCAGATCCATTCCCTTCCTCAACCTTTTTATTCATGCCTCACCTCCTTGTTCAGTTTTCTGTTTCAACATCTCTGTTTACTGCACTCACTTTAGCTCGTCTGTGCTCTCCTCAGTAGGTCTTTCTCTGCTACATCCATACCCGTGTTGCGAGAGCAGTCCCCCCCCCCCCCCCCTACTCGTGCTGATTGAATTAGGCTCATGAATAAGAATGCGTCTCTCTCCAGAGCTTCCAGCAGAGAACTATTGACATGCACAGCTTCGGCATGCTCTGCTCCTAGCATTCAGGCCTCACTGGGGGCTGGTTCCTATCACTACAGCATGCAGCAGGCTAAGGCTAACCTTTAAGGCGCATGCTTGCTAGGCTTTTCCCACTTTCATTTCTGGGGGTAGGACAAAAGAGCAAAGATTGCCTGAAGGAGATGTCAAGCTGAGAGGAAATGACAGGGTGTGCACACATGGTTACATCTAAATGATCTTCATTTCTCACAAAAGAACATTTAGGTGTTTATGCTAAACAAGGGCTGAAAAAAATGTGAGACGCCCTGCTCGATTGCATGACAGTACTAGGTGCTTAAAGAGTTAATGAAAAAGTATATACGATAATGCTTACTCAGGCATGTACGGATAAAAATATTAATATGGGCAAGGGTGAGTCAAACAATAATCCTCACGCTGGTTAGCTTAAAACTTGTCCGCGCTTTCCGTTCAAGGCTAGCGTCTCCTCAGTCACTGCCGTGCAGGTGTGAACGGGTTACATCAGTTCACTTTGCTAATTTCTGCAGAAACAGAAGTGCAAATAAAAGCTGGACGGATACTCTAAGGAAGGTGAAAGTTTCTTAAAGAGAATCGTTACTGGTGACGAGACACGGATTCATCACTACGATCCTGAGAGTAAACGGAACAGAAACATCCTCAATCGTGGAGCAAGAAAAGGTCCAAAAGTCAACCATCAGCTGGAAAATTGATGCTTAGAGTTTTCTGGGATACTTAAGGGCCAGTATTGGAACATATAAAAAAGGAAAAAGGTTCAACAATGAACAGTGCTCGTTACAGTGAGATGGATATTGAAGAGTTGAAGACTAAACTTAACGCAGAGGACCGCAGTCCAATGGCGTTGTGATCTTGCATGACAATGTACACCGTTCAAAAGTTTGGGGTCACTTGCAAATTTCTTTGTTTTTGTTTAGTGATTTATTTTCTACATTCTACAACAATACTGGGGATTTCAAAACTATAAAATAACACATATGGAATTAGGTAATTACGTAACAACAACAAAAACAACAGTTAGTTGTTATTTTAAGACACAGAGGTCAGTCTTTCTGTAATAGTTCTTGCAAGAACAGTATTGTCAAGTGCATTCGCAAAAAAAGCACCATAATGAAACTGTCTCTCATGAAGGCCGTCCCAGGAGGACGAGACCAAAACCTACCTCTGCTGCAGACGAGAAGCTCATTTAGAGTTATCAGCCTGAAAAATGACCAATTAACAGCAGCTCAGATTAGAGGCGTTATGAAGTCTTTACAGAGCAGAAGTAGCAGACACATCAACGATCGAATCACGTATAACGATCACTCTCACCCGGTCACGCTACACCACGAACCAGTCCTGCTAGTTTCGTCATGAACCGAAGCAAAAGAGAAAAAGGAAGAAAGGATGAACATGCTGAACTATTATTCCCAGTGTGTCTCCTGCATCATGGCTCTCCTGCTGTCTCCCCAGGGGCGCTCCTGAATCCAAAGGCAAACCGCAATCCTGAAACCCAACACAGCCTGGCAGCTACAGAAGACACGAGCAGGTGAGGAAGAGAGAAAATGACAGAGGATACGGAGATAGACGGCTGGAGAGAGAAGGAAAGAAAAAAAATGCAGGAGCGATGCTCAGATTGGAACACATCCCAGACAAACAGCTTGAGTCACTGTTTGACTGTGATGAGGGCACCTACTGAGGGTGTACACAAACTCATAAGACACACACAAAGCTCTCGCAGGCACCCGCAGGTTGTTTTCTGCCCCCACCTCAAACGCATTGCATCCCCTGCATAAAAGCACAAATAGAAAAAAGAATAAAAAAAAATGCAGGACAATGGGTTTAAGAACATTACCCATAAAAATAAATAAATAAATAAATAAATAAATGCAAGGTTTGATATGCTAGTTAAATCTCCGGTACAAAACAACGATTGCTGATTATATGATAGGTACTAAACCCTGAATGCTAGCGGTTAATTACAGAACATTTCATTTTCATTAGACACTGTTTACAAAAAGTTGAGTGCTAATTAGAAAATTGCGAATGCTAATTAAGCACTAGATATAAAACATTAGATGCTAGTTAAAGTCTTAATTCAAGTCTACTTTGGATGTGCGTTTCAAAATGTTGGATGCTAGGTATAAAACATTAGACGCTAGTTATAGACTTAAATCAAGTCAACATTTGATTAGATCATTAGATGCTGTTTACAAAAACTTGAATGCTAATTAGAAAACAGTGAATGCTAATTACATGCTAGGTAGAAAACATTAGACGCTAGTTATAGTCTTAAATCAAGTCTAGATTGGATGTGGTGTCATGCTAGCTATAAAACTTTAGATCTTAGTTAGAGTCCTAGTTAGAGTAATGATAATTACATGCTATCTATAAAACATTAGACGCTATTTAGATTGGATGTGGTTTCATGCTAACTATAAAACATTGGATTAGAAAATTAGATGCTGTTTACAAAAATCTGAATGCTAATTAGAAAATGATGAATACTAATTAGGCAGAAGTTAAATGCTAGTTAGAGTCTTACTTTAAGTATGGTTAGAAAAGTGAGTTTCAAAATGATGGGTGCTAATTGCATGCTAGGTAGAAAACATTAGACGCTAGTTATAGTCTTAAATCAAGTCTAGATTAGATGTGGTGTCATGCTAGGTATAAAACTTTAGATGCTAGTTAGAGTCTTACTTTAAGTCTAGTTAGAATGTAAGTTTTAAAATAGTAAATACTTATTACACGCTAGCTACTGCATAGAGCATTAGACGCTATTTAGTTTGGATGTGGTTTCATGCTAACTATAAAACATTAGATTATTAGATGCTGTTTACAAAAAGTTGAATGCTAGCTAACGTCCTAATTCGGGACTAATTTGGATGTGAGTTTTAAAATTATGGATGCTAATTACATGCTACATAGAAAGCTTTAAATGCTAATTAGAGTCTTTAAGTCTAGTTAAAATATGAGTGATGCTAAAAATGGTGTATGCTAATTAGATGCTACCTGTTAAACATTCAACACTAGCTATATTCCTAATTCTTATCTAGTTAGGATGGGAGTTTCAAAATAGCGGATGCTAACTAGATGCTTTAAAAAATACTGAATTGTAGTTGGAACCTAACTTTAATTCTATAAACGTACAAATCAAGACATCATTGATATTTAAAACAGCACATTCATTCATTCATTCATCTTCTATACCGCTTTATCCTGTGATTAGGGTCGCGGGGGGCCCGGAGCCTATCCCAGGAGGCTTCGGGCACAAGGCAGGGTACACCCTGGACAGGGTGCCAATCCATCGCAGGGCACACACACACACACACACACACACACTCACCCACCCATTCATACACTACGGGCAATTTGGGAGCGCCAATTAGCCTAACCTGCATATCTTTGGACTGTGGGAGGAAACCGGAGTACCCGGAGGAAACCCACCAAGCACGGGGAGAACATGCAAACTCCATGCACACAGAGAGGGGAATCAAGCCTGTCTGGGAATCAAACCCGGACCCTGGAGGTGCAAGGCAACAGTAAAACAGCACATCTTAAAGCTAATTTAGTGATCCACCAACCAGAATCAACTGAATTATTTTAGCCTTAATTTTGATGATTAACAACGTCTCAATTTTAGAAGGACAGATCACGTCGTCCTGTTGCTGCTGAACAGCTGGTAAAAAACTACAGACCAAAAACATATGCTAGCTAATATATGATAATAGCCAACTAGTTAAGATACTGTATAAGGACATTGGAAATTAGATAATCCTGTTGGGACCATCAATGTTAGTCATGAGACGTCTTGGAAACTTACCCGAGGAAAAGATTCTGTTAGCTTAAACGATACTTTGATTACATTGAACATATGCGCAGTGATGGACTGGTGTCACATCCAGGTGGTTTCTGCTAAGAAATGATTCAGATACAGGTTGAGGGAAAGTTCACATGGAAATCAGAATAGTTGTGGTGGATGGATCCCCTGTGGCATGGGTGTTGGTGCCAGATGGGCTGGTTTGAGGATTTCCCCGCACTGCTGCTCTCCTGGGAGTTTCATGTGCAACAATTTCCAGAGTTTAGACACAAAATGGGGTCAACAACAATAACAACAACAAGACAACCAAGAAAAAAATTGGCCAGACTGGCCAGAGTGGACACTTCCATCCATTCATCTAGGAACCTCTGTGGTCCAATTAGGGACTGTTGAGGCCAGTGGTGATTTGTTCCTATTTTAGTACCCAGACAAAACCCACCAAACTCCATGCACACAGACCCCGAGACGGGAATCGAACCAGGATCCTGAAGGGGGAAAGTTGACAGCGATGAGCACTAAGCCACCGCTCCGCCAAGTGGACGCTTAAGATAGTTTAAAATCAGGATATAATCACTTGCACAGATTTCCCAAACATGGAATTTATATAAGTTTTTTCATTAGGGTCCTCATTAATTGGTTTGCGTATTCGGTTCGGTAAGACGTACTGACTTGCTTTGAAATGAGATGCAAATGAGGTTGAGTTTCACTTTTATGAATCATCCACATCTAATACCGTTAAGACGTCTGGCATTTCTTTGCAATGAACAGATTATTTGTAATCTGTGATTGATTCACCCTGAAAGATATTTCAGAAGTGAAAAGAGAGAGAGAGAGAGAGAGATGGACAGAGGGAGTCGCTGTGTGTGTGTGTGTGTGTGTGTGTGTGTGTGTGTATACGTGTGCGTGTGAGTGAATGTGCGGGTTATGTGAGGAAGAGCGTCATCTCCCAGGGTCCCTTTTACCACCTGCTCTGACTCAACGAGCTCTTTCATGGCTCAGGGACACCACACACACACGCACACACACACACACACACACACACACACACACACACACATAGACTACACATACATGACGGAAGAATAATGTGGAATGAGGATGGAAGAGGAGGAATAATGTTTTTTTTTTAAAACAGTCACTAAATGACACTTAAAGTCCAGTTCGTTGTAACTTAACCTCATGTTATTCTGTATTTACTGGAAGATGGGTGTGTGAGTACAGTATGTGTGTGTGTTAAAACCTCCTGGGTGAAATCAAAAGTAATGGAAGAGTGGATCTGCACCGGTGTGCAACCTTGACCTTTCGCTTTTGTCAAAACAGAGCTACGTTAAGGAAAGCTTAAAGTGTGTGTGTGTGTGTGTGTGTGTGTGTATGTGTGTGTGTGTGTGAGAGAGAGAGAACCTATTAGATTTAGGAAATTGAGCACAACTTAAACGTTTTGCGTTTCTGTGCACCCAAGTGAAATGAAAGAAAGAGAGACAGACAGACAGACAGACAGTCAGACAGTCAGACAGAAACGAGCTACAAAGAGCTCGTTTTTTTTTTATGAAGTGAAATGAAAATTCCACAAAACAGGCAGTGACAGTGTTATTATGCTTATTTGCTTTCCGGGTGTGAGGTATGCGCTGTGGGGTCCAGTCGATAAGCAGGACTACAATAGATGGGAAAAACATCCCACAGAGTCTCTGCATGCTTAATATCAGCGCAAAGGAAAATGCCAACACATCATTATAGGGCAGAATTTGGTCGATTTGCACTGCTCACTCACTCAAGGAAAAAAAAAAAAAAAAAAAGATTCAGAATACACCGCAAATCAAACAATTCAGGAACCAAAGTAAATCAAATGACAGAAAAAAAAAAAAATTGCGACATTAAGGCAGTGAAACTAAACCCGAGAGTGTATTTGAGAGTATATAAAATGCATCTATTCGCTGTCAGGGAAAAGATCACGGCCCGGCTCGCAGGTCATAGAACACCAAAGATGGAAGAAGAAGAAGAAGAAAAAGAAAACGGCAGATGTGTCGGCCATTTAAGCCCAGCGAGGAAAGACAGAGGTGCACCGAGGAACATTTCAACACAAGAAAAATATCGCTTAATAAACTGTACGAGGCACGGCTCAGATTTCCGCCAGTTGTTCTAGGAGGACAATCTGCAGATTGTATTGCAGCTGTTGCAGGAAGCTCTGACGCAGTATGTACTGTAGTTGATGACTACTCACCATGACTGGCCGGTATTTTTATTTTTGTTGATTTTTTATTATTTATTTATTTTGAATGAACAAAAGTGAGATGGGTAAGGAATAAAACATCATGGTTTTGTGCCCTTATCGGAACATAATGAACGACTGGGGGACCGTTGTAAAGTGTTGAAATCCTCTTATACCGCATCCCACTCTGACAATTTGTACAGCATTTTGACAGCGAAACGAGATAAACACCATTGTTTGACTACCTTTTCGGGCAAATTATTTCCCACAGGAACGCATGGTCGGCTATGTACGGAACATTTTTGTTTTGTCGAAAATTGCTATATATTCTCTTTTATGGAGCTTTTTGAACAATCACTAGCACTGGTTTTGCTGCATTTTGGAGCATTTAATACTAAGAAAAAGTAAATTAGGCTCAGGAGTCGCCCGATCGCTTTCTGTACAAGGTGTTTTGTTGGGACACCTGTGTCGCACGGTGGTGTAGTGGTTAGCACTGTCGCCTTGCACCTCCAGGGTCTGGGTTCGATTCCCATCTCTGTGTGCATGGAGTTTGCATGTTCTCCCCGTGCTTGGTGGGTTTCCTCCGGGTACTCCGGTTTCCTCCCACAGTCCAAAGATATGCAGGTTAGGCTAATTGGTGTTTCCAAATTGCCCGTAGTGTGTGATTGGGTGTGTGAGTGTGTGCATGTGTGTGTGCCCTGCGATGGATTGGCACCCTGTCCAGGGTGTACCCCGCCTAGTGCCCGAAGTCTCCTGGGATAGGCTCCAGGTCCCCCGCGACCCTGAACACAGGATTAAGCGGTATAGAAAATGAATGAATGAATGAATGAATACTGTATACCTGTATACAGTGGGATGGTGGTTGCTCAGACATTACACAGCGTATACCTTTATTATGACAAAGTGCTTTTGTCCGTCACCAAAGTGAAAGTGAATCTGGTAAAGGGAAGAGGTTGATACATTTTAAGCTAACATTGTCTTCTCATGATCTTCAACAAGCTTTACGTACAGTAGGTCATCCACGAATTACGAAGGAGTTCTGTTCTTGGAGCACGTTCGTAAGTCCGATTTGTTCTTAAGTCCGCCAAAGTGAGTCTCATAAGACTTTTACGCGAACATACAATGTAAAGCGTACCAATCCACTTGACTAAATCTGTACCTTTATCATGTGGCCAACAGCTGTAATGGCGCCTAAGGAAATGAATCTCGAGTTTTCCACTGTACTGAATTGGACTGTGTTTCATTGAGGATTTTCCGAATTTAGGATTATTCACCATCAAGACAGCTTTACAGGACAGACATTTTCTATCATCGTGCTCCGGGACTGATTTATTGAAATCGGTGATGCCGACTCATTTCTACCGCACCCCCACACACATACAATATAACATACTTTAGACATTTTATACATTCACTTACACACTGAAAATATTTATCTGTTGCGCTGCAGTGTCTATTTTTTTGTGAGCTGCTTCCATGATAGAATCTGAGGTAGAAACGCTGTCCATTCATATTTGTGCAAATTCGCAACTCAAATGTTTAAAAGTCGGCGACTACCTGTAATTCAAAAGATTTTAAATGTGACAAACATCTATTGTGAACTAAAGCTATTAAAGCTGAACCAAAACTATCAATGGTTAGAAAAAATAAAATAAAAACATATTTACACGGCCACAAACACAACTGCAGGCTGATATATTTCTTGGGATAAAACTTGGAAAGGTGGCTTTATACAGTAGAGTTCTGCAAAATCATCCAAAAGTGAAAATGTTGGCATGTTAGCTTTTTAATACCTTTGTGACTCAAAAAAAAAAAACACACACACACACACACACACAAAAAAAAAAAAAAAAAATGCACCAAATATTTTTTGGACAGTTTGTTGCTTCTTTTAAATAAAACTAAAAACATGGAGATACAGTGGTGTGAAAAACTATTTGCCCCCCTCCTGATTTCTTATTCTTTTGCATGTTTGTCACACAAAATGTTTCTGATCATCAAACACATTTAACTATTAGTCAAAGATAACACAAAAAGTAAACACAAAATGCAGTTTTTAAATGAGGGGGTTTATTATTTAGGGAGAAAAAAAATCCAAACCTACATGGCCCTGTGTGAAAAAGTAATTGCCCCCTGAACCTAATAACTGGTTGGGCCACCCTTAGCAGCAATAACTGCAATCAAGCGTTTGCGATAACTTGCAACGAGTCTTTTACAGCGCTCTGGAGGAATTTTGGCCCACTCATCTTTGCAGAATTGTTGTAATTCAGCTTTATTTGAGGGTTTTCTAGCATGAACCGCCTTTTTAAGGTCATGCCACAACATCTCAATAGGATTCAGGTCAGGACTTTGACTAGGCCACTCCAAAGTCTTCATTTTTTAACAAGGGGGGCAATCACTTTTTCACACAGGGCCATGTAGATTTGGAGGTTTGTTTCTCCCTTAATAACGTAAACCTTCATGTAAAAACTGCATTTTGTGTTCAATTATGTTATCTTTGACTAATAGTTAACGGTTTTTGATGATCAGAAACATTTAAGTGTGACAAACATGCAAAAGAATAAGAAATCAGGAGGGGTGCAAATAGTTTTTCACACCACTGTATCTCATTTCGCTCACAAATCGTTTATAACAATTAACATTTTTAATTAATTTAAAGTTACAAATAATAGTTGAGGAGCAAGTTAGTTCTTGTTAACAAGGCTGCAACGTGCCCACCTCAGAAATCTGCATATGGACCACTGACACTGGAGACTCCTTCCAAAAATTCCACAGAATGATAAAAAAAATAAGAACTACAGTATATTCTTTCAGGAAAAGAAAAAGAAAAGACAAACATGATTAAAAAACATCTATATTGTATATGATTCTGTATTAATGCACAATACAGTAAGGTAGAGATTGTATGTGCGCACTCACATACGTGAGATCTGGGCATAAACTCCAGTAGTAATGACAGAACACCAGAGTGCTTTTATTACTGCCATGTTTACTTTGCTCCTCTGAGAGATATACCCATTTCTCCTGTCAGAAGCGCTTCCCTCTGATGCCTCTTTTCATACCTGTCTTTTTCCCTGCCAAACCAACATCTCTTCATTTTTAAATTCCATTCTGTCACATAAACACAGCCTGTGATATTTCGATATCCCGGCTAAAGACGCATATTTTTTAATTAAAGAAAAAAATTTTTTACTTCAATGACCTTTTAGCTCAAACAATGTTTAGCTCAAACAAAGTTTTCTGTGTGTTCTCAGCACTTATTGTCATGCAGTTTGCCATCTGTATTATATAAAACCATATCTACTGTGTGCATACCCTAAAATATGCGCATCGTCTTAGTAAAGCCGACAGCAAAGCTTGTCAGCGTGTCATGGGATCGTTTGTAGACGTCTCTGAAACTTTACTGAAGCAATGGAAAACTTTATTCAGAAGACATCTTGCTTAAATTATGATCATTTATATACTGTTTTAAGGATGGAAGATGAAAGGCTACTTCCATTTTTGGTGCCGGTACGGACCGTAGTAGGACTGTATAGGCCTTAATATATAGCATCCTAGCAGGATTATTTTAGGTGGTCAAAAACATCCTATTCGAACATAGGTTCGATTCCCACCTCAGGGTCTGTGTGCATGGAGTTCGCATGTTCTCCACGTAGGGAGTTTGTGGGTTTCCTTCCGGTACTCCGGTTTCCTTCCACACTCCTAAGACGAACTGGTGCAGATTAACTGGTTAACTGGCGTCCTCGAATTGCTTGTAGTGTATTTATGTGTGGATGTACTGCGATGGGTTGGCATCCCAATCTCCAGTGGGAATTCTAAACCTGTTAGAAACGTATGGGACTATGGATGTGCTCAGATGTTGTGCGAATGGATATTAATTGACGTAAATGCTCCAAATAAAAGTGTATCTAAGTCATTATAACTTATAACTATATTACAACCAAGTTATATCTTCTTTATACTCATCGACCGATTCAGTGAAAACCATTCCGTTTGCGTAAATTGCGTCAAGCCGTACCAGGTAAATGCTTCTACTGCATTACAGAGCCAGTGGTTTTTGGTAATCGTAAGCAAGAATCCAGTCCAGGGACTCCTTCCATCGTCCATTTTGCTAAAAGTTTTTGAGGTGAACAAATGAAACAACCCATTTGTGCTGAGACAAATTACTTGTCTCATAGTATTATGGAGGCGGATACCATACATTCTTGAGCAGAATAAATTAGCTAGAAAGATTGTCTTATCTTCTGTTAGCTACAGTAGCTTAGTAAAATTTATAGTAGGATAGCAGTCGCAATTTGTCTAGAAGGTTATCTTGGGTTAACCAGCAGTCAGCCATTGATTTGTCAATGCACAATATACTCAGGATGTCCTGTTTTCAAGCACCAACCTGGCTTGGTCAATCTCACTTCGAGATTCGTGATTCATTCCTGATTTGACAATCTCGGGACGTCCAAATGAAACGGTCTAAACGATATTCAGAGGGTGGGAAAAAGTCTGGAGGCAGTTAGAAACACAAAGCGTAGAGAACTTTAATTTCGTCCTGAGGGTATACGAACTTTTTCATTTGACGGGATACTACATGTCCATTCCATCTAAACCTAAACAGCCACAAATTAAGCAAGAGCTGGAATTGAAACACCACTGCTTTGGAAGTTTTAAACCCACTTGTGACTATCATGTTCAAGTTTTAATTGAGAAACGCAAAAGGATTTTGATTCCAGGCATGTGATGAGAATCCGACACGTGATGAGGCCGCAATTTTGCAGATTTTGCAAGCAGCCTGCTTTTCACTTAACCTTCTGAGGTTGGATCTTTATTATACTGTATGTCTGAGAACTCGTTAGATGACGAGGGTTTGCAACCAAATTCCAATCGCTTAAAACGTTTTTCGAATCAAATGTGCCACAGCCTTGCTAATTCTGGATCTGATAAAAACCTGAAGGAAAGACGACTCCAAAATGGCTGGATTTTTTTTTCCCAGTCAGCCTCCAGCTAATACAGCCTCGGGTCTAGTAGTCATAGTCATAATGAGTGAGAGTAATTATGGAGAGTCTGGACCTCAGGCTATATTAGCTGAGGGCTGAAATTAGGTCCATGTGGTTCATTTTGACCTTTTGATCCCAGGGGCGCACAGGTAGTCCTGGTTTTTATACGTTTCACATGTGACCCACCCCGTGCTGCCGTCCGCTCCTTTGGCATCCCGTAATGATTCCAATATTCCAGACTCGAACGCAGAGCCGAGTCACGTTTAAACAAAATCGCAGGCCTGTGATTTATATGATGGATGTACGCGGGTTCGTCGTATTTGGAGAGGTCATACTCAATAACTCAGGATAATTACACCAGATCAATGCAGAGGTTAATTCCCCTTATGCAGAGAGATGTCACTGGCGTACACTTCCAGTTTGCAGGGGGGGAAAAAAAAAGAACAAACACTCGCACACACAAACCAGATGGCTTCGAAAGTGACACATCCTCTCACCTATCTTCTTTTCTTTTTCAGGAATACCACATTTTTCGGAGGAAATGCAAAACCCAGACACAGTGCGAGAGGTAGTGACACGTTTGTTGCCCTCCAGAACCTCCAAGGCAAATATTCCGTTTGGGGTTTGGAAAGAATCCTGGCTTGGATTTTGGAATTAGGGAAATGCCATCCTGTTTTAAGAGCGTATCGATTTACAAATGTTATACCCATGGCAGAACGGAGGGATGAAGTGGGCCACGGAAGAAAAGACATTTCCATCTCCAATCTCTCCTTTTTTCTCATCTCATCACACTCAACTTCAAGGACGAGGCATGCCACAAATATCCTCAGATGACCAAGTCTTCACTCTCTCTCTCACACACACACACACACACACACACACACACACACACTGTATCTCAGGTCAATTTCCTAACTGTCATTCTCTTCGGTGTACGCTGGGATGAAATATCACGCTGCGAAGACTATGCGGCCTCTACGATGACACAAAGCCGCAAAACTCGGCAAAGATTGTATGTCTCGTCTAAAACTGACCGAAATTACAGTCCTACAGATTTTGCGGCATTGGCGCAGATCGCGCTAGTCGTTTTTGGTTAAGCCGTTAAATCCCCAGCTTCCTACTGAGTTTAGCCATCTTAAGGCAGATCAAACATCACTGCTAAAGAACATTCAGTATTATGAGACGGAGGAATAAAAATCTGTACGACTTTGTCCATTTGAACACTAGCTTCTTCTGTTCCTTGTCATTTTAAAAATTAAAAAAATTAAAAAAGTGAGCCAGCCAAGCCTTTGATATGATCCAGAGCACAGCTCTACCACGCCGTTGATGCGTGTACTTCCTGCACTGGCATTCTCTGGCACGTGATGGAATTCTTAAACCCTTTCCAATTTGTCTAAGCGTGAGGATATGGCAAATTTTATGCATCTGTATAAGTCAAAATAAATAAATAAATGTAGGAGTCATGATTCAAACCCATGATCATGCTTGTCAGAGACTACCAGAGGTAAGAGGTAATTGAGGACATTTGCTTTATACATATCTCAGGTATACTGTATATACTTTACTTGTGTAGTTTTATTAGTGGACACTATACAAATTACTCAGTTTTATAAAGTTATTACTCTGCTTTACCACCGTGCTTATATACAGTAAGTAGATAACGTGGTGTTCAAACAACATCCGAATATCCTAATCAACAGAAACTATTGATGGGGCCTCCGAGTGGTGCAGTGGTAAAGTGCTCGCCCTATTATCCGGAGATCGCTGGTTTGGTTCATGGGTGATGCTGTAACCTCTCACAGCCGGAGGTCTAGCGAGAGCTGATTGGCCGCGGGAGGATGAGAGGTACTTCGTGCTCCCGCATTAATCACGGCTCTACAGCCAATCAGGGGCGTCTGTGAGCTCGCGCACGCCGAAGGAGTGGATAGCGCTGTCCTCCGAGTGTGCTACTCTGCCCCCAACGGAGCATGAGCGAGCAGTTCGAAAATATGCGGTCGGCTGGCGTCACGTGGTTTGGAGGGAGCCCAGAGGGAGCCCCCTAGTGACGGGGAGGAATTGGACATGCCTAAAGTAGGGAGAAAATCGGGAAAAATCGCCAAAAAATATTAAATAAATAAATAAAAAACAGAAACTATCGATGATGTTCAGCAATTCATACCTTCTAGTTATTACTTCTCGACTAAATGAAACGGCAGCAGCAAAGTGTAAGTGTAACCGTTCGCTTGTTTTACTTTACTTTAAATACCTAAATACATGTAGGTTCAGCAAATTAGAAAAGGAAATTTCTCCATCAACAAAATTGCCTGAAAAGCTCAGTCTTGTGCTTTGTTTTAATGAAGTACAAATACTTTATCATTGTACTTCCTTTGAATTTTCAGGTATCTGCACTATATTTCTGGCATATTTTACTCTTACTCCACTACGTTTCCTGAATAAAATGTGTACTTCTACTCTGATACATCTCCCACACGCATCTGCTGTCAGTCTGTTCATATATGCCGTTTCTCATACACGATTTGACCTCAACTGTATGCATGCCTCAAGACAGTAAAAGGTTTCTCCTCCTCTGCCTCCTTCTCTCTTTCTGAATTTCGAAAAAATTTAATGCAAAGCTCTGATTGTGGTGGGAAGAAAAGTGATATTTCATTGGATTTACGAGACACAGATCTGGCAGAACACTCAAAGAAAAGTATCAAGCATTTGATGTGATTTAGTGCAAGAGACACCAACTCAATGCAACAGCTCTGCCTGCCTCTCCCACACTCACACACATGCACGCAAACACACACATTCGATATTGTTTATAACTACTGCTACTGAAGACCTCTAAGCCTGGAGAGAGAAACCGAGCGTGAATGTTGATTTCAATTATCGTTTTCAAGTGGCATACTTCAGCATCAGCTAGGTGAGAGAGAATACAATTAGCCATGACAATAACATTAACATTTGAGACCCAATCATCCAGAAATAAAATGCATTGAAATATAAAAAGTATTGTCTCCAGCTTCAATTCATCTCTGGGCTACGTGGAATGGAACAGTTCCCCTCATGCACGAGTGCAAAGAGAGTGCAACAGGGTCAATACAATTAGGTCATTCTTAGCATGGTTTATGTACAGTATACAGTATGTATAGAGCTGGTATAAGAACTCTGAACAGGTTATTTATTACACATGCCAACCTTACTGGTCAAGCTTATAGGCCAGGAACGAGAATAATGAGAAGAAAGAAGAAGAAAAAATTCTCCTCTTTTGTACCAACCTGGGAACACGGTTCAGCCTTCTTGTTTTCTATTGGCTCATAAGATGGAGCCTTCTAAAGTGCAGAGGTTCAGAAACCTGTCAGATTGCAACCTTTACGATTCTGATGGCTGTTTCCAGGAAAAGTGATTTTTTTTTCCTACTTGGCTTATCTACTGAGCCACAGTTCACTTAGATAAAATCAGTACAAACCTTAAAGTAACTTCTACCAGAAGCGAAAGACAAGAATATTTTTTTCACTTCATGATTCCTTTCGCCTTCAGTGAACTGGCTGAAGTTCAAAAGCTCAGTGCAGTCTTTGGACGTAACAAACTACAAATACATTACTTTACATTACATTACTACTTATGTAGAATTTTTACGTCTCTTTGGTTTTCTTTGTTATTTATAGTTCTGGCAATTTTCACTTTAGCTTCACTACATTTCCTAAATATAATGAGAACTTTTACACTGATACATTTCCATAAGTATATTAATTACTCGTTACTAATAAATAAAATCAGAAGAAATCAAAGCAGGTTTGGCAAACGAGTTCTCCTTGGTTGCAAGTTCGAGTTGGCTTTTTGGTAATTGGCAAGCACATAATTCACTAGTACGTCCGTGAATCACGGTACATTTATATCCATTTCTAACATATTATACCATATACCATATTTATATCATATAATATACCATATTTTACTGTATTGTAAGCCATCCACAATAAAGTAGATAATCAAAATTGTAACTACTCGTTTGTTTAACTTTACTTTCAATACCTAAATACATGTAGAATCAGCAAATTGCAGTAAATATCAGATACTTTAAGACGTTTTTTACTTTAGTTATATTCTAAATAGTGACTTAAATTTCTACCAAAGTAATTTTCTGTTAAGGTACTTTTATTATTAGTAATTTTAATACCTTTAGGTCAATTATCCAAAACAACAACTAATAACTAATAATTAATAAAACAAATAACTAGCTATAAAACTAAAACAATTTATCATGTGTAAAAAAAAAAAAATATATAATATATATATATATATATATATATATATATATATATATATATATATATATATATATATATATATATATATAAACCTTCTTTTATTACTTATAAATAAAAATAAAAATATAATTCTATGTAACCCTACCTATATATATATATATATATATATATATATATATATATATATAAATTACCTTGAAATTTAGAACATAGAATGAATAGTATTTCAAGGTGATTCATATATATATATATATATATATATATATATATATATATATATATATATATATATATATATATATATATATATTATATTCAGAAACATAGAATGCTATTTATTTTTATGAGTATATAAAGGAAACTTTAATATGCTTAACAATAATTCAGGAAGAATAACACTAAGGTTCTAAAATGCTCTCTTTCGTTTATATCACCTTCAAAACATATGCAACATATTTACCAAATTTGGGAAATCTGACTGAAAAACCAGGTCACAGTTTCATTTTCTGCTTCCTTTTAACCACTGCGATCTTTCAGCAAATTTACTAAGAATAATATGAGTGCTAGCTCGAAGACGAGTAGACTGGTGGAAAAACATTTTCTCATCATTAACCACACACTCAAAAACGTTTAAAGATGAAAATCGTTCTTCGCGTCGAGAACCGAAATATTTCTCCAGCACGCGTATTATGTTCCAGGCAGTGCACTGTATATAAAAGACGTATGTACAGTACAAACAGTGTTGCAGGGAACATTCAGATTACATCCTTCAAGATTCTAAAGGTCGTGACCAGGAAAGTATGCAAAAGGCATTAGAGAAGTAGATACGACAAATGACTCTCTAGTTGGAACAGCAGTTTGTTTAATCCATCAGGTTTCAACAGCATTATGAACTTGAGAATTTGCTATTAAATACACATGTGGAACAGAATAGGGATGGATTTCAGGAGCAAATCTTACCCAGTGAATACAGTTAAAGATCTGGACACAAGTGGTTCTTGGACGCTCTTTGAGCATAGCAGACCTGTCTAGAGTCATTTAGTGTACGTGACCAGCTGTATTTGTTGGGGTTTACCTGATATAGTGATGTTCGTGACTTTACCATTTGCGTGCATGGAATAAAAATACATCTATTTTATTCCATGCTGTGAAGAGAACTCGAGAACAAATGCACCAAGACAAAGAAAAACTATATATATATTTATACGTCTAACACTTTTTCCAGTCGTTTCACAGCATGGAGCTAAAGATTTCGCCATTCCTACTGCAAAACGGAGCCTGGAAACTATTTGCGCATTGATTCACGGTCAGAATAGTTCCCCTACACCTTAAATCGTGTCTGACACACACACACACACACACACACTCACACATACACATATACACACAAATCCCCAGCTGTGAGGAATCATCCCATGACATTTTAAGCAGCTGTATGGGAACTCAGGCCAAACCAACAGGCTCATCATCTTCAAAAATATCTTGGCAGGGAAGCTCGTCCAAGCTGCTCATTAACTAATCAAAATGAAACCTTGAATATGCAAAGGCATCGAAATAAGTCTCTATAATACTACCAAATATTGCTGTGGGATTATTATTATTATTATTATTATTATTATTATTATTATTGGTACCACAGCAGGAAACCCAACATTGGATGGCCTTTATAATATATCTCATTAACAAACCTTCACTCGGAGCATGAAAGCTTCTTAGCATCCATTCGCACAACTCCGTTAAGTTTCTAACAGGGTTTAGAATTCTGATCAGAGACACAACAGCTTCCCACACACAGCGTGTGTATCTCCATTCACGCATCTCTTAATGTTATGCGTAATGTCAGCTCCCTGGTTCATTTTCTTTTTCGAAAATGTTACTTTTAGGTGCATTTTAGTCTCGTTGTTGTGAACGTCTGAGTTTAACATTAAGAAAATTTTCCATATTGCTCCGGGGTTAAACACGCAACACTCACAACAGTGTCGCGAGTCCGAATCCAACTTGGGCTTAATCAGTTTGATGTAAATGTTGTTAAATGAATGCCCCGTCAAAACGTTACGACATCATCATGAAGCTAATGTAGATCCGACTACCTTTTATCAAAATAATTCTAACATTTTTAAAACTTCATAGGCAAGGTTACGTCAACACAACAAAATTCCTGTGTGTGTGTATATTATACATATATACTGTATATATATATATATATATTATTAGCTTATACAGTATGTTCTTGTTTAATGCAGGCATGCTGAAATTCTCAGGAGTTAAGACATCATGTAGGAGTGTTATATCAGTATTGACAGGCGCGAGTCCTCAGAGGTGCTGACGGTCTTCAATTCACATAAGCACTTCGCTTTGATATTAGCACCTCCGGTTAGCTTTGTGATGCTGGATTTTCAAGTATGTGCGTATGTGTGTGTGAGCATGTGCTTCGTATGAGCCCAGATAACTGAAGCAAAGTCAGTGCGTGCGAGCCGGTGGCCTGCGGCCCGGAAAACCAACCCAATTCCCACTGGAGCTGAAATCCACGCTAGGAAGAGCAGCGCTTCCGAACAGACCTATCAGATAACGGGTCCGTTCAACTCGCATTTCAGAGTTCGTTTAGGGAAAGAAAAGAAAGGGGGAAAAAATAATGATACAGCTTTAAAGTCCGTCTAAATGGTTGACTTATGTAAAAGGAAAAAAAAAACTGTTCAAAGTTAAACAAGACACAAAGAACTAAACAGGAGAAATGAACCGTGATTTAAAGGATGTTAAATCCGGCACGTGTCTCTTCCTACACACATATGTGCTTGTTCTTTCTGCCTTTTTTTTTTTATTCTGTAGCTCCAAATCCAGACAATGTCTGACAGAAGATCTCTCTCTCATTCACTAGTGCAAAGCTCAGCTTTACCAGCCCACAGGAGTTCTTTTGAAACGCTTTTCTTTCTGTGTGTGTGTGTGTTTGGATAGTTCCTTCCTTGTCTTCTCTCTAATAGGCTTACACGGTGAGAAGGATCCTAGCAACAGCTGTGGCAGGCGTTCGAGTCCGGGGGCGCCGTTAGCCGATCTCGTGTAGCGTTAGTTCACTTTTCATTCCCTCACATGCTAATGAAGCAACATGGTGAGCCCTGTTCAGAAAAATAAATGGAGAAATCACAAATATATTTATCTCACTCTGTAGTCGAGACGTTGTACCCGGTCGGTGATGCGGTAGGGGTTTAGCGATGGGCTCTCGTTTCGTTTCGGTTTGGGAGGCAAGAACAGGATATTTGTTGTTAGCGCTACTTGTTGGCTGCGGTGTTGTTTTTGTTGCTAAACGTTCGCTGGGTTTGACTCTTCCGGCTAGGTTTATACGGGAGTGTGTGTGCAGCAGCGGAACGCACAAAGGATCAATTATCTTGAAACACACACATAAACACACACACACCCACACCCACACACACTCTGTCTGTAACCTGTATCTAAAGCCAAGTTTCTGCTTTAGCAGGCTGGCTAGTGCTTTGCAGAGCGACGCTTGTAAAAAAATCTGCATTCTTCTTGTCACTTTTTGTCTTTCTGCATCACCGGCTGTTGGACACGGTGCTACAAAATAGTCGCTTCAGGTCAACCATAAGAAACTTTAACTGTCTTTGGCTTGTGTGTCAGTGTGTGTGTGTGTGTGTGTTTTACTCAACATCAAATGCAAATATGCTCGGTATACTGTAACACATTGAAAAATAAAAAAAAAAGAGGGAAAACTTTTTGATATACCTAAGAACCCTTGAGGAAACTGTATGTATCCCAGTTAGCAATAATAAGCTAACATACATTTTACGCAGGGAAAAATCATAAGCACTTATCAAAGCATTAGCTCATTTTAGCCAAGATTACTGTCAATATTCAGAAGTATGAGCGAGCAAGGTAGCATTAACATTGAAAATTTTATTCATATTCATTCATTTATTAATTACACTTTTCTCCAATTTTAAGGTGAGATTAGGCTTCACAATTCTTTTCTCAATAAATCCCACCCTCTGCGTTATGATTGGCTCCAGGAACTGAAGCTCGTTTACGATTGGTTAGATGCTTTATTATGTGTGAAATGCGAGCCAATCAGTGCTCCTTATTCAGCATGAGAGCCAGTGGAAAGTTTGAAAGTGAGGACAGTTGAGCGAGAGTTGTTCTCATGGAGTTGGTCAGGAACGGAAGCTCCCCATTTCTTACCCCCATGTGTAGAAAGAATATATAAGTTTTGTGGGTTTAAACTCCACTTCCTGATGTCTACAGCAGCTTTCATAATCCAGTTTTAATTAGTATTCATCACTGTCGATAATCTCCTATCTTAATTCCCTTATTTTTCTCTCGCACATCTTATGTGGACGAATTGTTTGCAGTAAGTCAGTGTACTGTATATGGACGCTTTCCGCATTTCAGTACCAGTTTCTGAACGGGCAATGAAAAACCAATATTCCAATATTGGAATCTTGATGCTCAACAAAGTCTAGACACATTTTGCACGTCATACCTCTGGCTCATGATCTTGTAAGCGTCTGGAAGGTAGCAACGCGTGTTCTCCATCTGCGCAGGGTCGGCATCGCAGATCTTGTCATCCGTGCGTCCGTAGTTGGCGCTCTCGATCATGATGACGTCAGTGCCGGGACAACGCAGCTCGATGGGGTAACTCTCACATGATAGCTCTCTCCGCACCACGGCCATGGGCACTGGGGCACGGCTAAACGCTGGACAAATAAACACAGAGATGGCATTTTATTACAACAGCTATTACAGAAGACTAGAATAGAGACAATGCAATTGTACCCCACAATGGCTTTTCCTATATTATCTATTATGTAGCTCAATAAAGTTCTTTTACATTAACTTTCCATGAAGATTAGTGATAAGTTAACGGTCTCACATTATACAAATTTTTTAACAAGTCTTAGAGACTTAGAAAGTCTTAGATTGACCGCTTTAACGGCTAACCTTCTTAAAAGTCGATTAACACCAGGTTAGCTGTTAGCAGTTAGCAAATACCCGCTAAAATAGCCTTATTTACTATAGGTCTTGAAAATGGTGTACAGAGATCTTCCAATGTGGGCAGAACTGGGAGGAGGGTCTTTTGCTATATGAGGTCACAATAGGGGGGAAAATTCAGATTTGCTTGTTTTCAACCATGGCGAAAAAAAGAAGAAAAAAAAACTTGTATAAAAATGTTTTTTTTGTTTGCTTGTTTTTAAGTGATTCATTTCATAATAGTTCATAATAGTAACTGACATTCAGTTTCTGTTTTGTTTTTCTTCTCTCCTGAGTGACACCATTTGGAAGCAATAAAACGTCTGAGGAACCTATTATTTTCTTTCTTCAAATATGCTTCATTTTCATTAACTAAATTAAGAGACGCTTTGTCCCACACGTCCCCTATCTACACTCTTAGGGGGGAAAAGACGTTGCTGCGAGGTTAGCCAAATAGTCTAACTAGCTAAAACAAATATTACGCTGTCGGGAATCATGTCAGCTTAGCGTGTCACACATCCTGCTAGAATTAGCGCGGTTATTGTTTTAGGATTGAATACGACTCCGAAATCCTGTCAGGTAATCCCCGGACCGTCTAACTGACATTAGCAGTGAAAACGATGAGGCAATTTTTTAAAATCCTGTTTCTTTAGCTTATATGAGCAAAGAGTGTTAGCTATGTGAATTATTATCACTTAATCGTGTATAAATATGATTAAAAATCCTGTCAGAAATCCTGTCATGGTAGCTTGTGCTCGCCAGCAAATTACTGTTGCGAGCGAAAATATAAACATGGTTTAAAAATCCTGTCAGCAATTCAGTCAGGTTAGCTTAGAGCGAGTGCCTAGCTAACATTCTTAGTGGAAATAATAGACATTTAGGAACATGCCTTTAAAAAAAATCCTGTCAGAAATATTAGCAGTGAGACTTAACATTTTGGTCGTTCATGATTCTGTCAGAAATTGGTTCAGGTTAGTGTACAGTACGTTAACCATGTTTAGCTAGCATTATCAGCGACTCGTTTGTTTTATACCAGCGCCTCTTTATCTCCGTACCTCGTTACCGACAGCCAGACGACTTACGCTGCGATGCACTGCGTTTTTACTACTTACACAAGTTAAAAGTGACAAATGTTCATACTTTAAACTTTTAGCGACTCCATTACAGCCGTTACTACTGTCGGAGATTGAAAGACGAGACAACAGAGCAGCAGGAGACATGATTGAAGATGTCTAGAAATTTTGGAGAGTTAACAGATTATTCACGATAGAGCTTTTTCTTCAAATTCAACAGGATGAACAATCACACTCGATGCTAATGTGCATTGCCGCGTGTGTATATTTGTGCGCGCGAGTGTGTATTTGCGCTCTGAGCGTCTGTTTGATTGTCTCAGTCCGTTAGTATTATGGCGTACATCTATCTGAGCAGTCTAATTTCCCACATGCTGCACAAAACTATTCATTCTCATCTGTGGCTACGAGCACTAGAAATCATTTCATTTCTCACACACACACATACAAAAAACTGTCCTATTTTTTTTTTACGGAAAGCCTGAGGTTGAATGACCGTTGTAATTTGGTTGTAATGACGCTGCAATGGTGTTGAACATCGAGAAAATGTTGTCGTTGAGTGTCAGACTTTGATAATATGGCGTTGAGATAATGTTGAATGATCGACCCAAACCCAAAGTTGCAAATCTGGAGGCATTGGTGGCTCAGTGGTAGATTTCTTGCTTGTCCAGGTTCAATTCCCATCCAATGCCCAAACCTCAGTCACTGGACTCATTCAGGTCGCGGGGAGCCTGGAGCCTATCCCAGAAGACTTATGGAACTATGGTTAGCACTAGTGGTACACCCTGGATGGGGTGCCAATCCATCGCAAGGCACACACATACACACACTCATTCACACACTATGGGCAATCTGTGAACGCCAGTTAGCCTAAGTATGTCTTTGGACTGTGGGAGGAAACCGGAGTACCCTGAGGAAACCCACCAAGCACGGGGAGAACATGCAAACTCCATGTACACAGAGATGGGAATCGAACCTGGACCCTGGAGGTGCAAGGCGACAGTCCTAACCATTAAGCCACCGTGCCGCCCATACCTCGACTGATATAGTCAATATTGCAGCTAATTAATGCTATGCAACATCTTATTATGTTAATTAATTTATTTTAATTTAAAGGCAATATTTTGACTCGTTTTAACAAAAAAGCTGCAGATGTTCAAAAAACATACTATATACAGTATACAAAAACTGTATATAATAAAAAAAAAAAAAAGCGATAATAAGACTCACAGTGATGCGATATTAATCATGGGAGTAAAGCTCTTAAAGACGGCTTTAGTGTCTCTCCATTTCACTAGACTCTTAAACATCACCTTCAGCGAAAGCACTCAAACGAACAAATTGCCTCTGGGCAGATATAGCCGAAATCACAATTAAAAAAAAAAAGCAGTAAACTGACAACATGGTGCTCAACGTACCATGAATGCGGCACCGGAAAGAAAATGAGAGAGTTGTAACTTCAGGAGGAGAACCTGGAGTTTCTCCTCCCCGCGTTCGTTTTTTCACCGATCAATCGGCGCACGTTCGTGTTGCATGGTGTGAACATCTACAGTTTGTTATGGATCAATATGCAACAGCGAAAGAAAATACATTCACAGACGCTGAAAATCCGATAACAACTTAGTTTGCAGATGCTCGTCTGGAAGATGGGAAAAAAAAGGCTTCATTTTGAAATCAAGATGAGATCAAAACAAACTGAGTAACACAGGCACAGCTACGGAATGGCTGAAGCGTTTTACACGCAGCCCTCTGGCTGTTATTATGGCCACAGGTAATTTGAGACTTATTATTAGAAAATATTATTTCACAAAAGCAGGCTAAACCGGAGAACGGTCTGAGTAATCATACTTGATTGGGGACATTAGGACAGGTTTAGCATTTTAGTTCGCCATCCATTGTATGAATAAATGTGTCTTGAGTTATAAAGGAAAAATTTTTTTACCTCACCTTGATGGTGGACTAATTTAAAGTGTAAACAGCAATAAAAAAAAAAGCTGTAAAAAAGAAGAGAGAGAAAAAGAACTAAAACAAAGTTACAAAGATCAGGATAAAATATAAATAAATGTCAATTTTCCACACAGAAAAATTATTTATTATGTTGCGTCAGGAAGGGCATCCGGCGTAAAACCTGTGCCAAGTTGTAGTGCGGACTGGATATTCCGCTGTGGCGACCCCTTGCCGGGAGCAGCAGAAAGACCAACAACAACAATATTTTGGACTTCGGTGGCACGGTGGTGTAGTGGTTAGCACTGTCGCCTTGCACCTCCAGGGTCCAGGGTTTGATTCCCCAGCCAGGCTCGATTCCCGTCTCTGTGTGCATGGAGTTTGCATGTTCTCCCCGTGCTTGGTGGGTTTCCTCCGGGTACTCCGGTTTCCTCCCACAATCCAAAGATATGCAGGTTAGGCTAATTGGCGTTCCTAAATTGCCCGTAGTGTGTGATTGTGTGTGTGTGTGTGAGTGTGTGTATGTGTGTGTGCCATGCGATGGATTGGCACCCTGTCCAGCGCCCGAAGTCTCCTGGGATAGACTCCAGGTCCCCCGCGACCCTGAACACAGGATTAAGCGGTATAGAGAATGAATGAATGAATGAATTTTGGACTTCATGCTAAGTAATTTAATAATACAATATTACTAACAAAGCGTGTATTCAATACAATACAATACATACTATATGTTTCGTATCAATCAATATCTAAGCGTCTGGAAATAAAACAACAGACGTTTCCTTGATAGGCTGCGAGAGCTGGTACGTGACACGCGGTCAAAGTATCTGCAGCGTCCACTGTATCAAGGTTTTACGTCCTCCCGCTGACCTGTGACCTTCGTATTGATCACTGATCTGGTCGAGCTACATGACCTTTACGAAATGTCCTAAGGGGAAAAAGAACAGGAGGGAGGTGAAGGTATGCATGGAGATTCGAGCAAGTAATTGAATTCCTGGTGTGACCTCTGATATTAAAACCCAGGGGTTAAATTAAAAGGCTACACTAGTGCTGAGATTACATTTGGTTTGTCTTAATGGCAAGTGGTGCTTTAACTGGATCGCAACACGAACTACAGCAAGGCAAGCGCTCCTTGTGTGTGTGTGTGTGTGTGTGTGTGTGTGTGTGTGTGTGTGTGTGTGTGTGTGTGTGTGTGTGTGTGTGTGTGTGTGCTTCCAGGGATTAGCTAAATTAAAGTCTGTTCTTGGTAAATATATACAGTACTTTGCAAAAGTCTTGAGTCACCCCTGGTTTCTCCATATTAAACAGAATTACATTATGTAGATTATTTTTTTTAAATGGAAAGAAATGTTTTCTTTAAAAGGCTTTATAGTGCTTTAAAATACAATTTAAAAAATAGGTTGTTTATGCAACAACCTAAGCAGCAACCTCATTTCCCCTCTCGTCCGCTCCAACCACTCATCATTACCGGTGCACTAATCACCAACCTGATCATCGGTCATCCATCACCTGCACCTGTTTCTTACTATTTAATGCCTTAAAAACAAGCAAAAGTTGACACTATATGAAAAAAAAAAAAAAAACGTGTTTAAAAAAGAAAAAGAAAAGTTTGACAGGTTTAGTTCAATTACCTGAAATTTTTGCTTTTTAATATGTGTATATAAGATAATCAGTGGATGTGATATAAATATAAAACAAATATATAATTTTCTTTTCAGCAGTCGACATTGGCTATAAATTCACAATTTGCTTCGATTATTGAAATTATTACTATGCAGGAGTTTCAAACACTACACAGAAATAACACGTGTGTTTATTAATAATAAGCATGGTTAATTCGAACCCGGACTAGGAAAATTAGTCACCGCGCAAAAATAAATCCATGTAAACTCCAGGCATAAATTCCATGCGCCATTCATTATTATCATAATATGACGGCTGTATCGAAAGTCATGCAAAAGTGGACACAATGTTTTTTTTTGTTGTTATTATTATTAACTGACGTCGGGTGTTCCTGCGTGGTTTGCCTTCGGTGCTTGTTTTTCTTTAAACTTTTTCATCCTTCATACGTGCACATTGCTCTTGTCAGTGACGCCATCCTCTGTAGCGCAGTGGGAGACGAAGCCACTGCGACGAGGGGGGGGGGTTATCAGAGAGGATTCGAAAGTCGGCTTTAACGATGGCGCCGATGCATCGCGTGTGAAGGAGACTGTGTTGAGCTTGAACGACATGCTGTATGTCGGTTAAAAAAAAAAGTTTTTTACGCCGACTTTGCATTACTTTCGGTACATAGCATAAATATAATCATTTGTAAGTTATTGTAAGAAAGATAGATAGCTATGTGTTTGTTTGTACCAGTGGTGCTTGCTCACGTTGCCCCAGAACAACTGATATCTGCACCGGTGGGGACGAAGGATAGTTCCCTTAACTGGCGTTTCCTCAACAGGGAGCTGTTTAAAGTGCACCGCGGAACGGAACGCAGCACATTTATCAGCAATAGTGGAAGTTTCGGGGTGGCTTGGCAGTTCCGGGCTCAAGGGAGAGACAGAATGCTTGATCATCGTGGCACAGAATCAGGCACTCAGCACCGGGTGCCACCAGCGAGCAGCAGCAAGTGCAGGCAGGATGTGCAGCCAACCAGAGGAGACCATTAGCCAGATCCTCGCTGGGTGCACGCTGTTGGCGCAGACCAAATACATCAAACGGCACAGTGAGGGGGCCAGCTACAGTACTATACTATAGCTGCGCTGGATTTAGGAGCTGTCATCAGCATATACTAGAATATGTGTAGGGTTGACCTCTCAGTGGTCGAATAGGGATCCTAGATTACGAACAAATGGAATGAATTACGGACATGGTGGTCACCACTGGCACCGTTATATGAAGGTTACCATTGACCCAATTGGACGCTTTGTTAAATAAAATCAGTGCACGTTGAACGTACATTTTCATAACACACTTCTTCTGTGCAATTCTTTCTACTATAGACGCCTCACTGGTTCACAAATAGTCCAATTATTTATAAAGAAACAGGCTGATTGCCTTTTTTTGTGTGTGAGAGAGAGAGAGGGAAAGAGAGAGAAAGAGCGAGTAATCAGCCACAGATTAGTGAGGTTTCGATCAGATTAGAGAGGTTCAAATCATTCGGCCTGGAGAAGAAAATGGCTCTTTTTGTGGTCATTACAAACTGAAGCGGCTCCCACAACATTCGACGGTCCTCTCCTCCCCTCGCTCCTTTCTCTTGCCCTTCCACCCTGAGACCAGGAGTGACATTTAAAAGTCATCCAAGCTTACGTTCCACACACACACACACACACAGACACATACACAAGCCCAAGGGCCTGGCCTTCATTATCTCATACAAAAAAAAATAGGGAGAAAAACTGTGGAAATAAATGGCGAAGGGATTTACCTTTCTCTCTCATTCTCTTTCTCTCTCTCTCACTGTTTGTTGAAAGACAGACCGTAGAGAATTGATGGCTGCATTTCAAGACACTCTCCGCATTGTGACATGACTGACATCCTCAGACAATACCGGCGCAGGCCGTCCGTTTGTTCCTCATCCGATCGGTTTTGAAAGGCAGCGCGGCTCTCGTGTACACTCTCATCCGACTTCAAAGAGAGCGTCTCGTCTCGCGCGGGACATCGTTAACGCCTCGCTATAGAACGGTGGAAGTTTTTTTTTTTTTTTTTTTTTTTTAAAGGGGGAGTAAGTAAACACTCGTCTGGTTTTAATATCGACTTCAGTCACTCGCGCAGCCGGAGAGTTGATCCGAAGAAAATGGCAGTAATCGGAGCGGTAATCCCCAAGATTTCCTCCCACACCTGAAATCTGTTTAAAACAGATCTGTTTAGCTTTGCACTTCTATTTCGCTCATCCGTCTACTAAACGTTTTCCTTATATGGCAATGTTTAAAAATCTAAATCCCATTCTGTCGCTTGGAATGAGTTTAAATTATTGGTTAACATGATAACCGGAGCCTCTTCACACATCTGGGATCCTCATGATCTTTTCTTCTAGATCTTGTCCTAATAGACTGCTTCATCAATCATACTGGGATTACAGCTCTGCCTTTTGTTCCCCCCTTAATTAGTGTTAACTCTTTAGGACAGAAAGGTTAAAGTCACCCGTAGTGTCAATGGAGCTTTCGACGCTTTATCTTTCAGCATCATTACAATATCGTTACACCTCGGTGTTCAGCATGGTGCACACATGACTAATATACGGGTTTCTCATGAATAAAGGCATTAAACTGACTGGCATTAACAGAGACTCTTAGCCGCAGCAAAACATTTGAATGGTGCAAACGTTTTAAATGAATGACGATCTTGACAAGTGGAACATCTCCCTCCAAGCTATTAACATTTGTTTGAGCCATTAAAGGAGGTCCTGGGAGGTCAGCGTTTTCAGATAAAACGTTCTACCTTGATGTTCTCCAAGGGATAAGTGCATTTGTTGTAGAAGGTGATTATACTGTATTGAAAAACCAAAGTCGTTTTTTTTTTTTTTCCTCTTATAACGGTGTTCTTTTATTCGGAACAATCAAAAGACCAGGTTTGACTTGAACACACCTTGTACTGTCTTACTAATTAATAAGCTAAACTCGTTTTAGGTTCCACATCCCCTGTACATTCCCAACCTCATTTCAAGCCATATCCACATGTTCGGTTTATTAAAGGAGTTCCTGGGAGGCCAGCGTTTTCAGATAAAACGTTCTACCTTGATGTTCTCCCAGCACTAGTGAAACGCTGGAATGAGTGCATTTGTTGTAGAGAGAAAAATAGACTTGAGTTTTTTTCTCTCATAACTAATCAAAAGTCCAGCCTGTACTTGAATGCGCCTTGCAGCATCAATTAATAAACTAATAAACACATGACACGACGCACTGTTCTAGTAAAATAATTAATGATGGTTCGGTCTTTTGGGAACAAACCCAAATTAATTATTTCCTAATACCACTGCCGCACATCCTGAAGCACTTTAATCCTTCCGTACTACAGCATCTTGACAAGCAGCGTGTTTTCAATGACGGCTCAACAACTTAATTAGTAGATCCCGATCTAGCTGCAGTGCTGCTGCTAAACAGAGATAGGCTACAGTTACTCTGCTGAGTAACTAAAACTAGTTTTGGTGTCTAGACGAATGTCATGTCAAAGAGAATTTGTCATGACCTGAAACTGAATAGGAGTTTTACGTAACTGCTCTATGAACCCTCCATTTCACATTAGCAATGTTTTGTCTGGTGCTCAATTATTTTTCAATATATTTGCACCTGAAAAATTTAAGTCAAAGTTAATGGATAAATGAAAGTCGGTGGAAAACCGGCGAAGTATTTACATATATAAGTAAAAAATTAACAAATAAGCTCGTCAGACAGACGTGGTAAACAGCGTCTTCTCCGCCTCTTATAGCAGCGTTGACGCGAGAGTTTGTGTTTGTATCATCAGGTGAGGAGAAGCCGGTTAAAGCGTAGCAGACGGAAAAGATAAACACTGTCTTTACCCCTCGCACGGTCCTGCAGAGGCGCTGATTAATTAACACATGAATCAAAGTGTCCCGATTGTAAAGGAAGTCGGGTCGTCCACCGTCTCCGAGCTTAACGGTCCTCTTTTTTTCATCATTTGTTTTAACCTTAGGATTAAACAGCCACCTTGATGCATTAATATTTCCCAGAATTTTTATTTATTTTTTTTTTTTTTGATTGAAGGCAAAGGTCAAATCTAGGTTAGAAAAATGTAAAGCACAATTTGAACGAATTAACCCGGAATTAAATATTAAAATATTGCATCAAGATTTAATTTTTTTTTTCCTCCGCTTAAATTAACGTACATCAGAGTCACACAATGCTGATGATGTGTTACAGCTTAGCGAGTGAAATTAATTAGGAATAAAATGCTTCCATCCAAAAGCTCTACAGTGTCTCCTGAACCTGAAAACCTGCTGAATATCACGGCTACGAGCTTTAACAGTCACGATCATAATCACACTGCAGCAACACATCTTTTAACGCAGCACTAAATAAAGTGATTTTTTTTTTTTACAGTTTATAAGAGTTCTATGAATATTGAAGCAATATAATATTCACTGACCTGTACATTAACTAGACTTCATACTTAATGAAAGCTTTTTTTCTAGCACCTATACTGTACTGTATATACTGTACATTTGGAGTAAGCTGCTTTTCATTAATTCATATACAGGATTAGCTCTGTTGCATGAACATCACACTTAAGTAAAGGTTATTTATAAGGCTATTGAGAGCAGGATGCAAAACCGTAAACTCGGCATGTTATTCATTAAAGGTTAAAATATCAAGTGATGGTTATGTGCAGGTCAAAAAGAACAAATCTTTTAATTGAAAAAAAAAAACACGTGAATTTCTTGGGGGGGGGAAATCAATCAAAGTGGGATACAGAACGGGTAAGAATATTCAGTAATATGCAGTACAGTACAAACCAAAGCCATAAGATTAAAACCATTAACATTAAAACCACTTAGGTTTTGGACTCAGATCTGACCCCTCAGGGCGTGGCTTTGGAAGGTCTCTGGGAGTGTTTCTGCGCCTTTAGTCCCCGCAGGCATGGGTGAGCCCTGGGTGCCCATCATCCTGTCACCAGTTTGCAGGTTTATAGTTGCGAATCAATGTGGTTCAGTTCACCGGTTATGTTATGTTAATGTTATCTCATTCTACACTGTAAAACAATACTGAAAGCGTTAAAATCTCCTTTGAACAGTTGATATTGAGATGTACAGTATCTGCTACTCATGCTCTGTAAACTCTCCATAACGGCTCTAACCTGATGTGATTTCTGAGGCGGGTAACTCGAAATGAGGTAAGTTTTGGACTTGTTTTCCTTGGAAGGTCTTCATGAGAGCCAGTTTCATCATGGTGCTTGATGGGTTTCGCAAGCATGCACCTGACACAATACTGTTCTTGCAAGAACTATTCCAGAAGAACTGACCTTCATGTCTTGAAATAACATTTGACTGTTGTTGTTGTGGCGGCATGGTGGTGTAGTGGTTAGCACTGTCGCCTTGCACCTCCAGGGTCCAGGTTCGATTCCCGGCCAGGCTCGATTCCCGTCTCTGTGTGCATGGAGTTTGCATGTTCTCCCCGTGCTTGGTGGGTTTCCTCCGGGTTCTCCGGTTTCCTCCCACAGTCCAATGACATGCAGGTTAGGCTAATTGGTGTTACTAAATTGCCCGTAGTGTGTGATTGGGTGTGTGAGTGTGTGTGTGTGCCCTGCGATGGATTGGCACGCTGTCCAGGGTGTACCCCGCCTAGTGCCCGAAGTCTCCTGGGATAGGCTCCAGGTCCCCCGCGATTAAGCGGTATAGAAAATGAATGAATGAATGAATGAATGAATGAATGAATGTTGTTGTTGTTGTTAGTTAATTACATAATGCCGTATACCGTACATCATCTCATGGATTTGAAGAAAAATCTGTATTGTTCTAAAATGTTGAAAATAAATCACTTTACAAGATGTGTCCGGTAAATAACAAAAGCATTTTAAAAATGCATTCATTTATTATTAATTCAACTATACTTTCTTTTTATGCTTCTGCTGGTATATCATCATGTCTTCTTTCTCAGCGTTCAACTGGAAATCATTTTCTCAAAATTCTCTCCAGCACACCAGAAAGGCATGTTTGACCCTTGTTAATCAATCCCCTCTGATTGGTTATTTAACTGGACCCTCGAGCCGAGTGACGCTAATCAGAGCCTCTATTGACTGAGAAAAAAAAAAAAGCCTTCCTGAGCTCGTCTAGAAACACAGACAGCAGGAGAGGGGCTGATATTTTGGTTGGCTTGATTGCAGATTGAAAGAAGACTGACAGCACTCTCACACTTGACTGATAGCTTCTGATGGTTTGACCAATGAACCAACTAAGCTAATTAGCTTCAATCTGGGCACCGAACTAGCTCCGCTCTCGAGCCCCGTCTCCTTCACGCGAGCGTAGGCTATTTGTTTTTCCTTTCGCCATCCCTGCATTGACATTTCTGAACATCGCGGCTGGCCACCGGAGTGAGAGTAACCTTCGAGGCGGGAGAACGTGTTCGCCTTTCCTGTCAATCAGAAGAAGCAAGAGGGAAATTAGCCTAGTGTGTTGGGAAATTAGCCGCTGGCACATCGTGTGAATAGAGATGCGCGAGCGGGCGTGCAGGCGAGGATCGTGTGAATGGTAATTGAACCGCTCCGTATCGCACCTCGGCTCTGCTAACTGACTAATGCGCGGTTAGGAGTCTGACTTTGTGCTAGCGCAGCTAAAACTCGAGAAAAGTTTCAAGATGAGGTAATCTTCTGGTCAGGGCCAAACAAGGAAACTGTACTAATTAAAGCATTGTTAAATATACATTTTTTTTCCTGATGAAATTTCGAGCAAGAATTACCTTACAGATGTGTAAAGTCATCCATAATATATGTGGAAGAACTTCACATGATGAAATGCTGATAATTTAATAGTTTAATATATACACACACACACACACACATACACACACACACACACACAGTACTGTGCAAAAGTCTTAGGTACCATATAGGGTTGTAGCTATCAAATATTTTAATAATCAAGTATTCTATCAAAATTTTATCGATTAATCGAGTAATCAGATAAAATTTACTTTTGCTTAATTAAACAGCAATGTAAAATATATAAGAGAAACAAAGATTAATTGGTTTTCTTTTTAGAAAAATCTACTTTTATGTTTTAAATGCATACAGCATTTTATCAAAAATAAACATTGTCATTATTCACAATACAAGGAATAGCTTATACTCCTGTCTCACGGTGAGATGCGGTGTTACGTAGGTGCCGTAAAACTGCACAAATCTGTATCTAAAACTCCTGATTTTAAACGAGTTTTCACTCCAAACATTGACTGTATATTTTCAAATGTTTTCAAAACAATCTTTTGCTTATGCCATATTTTTGTATGTGCCCAAGACGTTTGCACATAACTATAAATAAAACAGCTGTTAGGTTTTACTGAGTTTGCTGGAGAATATGAGTTCATCTGGTAACTTTGTCACACTCGCTCCTTTATATTTTTATGCAAATCCCAGGAGCGTACATTAGGATTTTTTGTTTCCATCTGAAAACTGGTCTGTCTTGTTCTATATTGTTTTTCTTTACAGCCATGCATATATTCTCCTGTAATGTTATTTATTTATAAATGTTTAAGTTATATATACGGAATAATTTTGTACATAATTATGCAGACATGATAAGCATATATAACAAAATAGGTACAGCATATAATGTGGTGCCGAAGACTTCTGCACAGTACTATAAACTGTTTTTTTTTTCCATCAGTTTATTTATTAGAAAATCTGAAGTGATAAGCTTTAGGATATCGCACTTAGTTAGCACTTGCTTTAGACATGTTTAGAAATTTGTTGATTTTTCCATGAAGATTGACCGAATTATTTTACTTAATTATTAATGCAACTATTAAAAAAATGTAAAAAGTAATTCTTTTACTTAATTCCCAACTTAATTCTTAAGCAATTTTTTTCCTTTTTTCACAATTTATACAAGAATTCACCTGACATTAGACCTAAAGTATGGTGATAATCAATATGATTAAACAGATGTTTTTATAATAAATCAATCAACACAATCTTATTTGCACGAGGTTCCAGTAGCCGCAGTCCCGCGTGTATGTGTGTGTGAGTGTGTGTTTGTGTGTGTGTATAGATATTGAAGGGGTGCTGGCAGTCGTCAGTCCATCACTGTTTGGCAATTTCCCCTTACTTTATCTACGTTTCTTCATCTCTCTCTCTCTCTCTCTCTCTCACTCACTCTCTCTGGCATTCTTTCTTCAGCACCTTTTACCCTCGTGCTGCTCCAGAAATGTTATCAGCCAAAACTAACACCACACAAAGGCACACACACACACACACAGGCCGAGTCTGGCTTGACTTTTAACTTCCTTGGACGGCACTCAGAATTTAATTGAGGTCGTCTAAACAAGATATGACAGAGAGAAAGGGCAAAAAAAAAAAAAAAAGAAAAACATTTCCACTCTCATAGACTCGCTCGCACACATACACTCCGTTCTAGCCACTCCAAATTTAGCTCTCACACATCCGACACACATCGAGGACTGGTTTATGAAATATCCGCAGCCAGCAAGGGTTTGATTACGTATTAACACAATATAGTACCACGATTAAATATGAATACCACGGAAGCTCTTGAGAATATGTCAGATTTTCCAATTAGATCGAGTGTTTTAAGCGTTATTTAGATGACAGTTCTATATTTTGCAGCATGTGATGAAAGCCTTTAAAGCTTTAAAAAAATACAAGTAGAATAACAGTAGCACATTAATGTAAACGTCTGATTCCTTCGAACCTAGAGTTCATGCATGTGCTATGATGTCAAAAATAATAATCTTCTTCTGACCAATCAGAGTTGAGAATTTAACAGTCACTGTGTTGACTACCAAAACAATACAGAGATAGTTTTAGTTGATTAGACCACAACTGGCATCGTCATTCACGGACGTACGGCCTTCTTTGAAACGTTTAAAATGTTTTACTGCGGCACAGAGTTTCATCATGGGACATGAAGCATTTCCTTATAAAACAGCACAAATTGTAGCTGAGACTATATATATATATATATATTTTTTTTTTTTTTTTAAAAGGGTTGTCACACCAATTATTGACTTTGTTTTTTAAATGAATTCATCCAGATATAAATCTGTGTAATGGTGCTTGCCTGATCGATAGTCTGCACCAGTTTTAACCTCGCTTGTACGTCTGGACAAAACTGTAGTTAGGTCTGGAACAGATCATGTGCTGGTGGAACTCTGTGCAGGAAACATGCTAAAAGCTTCTGTCAATTTCCACTACCTCAGATGTTGCTGCTGGTCAGTTGCTATTGGACATTTCTATTTGTGGTCCCAATTAGCTTAAAAAAAAAAACTCCAGAAGCCTGTTTTCTAGCCTGTAGGGACAGAAACAAAGCAGAGTGCTGTGACTGACAAGCCTCTCCTGGCAGATCTGACTCCTCCCGCTGATATTTTTAACCAGCCCCTCATCCGGCACTTACAAAGCAGTGATTTGATACCAATTACGGCTCAAAGCCCCTCATATTTACTTAAATAATACAAACCAGAAATTAGCCATACATGCAAATTAAACGTGGTTTTCATGCGTAATCATTGCTCCTTTGTCTCAGCGAGCAACCAGCAGCATGATTCCAGGGCCGCTATGTAAATTCATGTGGCTGTCACTTTACTCGAGTGCTGCCAACAAACTAATCTGACCCATTTAGAAAACAAAAGCTGGAAAATAGAACTTCCATTTCATTCATTTATCCTACAGAGAAGTTAAAATAGTGAGATGAAAAGGTGTTAGGAGGTACAGTACACTGACACAAAATCGAAGCTTTTTGGGCTGTAAACACAGCATTTGTGGAGTCTTCTGGTCATGTATAATTCATCCATGTTGTTTTTTTGTAAGGATGTAGGGGTTTTTCTGCCAAATTGAGGCTAAAAATCCATTAGCTGTACCAATCTTTGTTATAATAAGGAAAATATATATTCTGTATCATGTGTGCTGTCCTGCTATCATCCCCCAGATCTGCCATCAACTCTCTAGTGATGCATGGTTGTAGGATGACACCATTATTTTGATTAGTTCTGCAGGACCCATTAAACATTCCAGGCCAATAAACAAGATGATTCCAAAACTCATTTTCTATACAGACCAACCTGTACAGGGTCACAAGGAGAGCCTATCCCAGGGGACTTGTGGTATGAAGTAGACCCTCGACTAGGTACCAGTCCATCGCACTCACTTGCACACTACAGGAAATTTTGGAAAAGCCAGTTAGCCTCCACTGAATGTCTTGAGTACCCCAAGGAAGGAAACCCATCAAGCACCAGTAGAACATGCAAATTCCACGCACACAGACACAAGGTGGTACTCGAACCCTTGACCCGTTAGATGCAAAGCCACAGTGCTAACCAGTACGCCGCTCTTCAATACTTTTCTCTCAGCATTCTCGATTCTACAATACAGATCATTCGTGCTCTACACAGGTAAACAGATTAGCTCAAAAATGCCTCAGGAGGCCATCAGACCAATCCCATGCAAGAAGCAAACTGATTAGCAGTCAAGGTTGAGCCAACATCAGCCATCATTTGGAACAACACTATGCGTAATTTTGGACATTTGGCTAATATTTGGTGAACAGAGCCAACAGACTTTCTGTCACGTTTAAACGCACTTTGCCAGGTTGGAAAAGAAACAGTGGTGGCATGATTTTGAAAAGTGTGTCTTTTTCAATAATTAAGCAAATGTTGGAACAATGTTTTAAAAGGACTGCCAACCAAATAAAGAACCAACAAAATGATCAACATAATTTTGCTACCTGGGCAAGCTCTGCTCATGCTTGCTAACTGTCAATATGTAGACTGAAATAAAAAAAAATTTCATATTGTTCATCCAAGTACCATGACCTTGGGTGTACCGGAAGTGCTTCTTGCAGTAAGAGTCGATTAATTCAATGCAAAATGCCTGGGAGTGTTCAATTTAGCCAGACAGATACAAAATCCACAGCAGTTACACAGTCAGCAAAGACAGTTTTTTGCTCTCTGATTCTAGCAGGCAGTGATGCATCCAGAACACGGTCATTTCTAATGTCTGACTTTGCATACATTTTATAGCTAACTATGCAGTTTCATACACTTCTTCAACGAACATTCATGCAAAAGACATCCAACTTAACGCTCCCATTTGAAAATATTCCTGCAGAACAGACTTAACACGGAATATTCAGAGAATATTCCAGATTTTAGAAAGAAGCTAACATACAGCTCTTTAGGGTACGCTAAACACAATCATAAATGAAGAAAATTATTACAACAAGCAACATACCAACAATACTAGTTTCAACATCAACTACAATAACTTGATTAAAGTGGATGCTCAAGGAAACAACAGTGAAGAAAAACAGAATTAGCTAAACAATGCTTAGAAAATATTCAAGATAATAAGCGCACACAGCATTCATGGTGTAGCTAGCAAACCTTTCGCATTGTTGAAGCTGCAGCATTGTATCCGCTGATTTATTTTTTACAATAAATTCAAGTACAGTATAAGCTAAAGAATTGTTTTTCGTTGTGGAGTCTGTGCTAAGCTGATAGTAAACGCGAACACTGTACATGTTAAATAATAGATCTAATCTAGTTTTTCTGAACTTAAAAACGGTCGGCAAACATTTTTCATGTATTGGATTTCCCTCAAAAGTTTCTACTATGTTTTTTTTTTTTTTAATACATCCAAGGATAACGCTAGCTTTGCTGCTAGCAGGCAGCATCATTATAAATCCAGCTAATATACTGTACTGTAACAAAGTACAAGCTAAAGCTAATGACACGGTAGCTGTGTTTCTGGCTATGGATTCTGAGTTCAGGTGATAGTAAGCGCTAATACATAGCAAATAATATATCCAATCTAGTTTTTCAGAAATTGAAAAGAAAAACAGTTGTTTAAAAAAAATGTTTCACATATTAGATTTCTCTCACAAATTTCTTATATATGTTTTTTTAAGGTTTGAATTCAAAATACATCCACAGATGAAGCTAGCACTGCTGCTAACCCATTTACAGAAGACAGCATTATATACATTCAGCTAATATAACCAAGTACAAGCTAAAGCTAATGATACGATAGCTGTGTTTATGGTTATGGATTCTGAGTTCAGCTGTTAGTAAGCGCTAATGTATAAATAGCAGATCAAATCAATTTTTTTCTTAACGGAAAAACATTTGGCAAAAATTTTTCACGTATTTGATTTGCCTCACAAATTTCTTGTGATTTTTTTTTTTACTTCAAATTCAAATTCTATTTGTCACATACACAGTCATACACAGTACGATATGCAGTGAAATGCTTAGACAACTGCTCGTGACCTTAAAATAAAAGACTATGAATAGGAAATAAATATGAAAAATAAAATAGGGGGTAAATTTAATTAGGAAAGAATAAAATTAAATATAAAAATTAAAGTTAAAGTAAAATAACTGTACAACAATACACAATATAGAAAATATATGAACACTAAGAGCAGCTGTACAAGTAGGAAAAGAATGGAAATGTCCAGGGTTGTGCAATCCACATATTTAAAGTGTCTTGTGCAGTGCGAATATGCTTAAAGTGATTTATTTAAAGTGACTTGTGATAGTGATTTGAGTGATTTGATGACCACGAAGTGTAGTTGTGCAGTGGTCACTAGTGTAAACGAATGTCCAGAATGTCCAGAGTATTTGTAAAACCCATATGTGTGGGTCAGTACTGTGTGGTGGTGTGATTGAGAGACCGTATCGCCTGCGGGAAGAAGCTCCTCCTCAGTCTCTCTGTGTTGGCCTTCAGGGAGTGGAATCGCTTTCCTGACCTCAACAGAGAGAACAGTCCATTGTTGGGATGGCTGAGGTCCTTCACGATCTTCCTGGCCTTGGTCCAGCACCTCTGTAGATCGAGTGCAGGTCAGAGAGCTCGGTGCGGATGATGCGCTCAGCTGATCGCACCACCCTCTGTAGAGCTCGTCTGTCCTGTATGGTGATGTTCCCGAACCAGGTTGAGATGTTTCCCGTCAGGATGCTCTCTATGGTGCAGGAGTAAAAGTTCCTGAGCACCTTGGAGGGCAGTCGGAAGTCTCTCAAGCGCCTGAGGTGGTAGAGACGCTGTCGGGCCTTTTTCACCACGGTGTTGATGTGACAGGACCATGATAGGTCCTGCATGATGTGAACACCGAGGTATTTGAAGCTGTCTACTCTCTCCACTGGGCTGTCATTGATGATGGGGGTCTAGTAGTTCCTCTCCTGCTTAGTGCTGAAGTCCACTATCAACTCCCTTGTCTTACTGACGTTTAGAAGAATGTTGTTCCTCTGGCACCAGTTCTCCAGGTTCCTAATCTCCTTCAGGTAGGCCGTCTCGTTGTTATCAGAGATCAGGCCCACCACGACGGTGTCATCAGCAAACTTAATGATGGTGGTGGAGCTGGTAGTGGCCACACAGTCATATGTGTACAAAGAATACAGCAGGGGACTCAGAACACAACCCTGGGGGGCTCCAGTGTTGAGAGTTGTGGAGGCTGAGACATGTCCGCCCATCCTTACTGCCTGTGGTCAGTTAGGAAGTTAGAGATCCACTGACACAGAGATGAACTGAGTCCCAGGTGCTCCAGCTTCGTGGTTAGTGTGGAGGGAATTATGGTATTGAATGCAGAGCTGTAGTCGATGAAGAGCATTTTAACATAATTCCCCCTTCTAGTGTCCAAGTGAGTAAGTGATGTGTTGAGGAGATGAGAGATGGCATCGTCAGTAGAACGATTTGGACGGTAAGCGAGCTGTAGAGGGTCCAGTGTGTCTGGTAGAGATGAATTGATGAAGTCCTTGACCAGGCGTTCAAAGCACTTCATCACTACTGAGGTGAGGGCTACAGGGCGATAGTCATTGAGAGAAGCAGGATGAGGTTTCTTCGGGACAGGAACAATGATGGACTCTGTGAAGCATGTGGGGATCACCGACTTAGATAAGGAGATGTTGAATATCTCAGTGAACACAGGTGCTAGCTGTTCTGCACAGGCTCTGAGAATAGGGCCTGAGATGCCGTCTGGTCCTGCTGCTTTCCTGGTGTTCACTCTCCTGAAAGCTCTCCTCACGTCATGCTCGGAAATGATGAATGTGTTTCCGGTACTGGCAGTGTCTTCCTGTCTGCAGCCGTTAAGGCCGCTAGCATTAGCATCGCTAGCGTCTTTAGCTGCAGCCTCGAAGCGAGCATAGAAAGTGTTCAGCTCGTCTGCCAAAGTCACGTCCGCGTTTATCATACCGGATGTTGGTGTTTTATAATCCGTGATTGTCCTTAATCCCTGCCACAGGCTCTGTGAACTCTTCACTCTTCACTCTGTTGAAGCTGTGACTCTAGTTTTCTCCCGTAGCGCTGCTTCGCCTCTTTCACCGCCTTCCGGGCGTTATATGATGCAGCCTTGTATGGTTCCATGTCCCCCGACGCAAGTCCCGTGTTGTAGGCAGCGGTGCGAGATCTCAGAGCGTCGCGGATGGTTTTATCCATCCACGGCTTCTGCTTGGGAAACGTTCTTAGTCTTTTTCTCCACAGTATCATCCGCTAGCTTCCCGATAAATCCCACAACCGCTTCCGTAAACACGCTGACGCCATCATCGTAGCTGTTTCTGAACATGTCCCAGTCTGCGTCATCGAGTGCGTCCTGTAATGCGGCAACCGATTGGTCCGTCCAGCTCGCGACCTCCCTCTGAACCGGAACTTCCTGTTTCAGCCTTTGTTTGTATTTTGGCATGAGGAAGATGGCGGCGTGGTCGGATTTACCAAACGCTGGATGAGATTGTGCCTTGTAGCCGTCCTTGACCGTTGTATAAAAATTCAAGATAATGCTAGCCTCACTGCTATCAGACAGCGTTACTGTACTGTACAGTAAACCCAGCTAACATACCTAAGTACAAGCTAATGCTAATAATATGACAGCTGAGTTTTTGTTATGATTCCTCTGTTAGAAACATATAAGATATACTACTTTTAAATGTATTACTAAGTTTAGAAAATGATTAACAAACATTTTCAAGTACTGGATATCCCTTTATAAATCACATGCAATTTCTTTATCACCTTTTGAAGCTTACAACATCCTAATAACACAATAACACTAGCATGGCTGCTAACAGGTTCAGAACAGATAGCACTCATTGCTAAGCAGTAATTGAAGGGCAAAAAATATAACGCACTCACTCTCAGCCACTTATTCTCTACTGTCTTTTTAATAAAATCTATTTTATTATTAATCATTAATCATCAAAAAAGGTGTCAATTCATCAACGACAGTGCAAAATTTTACCTCAGAACTTTTACAGGAAAGTGCATTCTGAGGTAAAATTGTCTCCAGACACACCCGTATGTCACACCGTGTGTCTGGGAGTAGTGTCTACTTTGTTTTTTTCATGATAATATTTCAGACGCGATCAAGGATCCAGATTGACGTCTCAGTGTGACTCAGCATCACAGAAACAAGCTGTACCGCTGTCACGCGAACACAAACAGCAAACAACAAACAACAAACAGACAAGAAAGCTAAACTCCCACTCGTCGCCCCGACAGATTTTCTCTCTCTTTCTGTCGGTCTCGCTTTGAAGCCGAGCGTGTGTGCATTGTCTTGCGGTGAACAGATCTTTGGGACACAAACACTTCCTTATGGCCAATAACGCAGTGAGAGGAGGATTGAGGAGAGAGGAAACGAGAACAGAGAGATAGAGAGAGGGGGGGGGGGGAAGTGACAGTGAGAGAGAGTGAGAGTAGAGGCCCTTATGTGTGAACGACAAAAAAAAAGGCTTTGTGGAAGGACTACATTATTTGATTCCGTACATGACTACAGTTTGCAAACAATGACTCTTTATTAATTAAAGGAAAGCACATTATAATTTTTTTTTATCCATGAATAATTACACTTACTCATCCAGTAATAATGCAACACCAGACATTAGAAGGAAAAAAGAGAAAGGACAAACAGGAGAAAAAATGAAAATTCAAATATTGGATGATTTATTACTTATTAAGGCTTGTCATTTTGGACAAAAGGGCCGATTACAGTCCTCCAGCAGGGGAATACACGCCTGTACCCTGTCTGACACAGTAGTGCTTTTGTAGGTTTTTATCACAAATCTCCCTCTCTCTCTGTCGCATACACACATGCCAGCCACATACAGTACAGTATGTCTCCCTCTACAGTATAGGAAGAGTCCCATCTACTCCCCCCCCCACCCTTCTCTACAGTATCTCTCTCACACACACTCGCAATTTGCATTTGCGCCCCCCACCCCTTCTTCCGAAAGATACAGAAGAGGAAAAAAAGGGCTAGTCACAGAGAGCGGGAGAAGGTCGACTGATTTCCTCCACCGTGGTTCTTCTTTTCCCCCCGGCTGCATTAATGAGGAGATGAATGAGGTGCAGGCGTTCACCTGCAGGCGACGTGAAACAGTTTCCTTTTGTCCGGCGCTGCACTGGATTCCACACGATACTGTCTCAAGTCCTGCTCTCTCTGACACAGAAACCGAGTCGTTTTCCTGTAACCGCATCTCCGATAGCAAGATCCATTTGAAAGGAGCTAAAAATCACTTCCTTAGTATGAGACGCTTCAGGAGGTCGGCCTTAAAGGAAATCTACTTCAGCGAGGGAATAGGATCTGCTCCGTGACACCAATAGTATCTGCTGCGTGACATCTTTTCCTATAACGGCATGCCACGTCGTGTTTTATCCCTTACACATACTGTAAGATATTAAATTAAAAGTTTTTTGGTGTTACATTATTATTATCTTTTAATATTGTTCTTTGGATTCTGTTTTATACTGTACTATAAGAATCTTCTATGCCATAGTTTGTGCTTTATTATAGTGTAGTTATTCCATTGCTTATTGTTCTCCCCTTTTTAACATTGTTGGTATTTTCAACTAAGTAAAAATGAGTTAGACTTTAAAGTACAACAATTAATAAGCCCAAAAAAAACATACTGCATGAAGGACGTTCAAGCCAAACCGGGACTTGTGATGGAATTTCTCGCAAATGAAGGTGTAACACTTATTGAAGACTTCAAGCACAGTACGCTAATGAAACTCTTAGCTGCAGTAAAACAATTGAATTGTGAAAACATTTTCAAGAAATCTGCACGTGGTGGCTCAATCGCTCTAATAAATTAGTAAATTGTTGGCATCTTGCGGAAGAGACAAATTTGTCTGTGGAAACTGTTTACACGATCATTCATGAACACCACTTGCACGTTACTAGGAACTCAGCTGGGAGTTATTGCCACATTCCCCATACGGTCCTGACCTCGTTCAAAGTTATATTTGGACTATTAAAGGAGTTCCAGGGAGGCCAGCGTCAAAACATAGCTCCAATCATTGTTATTTATTTTAAATGACCAAAAATAAATAAATAAACAAATAAATAAATTATAATAATACCTACAGAAGAGGTGGAACTTTTTTATTAAGTTAGCATGACTTCTAAAAAAACAAACCTCAAAGGCTTCTATCTTTACTTCTCGGCTCATCCCCATCTTCACTCTCTTCCTTTTATTTGAAATCCCTTTCCATCCATCGATCCAAACTCCTTCTCTCATCCTGAACTCCGCTATCCACCCACTGAGACTACAGCACTAATTATCAAGAAAATCCACCTTAACGACCGAACGCCATGCTGAGTGCTGCTACTCGGCTCTGACAACAAAACAAAACAGAGAAGGAAAAACAATCAATTACAATGAGGCAATGTGCACCAATCCGAGGCATATGAGCTCCGCGTGTGTGTGTGAGTCCGTGGGCAGGGTTAGGAAAGGGTCAGGCGTCGAGTATCAGCTAAATTAGCCGAGGTAACAAACGAAGCATGGAACAGTGTTGGAAAGCTGATAAATGCTTTAATCCTCTCCACTCCTCATACACCGCTATTGTTCTCCAGCTGAAAAGCCTTATTGTTCGGCACAAGAGCCGATCGACTATACTCTGGGAAAAACAGCTTCGGTCACAAGACGTTTAAATCATTAAAACACAGCAATCACTATAATCCTTAAATTACACAAACAGAACACATGACTCAAATAAACAGGTATACAACTCACACACACACACACATACACACACACACACACACACACTAATAGACGCACCCATTAATTCAAAGGAAAGTGGTTTAGTTTGATATTTGAAGTCGTTCCAGTTGCATATTTTAATTTCGAATTGCCTTGTGAAAAGAAATTACTGAAGCACTTTTTTTATATATTTTCTATTTTATTTTTTCCTGCTCTAACGCACACAATCCAGCTTAGAAAGCACTTCACGATTAGCAGTTGAGCTGAATCAGGTTCGCTGCCAGTCAAGGGGTCCAAGCTTTATTTCAGCACTTTTGGTTAGACTATATATGTATATATACTGTATATAGTCCATATATTCATGCATTTATTATTTTGATGCATGTTCAGATTTTTTTAACTACAATATTTAGGCTGAATCCCATTTCTATTTTCTACCCCTTCCCCTACCCCTTGCCCTTCCCCTTGTCCTTTGAAACGAAGTGGGAAGGGGAAGGGTTTAAATATTTCCCCTAAGAAATGGGACACCACTACAACACTGTTATACGTCATCATACGTTGTCGCTAGTTCCTAATGTTACGTTAAAGGACATGCGCCGATGTTTATCACACATTGCAATAAGAGAGAGATTACTCACTCCCAAAGTTTTTTTGCGCCGTATTTCATCCCTATACATAATATAAATTACAAAACTGTGGTCACATTGCAGTAAGTAAGAATAGTGTAAGCACCGTTCATTTACATGTACACATATGGCCGTAAGCAAAACAAACAATGCGTTATCAAATGCTCGGCAAACTGCCGTGCTACTGAACTTTCATATTTGTTTGTAGCATGCAGTAAAGTGTATGTGACATAAAAATATATATTTGTAATATCGTGCAATCGGTGCTATCCGCTAGCAAACTTTAGCAATTTTTTTGCAAACGTTTCTTTACAGAACATCACCATAAACACAAACACAAGACTAGAGGTAATATACATATAATGAAAACTTGTCATAAAAATCTTTATTTATGGCAAAAATTTACATTTATGTCTCTGCTTACTCGAGTGAGCAGCCATGTTGAAAATTTCGCTTAGCCCTTCGTTTGAAGTGAGGTCCTGAAAAATCTTCGTTTGGAGGGCTATCTGGCCCTTCCCCTTCCCCCTACCCCTCCAACCAAAAGAGAAATGAGACACCACTACCCCTGCACGTGAACGCGCCAAACGGAGGGGTAGGGCTATGTGTAGGGGTAAGGGGTAGAAATGGGATTCAGCCTTAATATACAGGCTTATTTATCTACATAAATGAAAGAAAGGTTTTGTCTGTATATTGATCAGAACTCGCTCTTTCAATGATATCTTTACCTTTCATAAATAAAAATAAAACATTTTGAGTAAAAGTGATGTTATGAAAAGTCATGTGCTGAATGTAATAAAGTACAGAAAGACAGGCAGACATGTACATTGGCTTCAATCTAAAATAATAATTTTACTAATTACATTAAAGCTGATCAGCTTCAACCTTTCAATTATTTTAAAAACTGTTTACCCATCAACGACGGGTACTAACGCTGATATAGGCTAAAAGCGAATACTGGCACTAGAGTATACGTGTGTGAAGGCAGTTTATATTTCTGGTCTCATGTGTTTATTAGTTTCTGAAATCCCCCCTTTTACAACATGGATACTTGGACCCTCACTAAGTAATATGTGACATCGTCTGTGATTTTCTTGTCTCTCTGATGTTTTCTCATTCAGCATGATTTCTTATTAATTATTTATTTTTATATAAAAAATATATATATATTTTAAAAAAGCACCAAATTAGCTTTTCCTGGTCACTGAAATCACACACACACACACACACACACACACACACACACACACACACACACACACACAATTAAATAAATAAATATACATTTATTATACATTATATAATCTATTATTTTTAAGCATCCTCTTAAACAGATCATTTGTGCTGTTGTTTGATGTTAGACTAGGTAGGTTTGAATACTAAATGGTAAATGTAATAGTTACATATCGCAGTTTAAATCACAATTGCAGTCATTTTTAAAATCAAAATGTGAAGTCATATTTAATAGACTAGTATACATTAGTATGTTGGTTTAAATGTTTACAATTACAAAATATTCCCCAAACATAATAAAGTTAAAATATTACTGAAATCTGAAATACTGAAATAAAATATTGTATATATATATATATATATATATATATATATATATATATATATATATATATATATATATATATATATATATATATTGTTTTATTCATGTTTGAGGAATATTTTGTATCATGTACGTACAATATATGTAATATTTAGCAAAAGTCAGTTATCAGCTAATATTTTAAAAAAGTAAACACCTAAATTATTGACAAACACTATATAAATTTCCAACTATGCATACATTACTTGTAATAAATTGCAGCCTTTTGCGATTGCAATTAATTTGCTTGATTTCAATCTTGATGTGATAAATTGTGCATGGTATCAGACAACATATGTTTTTAAACCTTACACTCCCTTTACGTCGCAACGCACCGTTTCAGTGTCTAGGCAAACAAGCTAGTACCTTAGCATGAGTGGGCTCTTCATTTATGAGGTCACAATAGAGGGTAAAATCTAATTGCATTGTTTAAACTCTGGCCAATACAAAAATGGAAAAAGGACAAAAAGCAGGGAATGTTTTTCCCATTACATTTTCAGCCTGTGCATGCACACTGGAGTCCCGACCAAAAAGGACTAAAAAGTGAATTTTGCACAACAGGGCCGCTTTAACACAATTTTATTCCAAAATAAGCCCGCTTTTGGACTTTCAAAGTCTCACATTGTCCAAGTTTTAGTTTTTTTTGTAGCTCAGAATTAGGTTTAAGAAAGCGTTAAAACCACCGGGTGAATTTCCAACAACTGTTCACTTGCAGCACATATCAAATTATGGAAAAAAATAAAAAAATTTAAACAATATTTCCTGTAGTATTACGTTAGCCAAACTCGCTTTTGGTTGACATAACGTGTGCTGGAACAGTGTGTAAACGTATGGCAGCTCGACAAAACCTCACAACCTAAAATGTAGCATGTTTTCCAGGAGGCGAAATTACTTAGGACTAAAAATCATCCATTTCCACATACCATTTCAACGCCATGAGGTCATTTTAGTCAAGAAACGACATCGTTCGGCTGTCAGCCAAGAGTGTTCCCTGTGTTCCCGATCAGCATCACTCCATTCCGAAGTACCAGACGACATTTCCGAACCCCAGACTAATGCCGTAATCATCTCTGCGTTGCTGGGTATACAATATGCCATATATTGCCTTCATTGTGTGTATGTGTATGTGTGTTTATGTTTGCGAGCAGTACGGTGATGCAGTCAGGCCTGATTGAATGTCAGTGTAAATCTCATAGGGGTTGTTTATGCCACATTTGCATGAGAAGAGCATATGTGCAAATATTGGTATAATCCCCATGATATGGAAAATCATAACCACAAGGCTGTGTGAGTGAGTCTTTGGAGGGAATGTATGTGTGTGTGTGTGTGTGTGTGTGTGTGTGTGTGTGTGTGTGTGTGTGTGTGTGTGTGTGTGTGTGAGAGAGAGAGAGAGAGAGAGAGCGTGTTTTTTTATCACAGTGGGGACCAAATATCCCAAAGTGCATTCTGAGAGAAAAAAAAAAAAAAAAAAACACTGCAGCTTTTATTAGAATTGTTTTCCTTTTTTATATTGGAGTTAGAGTTAGATTTTCACACACAGGATGTTATAGGCTTGGTGCCAGACATTTCGGTTAGTGTGGTCTGATCAGTAAATACCTAAATTATTTATGAGACCTGCATCTGGCTATTGATTAATTTTCTGCGACATTACGCATTAATGTAGATTATTAATCTGAGTGGCGGTATTAGCTAAAAGTGCGGCTAGACTTTGGATTTACGACCTGACCATGCGACACGTATTTTGTACATGATAGTTTTTTCAACACAAGATAGTCTGAGGAACATCGTTAATGTGAGTCCTTTATTTTCGCAGATGTTGTAAAACATGAAATGTAACAATAGATAGAATGATGATGCATATAATACTTTGTAGAGACTAACAGCATCTCCGCTTCACCTGAGGAATATCACACGAGACAGAGTGCTGTTGTGCTGGATATCAGCACGGCGGTCATGCAGTATTAGGCATGAGGGTGCAGGGGTGAAATTAGTTTTAAATTCATACCGGTAATATGTAGTCAAAAGCTGAGAAAAAAAAAAGCATGGAGGAGGGGGACAATAGTGATGGGAAGTTTGGATCATTTTACTGACTCGGTTCTTTGAATCTCATTCAACAAAATGAGCATTTAGTTCATTTCGTTCTTTTGATCAGAAATAAAATTAAAATGTAAAATTTTTAATAAACAGACCGAAACACGTCTACAAACACATATTTTTTTGCTGTAGTTCCAGTAATAAAAATATTACAGTGCAGCTAAGGACATATTATAATAAACAGAATGAGCAGCTCATCTCTCATATCTTCCAGTCTGAGTCGTTCATTCTTGAATCTATTGCACTGCATAGCGTCTATGGGAGTCACGTGACAAAAGAACAAACGACTCGAACCGAAAAAAGACTCGAAGGTAACCACTCATTTTGGTTTTCTGTACATAACCTACGGAGGTTTTGCAATGCTTTGCGCATGCGCGCCCAGTAGAAAATGAACGAATCACTCTCCGAGACGACTCATTCTTCTGAGTCACATTAAAGATTTGTTCAAAAAGAACGAATTGTTCAACGACCCATTATTAGTGGAATCTTGTAAGTTTTTTTTTATATTACGAATTCTGGTGTAGTGCGCTTTGTAGGGAGTACGATCCCTTGTTCCACACACCAAGTAGTTCCTTTGATCAGAGGTTAGAGATGGATATGGGATTCAGTCTTGCGGTAAAAGCTATTTATGCTTTATTTCTCACTTTAATAACTCAGAACCATTTAGAAGCAATTATTAAGAAGACAAATTGTGGTTTAAGGTGAAATAACATCAGATGTGTTTTCTTGCTAAAACAAACTGGTTTTGGCAGGCGGCTTAGTGTAATTAACGATTTTTAAAATACCAGTGATTTGAAGTGATACATACAGTATAGTGTAACATTCCAGAGCGGTTACTGTCTATTATCAGCCCTCTCGTCCTATTTGATCTTTAAAAACATCTCAATTACCATTTGAAGCATTTGGTCAGATTTGAGGCAAATTCCTAACGCCGATCAAGTTTTCCTCCCGCTAGGTGACATTTTTCGTTTCGCGTTTATGCCTGCCTTTAACCAGAGCGTCTCTAGGCATTGCATTTGACACTCCGTTGGCTGAAAAATCAATCCAGGTTGTTTTTTTTCGCTTGAGTCAACCATTATTAACTTTCCATTCTTTCGTTGGGTGTGTGTTGTGCTTTTTTTTTTCTTCAGACACTTAGTCCTTTTATTCCTATTACCTGAAGTCTGATTACATATCGACTTGCGCGGCTTATCATCGAGATATTGGTGCACGCGCTATATTCAGTAAATGGACGCCGGAGTCGTTATAAAAAGAAACCGTTCTGTTTTTGTGGCTTTGCTCAGAGACGGACAATCGTACACACCGAGCGATGTGTGTGGGCTGGTTTCCCTGACGAAGGACCGATGGCTGGTCTCGCTTTCCCGCCGCTCTTTTAGATTGTCTCCAATATAAACAGTGTTCGAGCTTGTTGACCCTGCAGTCAATACGGTGCCTCATTAACCATTATTCCTCATGTTTAGAGACTGAACGAATGGCACGATGGTCTATCTGTCCCTTTGACAGACGCTCTGTTTTCTCACTATAGTCTTTTAAGAGAAGACACTCAATAATCTTTGAAAAGCTACAGTATGTTTTTTGTTTTTTCAATACATACAGACAAATATTGATTTGAAATGCACGAGGAAAATCAAGCGTAAAAAGAGGTAGCACTGAGCAAGTTGCATCTGGTGAGTTAGAGTGGAAAGAAAATTGAATTAGAACGCAAATAATAGTGTAGCTGAGGGCGGGATTATATAAAGTATAGAAAACTCTATATAAAAAGTGTTGAAGGTAAAAAAAGGATGGATGTGTCAGGCTGACGGCAGTGCAATGCTCCTCGGGGCAGCGCACATCCACAGAGCAGTGGTAAATATAAAAAGCAGCACTATTGTGTCATGTTGGAACAAAAGCATCCGTTCAGTGCCATCTGTGCTTTATTCTGGATCCCAGCTCTACGGAATAATGTATATCTCCAACATCCAGCCCACAAGAAACGGCCTGGAGTGTGTTGAATTGTGTTGCCGCTCGGGCTGCAGGCATCTGCAGTGCCAGTCGGTTTGTTTACCAGATGTCAGCTCGTGGAAAAGAGAGCAGTTTTTGGAGGAGTGGAGTTACTGACGTGTTTTCTCTCAAGGCATACGAGAGCTCCATCTTCATCGATTTACTGCTGCCTATGACCAATCTCCTCTGCCTACAATATATCGATTCCAGTCAGGACTTTTATGTTTTTTTTTATAGTGCTATTATCAGGTGTTATTATTATTCGCAGCAATTTTCATTCCAAACAAATTAATCTTATTTAAAAAATGGTCAATTATTTATATAAAAAAACAACAACAACTACAAGACTATTCTGGTCAAGGAGAGGGGTGGAACCTAAGCCTGTACACTAGGTGTAAAGAACCCTTATACTGTAGAGAACTCACTCATCATCTACACCGCTTTATCCTGTATTCAGGGTCACAGGGACCTGGAGGCTATCCCAGGAGGCTTAGGGCATGAGGCGCGGTACACCCTGGACAGGGTGCCAATCGTCATTCACACACTATGGGCAATTTGGACACTCACATACACACTCGTTCTCTGTGCTCTACACAGAAACACTGCTCTGTCGCGATTCTTTTCAAAGGTAATGTGCAGGTTAATTTGTTTTGTGCACGGTAAATGTGTAAGACGAAAAGGGGGAGAGGGGAGCTTACTTTAGATTCACACACACACACACACAGCGCCTGCAAACGGAAACACTAATCTGTCGGGATTTATTTTTACTTTTTTTTTTAAAGGTAAAGTGCTGGTTAATTTATTTTATTTGTACTTTATATTTTGTGTTAATTATTTTTATGTATTTATTTTTTTGGGCCGTGGAACAAATAATTTGAGTTTCCATTATTTCTTATGGGAAAATTAAAGATGGTTTAGGAGTGTTTTGGAATAGGAGCCCGCTTCCGGGAACGAATTATGCTCGTAATACAAGGTTCCACTGTACTTATAATAATAATAATAGATTTGATAAATTGAATTGAATTAATAGGCGGCACAGTGGTGTAGTGGTTAGCACTGTCGCCTTGCACCTCCAGGGTCCGGGTTCGATTCCCGGCCAGGCTCGATTCCCGTCTCTGTGTGCATGGAGTTTGCATGTTCTCCCCGTGCTTGGTGGGTTTCCTCCGGGTTCTCCGGTTTCCTCCCACAGTCCAAAGACATGCAGATTAGGCTAATCGGCGTTCCCAAATTGACCATAGTGTGTGAATGAGTGTGTGTGTGTGTGTGTGTGTGCTCTGCGATGGATTGGCACGCTGTCCAGGGTGTACCCTGCCTCGTGCCCAGAATCTCCTGGGATAGGCTCCAGGTCCTCCGTGACCCTAAATCCAGGATAAAGCGGTATAGAAGATGAATGAATGAATGAATGAATGAATGAATATTAATAATAGCTATGAAAGTATTTCATAAACAGATGTGTCGAATATCTGATATAATTTATTTATATTACAGACTGGGTCTTAAAACTAATTAGCAAATATCTGAATACTTCTTTTACAAATCACTTGTCTAAAAAAGTTATCCCCTGCCCAAACTCTTTGAATTGTTTAAATATATATTTAATTAAATATTCCTAAGATAGACAAAAACGTTTTTTTACAGATTTATTAAAAGCAAACTCTCCATTTACCATGACAAAAGATTGATGGACAGTTTGATGGATTGATGGATGGAGGGATAAAGTATGACACAAATAACAGGATGGATGGATGGGTAAAAGGAGGGAGGGATATATAGATGGATGGGTAGAGAGATGGCTGGAAGAAAGCTTATTGCAGCATAAGTGGCTTAAATGGATAGAGAGATACAATATATGGATAGATGGATGGATGGATGGATGGATGGATGGATGGATATAGAGGTCTGCGCGGGACTGTTTTTTTAGTCCCGCACCCACCCGCTCCCGCTATATATCACTCTTTGTTCACCCGCTGCCCGCTTAGAATAATTTTCTTTCGGACCGCTCCCGCTCCAGCTAAAGGTTTATGTGTTTCCAGAATCTCACATTTAAACCGAAAAAGAGGGATAACAAAAAAACTGTAGGTTGTACAACAATATATTTTATTTTTATTCTTCTTGTCAAGAATGGTTAATACGGAAAAAGTGTTGCAGGGGAAAAATATATTTTTATTCAAAATATAAATGTGACATTTTTTGTCAACACGGTAGCTTAGGAAAGGTGTAGCTGAAAACAAAAATTACATCTGCCAGATATGCTGTTCAGAAAGGGAACGGTATAATATTAGACCGCCCGCTCCCATCCAAATTACACCAGTTTCCGACCGCTATCGCGTTTTGTTTGTAAATTTATTCCCGCGCCACAAAAAATCTTGTCGGGTCCCGTGGGAATTCAGACCTCTAGATGGATGGATGGATGGATGGATGGATGGATGGAGGAATGAGCTTGAAGCAGCATGGATGGATGGATGAATGGATGGATAAAATAAATGAATAGATGGGTGAGTGGAAAGATAGAGGTATGGATGATTAAACCTTTTCCAAAGGTATCACTTTACTGTATAAGGTAACACTACATTACTGTATAACAGTTCAGTTCTTTAACATACAGGCTATTTTTAAAATAAAACCCCCTTTCTGCCATCCGTTCTTCCATCCTCCCTCACTTCCTTCATTTACCTTCTGGTTCTCCTGGTAGGGGTTGCGGTGGCAACAGGCTGAGAAGGTCATCCCAGACTTCTCTTTATCCCCTGCGACAGATTCCGGCTCATCATCCATGGGTAGTGACCGTAAAGAATATGGTTGCGAAAATGAGGTTCTTCCACAGGGTTATTGGCTTACTTCCTGTAATAAAGTGAGGAGCTCAACAATCTGGGAGAGCCTCAGAAATAATGTGTCCTGGTCGTCTTCCTCTCGACCTATATCAAGCCCAGCTTAGTATAATGGTTATCTTCCTTATGTAGGAAACTAGTCGCATAATAATAATACACCTGTATTTAACAGATGTCATTACTAAATTTATCAGCTGCTATGCTATGACTGTGCCTTATAAGTGATGGTAAATGTAATTGTTTCTATTAGGTGTTTATTAGAGCCGAGTTCTTTCTTTGGCAGAAATTAAAATTATGCTGTAAAAACAGGGTGAACCATAAAAAAGTACATTTTGTTATAGTCCTTTAACAAACGGCCTTGGCTTTGGTCCCTATGAAGTTCTTCCACATGGTGGATTTTTCCACTGGTGCTGTTGATCAATCTGTCTCTATATACTGTATACACTACTTTATGTATTTATTGTATATATTTTAACATACTGTATACCAAATCTATCTACGGTTGGGTAGTAGGGGCAAAGTACATTTTTGGACTTGCTTGGTAAACTGATCTCTGCTTTGATTCGATCAACCCTACAGAAGCGATGAATCCCTGAACGCATCCTCTGAATGAAATTTACACAAGGTCACCAAACCATAAGCTTTTTTTTTTTTTAGTGCATAAATAATAAAAAATAAAAATAAAAAAAACAGCTCAATCTGCTCACACACACAAAAAAAAAAAAAGGTATGCCAACGACAAGCGCGAAACATACAGCTCTGGGATTTACCGCAGTGGTAAAATGGAGCTTGACAAGGAGCCGTGAACTTTCAGAGCCCACTGTGAATTTAAGTGAGCCACCCAGGCACACTGTGGCTCCTGAAATATTAAACCCAAAAGGGCAGAACGCATAACCTGAATTCAGATCGCTCTGCTCCAGAATGCCCCAACATCCACGGTTCAGACTTTCGTACGCAATTCCCCGAAACCTTTAAAGGGCATGTGAGCTGTGTGATCCATAAATATCTCCGAGTCTTATCTTCATTGATGATGTGACTGCCAATGGATGGATTCGGGGAGGAAAGGAAAAAAATTTGAGAGAGAGAGAGAGAGAGAGAGAGAGACAGCGGCGAGAGAATTTTCTTAGCAAATATGTCAAAACTTCATCGGTTCAGAATTTCACCTTCAGCTGCGATATAGATTCAAGGCTAAAAGAGTCAATCATCTCGACTAAAGGGAAAGAAAAATAAAACAGAAATGAAAAAAATGGAATTCAGACATAACATTAACGCCACTGCCAGGTGAACTTGAATAACACTGATTATCAATTATATATACCAGGAAATGGGCATCCAAGATTCTTCTAAAGTTAGACCGTCTGGTCCGATCCTAGAGAAAAGCCAAAGTAGCGTAAATTTCTGGAAAAAAAGTTAATTCTGGCTATGAAAGAAAGGTATCAGAACACCCAGTGCATCACAGCCTGCTGTGTATGAGGGCTTAGCAGGCAAAGAGATCTACTGTTGGTTGTTGATCCTCTGGAACGCACCAAAAAAAAAAGTCTTGGTCCATATGAAGGTCCCATCCCATATCTCAGAGCCCCCAAAGGTCCTTCTGATAACGTCCAGCAGACCCACAGAGGTGTTGCAGAGTAATTCCCCGCGGGGGTCAATCTGGGGACCTCCACAAGGGTTAGGGTTTTCATTTTATAGTCGATCTTATCTTTCCACTGTGTATAAAAAGTGTATCTCATATATATGTAAATACCCTGAAATGAAGTCCCCCATACTGTACACTATGTTACATTCATAGTAATTGGTTTATTTATTCCGAGTCCTGCACCATGCCGTCTGTTCATTCCAGCACCAGGGTTTCAGATATTAAAAACAACGAAAACATAAAATATATATATATATATATATATATATATATATATATATATATATACATTCCATGATTTAACTCACCTGGAAAGACGTAAAGCCAGCAGGATATTAGCGACAAGCTTGAAATATCGATAAGACAGAACATTGAGCACGGGGCGGAGAGAGACGAGTCATCTGCAGACAGACGCGGCGCCGTAAACCTGAACAGCCGTTCTGTTTTACACTTCCCCGGCAAGATCGATGCTTAATTTAGCAATCTCGCTGTAGAGCGACGGTTTCCTGAGAAAACGACACCACGAGACGTGTCGGCGTTAATAAACTGGATACCAAACAACGTCGAGGAATTCGTGTATAAGCGTGCCTGAGGAAACGTCTTTCTTTTTTTTTTTCAAAATCAGCCAGCGTGTAAATAAAAAGATAACACTATGTGCTGTTTCGGGTAAACAATCAATGATGCACTGATGTCATTGCGGCTGAGTACGGACTGTTAGGTGGCGGGCGGAGCTGTAAAAACGTGCACTTAAAGAAGCTTTATATGCTTGGACAGAATGGACGAAAGAACGTGTCAATAAAATCCTAACCAGAAAACATTTGTGATTTTTTTCAGAAGAAAATTCTAATTCCGATTTTTGGAATTCCAACATAATCATGCGACACCGTTTACCAATTTAATAAATATGCGTTTCCAACAGCAACAACAACAAAAAATTTAAAGCATTGCACATCCTTTCATACAGAGGTGTACGTGTGCGCCCATGCTACCGTGCTTGTCATGTGCGGTGATGTCATTCACGCGACATTTGTCCTCCTGGTGGTCCGTTAGCTTCGTGACATTTTATTCTTCGCTCTCTTATTAGCTTTTGCACTTTCTCTCTTTCTCTTTCATGCACACACTTATAAATTTAAAATATCCTCACATAAACAGCAGCGCACAGACGATAACAAAAGAAAGCACGCAGACAGGGGGCGCTCCGGCAGTAATACTCGGATGGTTTGTCCGCATGAGTTGTGTTGTCTTTAATGAACATTTCTATTAAAAAATCTAGACAGCGACTTTTTTTTATTTCACCGCTTCATTATTCGGCATTTGTTCATTGGTGATGTGACACACGTAAAACACACTTGTAAAAAACATATTAGTATATACCAGTGATTCTCAAACGTTTTCTGTCATTCCCCACTTAAAGGGCTGGGCGAATTTTCAAGCCCCACTTGTCAACAAAATGATAACGAAATCGGCCAAGTTTACTATTTATTTAAATATCAATTTCTAAACCAATAGGATCAAATTACGCCAAGTTCAAAACAGATAAAATATACGTGCATTTGTTATAAAAGGCTTACTTTGTCACTTATCTTTGTATATTTGACCCCCAATCAGAATCAAGAATCGAACAGCATAAAACAAACAAACAAACCGTCCATTTGATGACAAATTAAGGCTAAAAACGTAATACTGTGCTTCCACCTCGCAACACACACACACACAGGCACAACAGCTCCGGTCAGAAATAACATTTCCCCGGACACCACTATATACAGTAAAACATCAATAACGGTCAGAACACCCTTCCCAAAAGCAGCGCAAGTCCTCTCGTTGTTCCCGCGCTAAACGTTCCCATGTGGTCGGCCTGCCACATGGTGCGCAAGCCAATGCTGACCCTTTACTTTATTTTTCCCAGACATCGAAAAACATCATACACAACCAGGGGTCACTTCAGTATTCGCGCTCTCTCATTGACAGAAATCCGCCCACATGTTTTCTGACTCATGCGTTTTCCTGTCTTACAGCCAAGGCAGGTTTATTACCCTAAAGATACAGTATGATCCATCCTTCTATCCGTCTAGCCATTGCTGCTGTCCCGGCCATACATAAAGGCATTTAGACCTAAATAAAAATGTAAAAAACAACAACACGAGATGAAATGTGCGTGTCCTGGTGCCATTTTTTATTCACAGCCCTGCGAACGATCGTAACGCCACGGCTGTTTCCTGTTTTCATCCTCTCATCTTTTTCCTCTCTTTCGTTTTTCCTTTATTAAATAATGCTGAGCAAGCAGAATCCAGAAGGCGCCCCCCCCCCCCCCCAAACGAGCACCAGCCATCCAGACGATCAAACATTTTTATAGCCGCACTACTCCTCATATGAAAAGAATCATATTTTATTCGCCGTCCCATATTAACCGTATAAAATTATTAAAGCCTTCCCTGCGCGATCCCAGTCCCGCGTGTGTTTTATTACGCGTTTCTTTTATTTATTTATTAAGAATAACAAGCACATATAAAGAAAAAGAAAACTGGTGAAGAGGCATTAGTGGGATTAATCCGAGGAGTTTAGAGACTGAGACGGTTTAGAGACGGTTTTTATTAACGACTGCCCCCGAAATACGAAATTAATTAAGCGTGGCAGACAGGCTGAAATATCCTGATTGACAGGAAACTATTCTTATACTTTCCTTCGTGTCTGAAGAGATGCTGATGAAGAGATAAGCTCTAAAAAAAAACTATGTCAAGAAAAGCAACCAATGTGTTACCGTCTATGTCTCCTGCAATCGGTGGCACTCGGACTCAACATTTGGTCGAGATGAACAAACCGAGAAACGGAGGGGGAAAAAAACTTTAGTCTTCATAGCAGGAAAAAAAAACTAGATGTAGAAAATAAATAAAGAATGACAGATAGGTAGTAAAAGGCAGACAGAGCAACAAGATAAGGAGGGAAAGAAATGAAAAGCAGGTAAACAATACAGAAGGAAAGAAGAGAGAGAGAGGAGAAGATAACGGGAGACAGACACTAGAAGAAAAGAAAGAAGGAACAGAGGGAGGCAAGGAAGAAGGGCGACGGAGGAGACGAGAGGGATAATAAGACAGACAGAAATAATCTAAAAGAAAGAAAGAACGAAAGAAAGAAAGAAAGAAAGATGATAGGGAGATTGGGAGAGAGAATAGGGATTATAAGAGACGGAGAGGAAAAAAAGCATAAAGAAAGAAGAGAGGGAGGGAACAGAGGAGGTAAGAGGGATTATTAGACATTGGGAAGTAAAGAAAAAGGACGGAAAGGAAAAAGCAACAGAGAAAAAGAGGGTGATAACGAGAGACAGGCATAAAAAGAAAGAAAGGAATAAAGCATTCTTTCTTTTTTTCTTCTTGTGTCTGTCTCTTGTTCTCCCCCTCTTCTCCTCTGTCTCCCATCATTCCTACAGTATGTCTTCCCATCTGTCTCATGATCCCTCTTACCTCCCGTCACCCTCATCTGTCAAGAAAGACAGAAAGAAAGAAAGAAAGAAAGAAATGAAAAGAGGAGGGGAAAATAGACAGAACATAGGGAGGGAAGATTGGATAATAAATGAACGAAAAAAAGAAAGAAAGGAAAATAAAAGAAAGGTGACAGGGGTACAAAGAGGCACAGTAGTAAAAGACATACTGAGTGAAATAATAAAAAAGGAAAGGAAGGTAAAAAAAAAAAGTAGATGACAGAGAAAAGGAGAGTGATTGATAACAGGAGAGACAAGAGAAGAAAGAAAGAAAGAAAGAAAGAAAGAAGGAAAGAAAGAAAAGGCGACAGAGGAGGCAAGAGCTACAGTAAGAAAGACAATAAGTAACGAGCAAACAAGAAAACAAGAAACAGAAGAACAAGAGAGAGAATTAAAGGGAAAAAAAAGTGGATGGAGGAAGGAGGATAAACATAAACAAGGGGAGACAAGGATAATAAGATAAATGCAGATAAAAGCAGGATAAAAAAAACAGACTGAACGGAGACAGAGAGAAAAACCTAAAAGCAATTAAGAGAGAGAGAGAGAGAGAGAGAGAGAGATGAAAAAAGTGCGAAAAGGAAAAAAAACAGAGAAAGCAATTAAGACGTAAGCACCAGGAAAGCAGAGAGAGAGAGAGAGAGAGAGAGAGAGAGAGAGAGAGTGCTAGGAAATGAGTAGGAGTGAGAAAGAAGAGAATGATTGATATGGAGAAAAGAATGATAGGGAGAAATGGAAGCAGGGAGAAAGAGAGAGATTACGGTGATGAAAATGTTTCTCGAGAGTTTTTTTTGGATGGTTCTACTGCTCTCTACCTGGAAGCTCTGAGAATCTGTGTTCCTTCAAGGATGAAGCCAAAGGAGACTGAAGCCTCTAATACGGTTAGAGCTGTAATGAATGTAATGTATACAGCAGATGTAATGTAATGTAATGTAATAAAATGCAGACAGGACTCCTATCACTTGGATGTAGCCGATCCACCGCTCCGAATGGGTTCGAGGGTTCGGCTTTTAGACATATGTAGAGTCGATAAGCAGTCAGGGGAACAGCACAGAGAGCCTTGGGTTCGGTTTCAGGATGGCAAGTGAAGAAGGACTGAGATCGGAACGGAGACTTATTTCCAAGGAGGTTGTTAAATCGGTTTTATCTTCTCTTCTTTCCCTCGTTCATTTCTCTCTCCTTTTCTTTTTCTTTTTTCTTTCGCCTCCCTGCGTGGCTAAACCCATTCATAGGTTCAGCGTGTGTCAGATTCACATTATGAAAAATGTGTGTCACTTTGTAGAGTCAGCGTCTTCCTCCGCCTGCCTGTGGGGCCTTATCTCATACATTATCTCAGTCACTCCACATCCTACTCATTCTCTCTCTTCTTTCTCCATATACCCACCGACACACACTGATCAGCGTTTAACATTTTAACCAGACCACCTAATATTGATTACTGTAGGTCTCAATTAGGCCCTTTGTCAAAGGTGATCAAATCTTTACACTTGCCCATTTCTTTTGTTTCTAACCCATCGAGTTCAGGGACAAAATGGGTCGGAGCAACTTCAAATACAGGATCTCTTGCAGGACGCTGCCACTTCGCAGTGGTCAGGACCTACCGAAAGTGGTCTACGGAGGAGAAACCAGCGAACCGTGACAGGGTCATGGGAGAACATGGCTCAGTGACGCGAATGCCGGATGAAGGCTGGCTGATGCCATCACACCACCATGACCATGCTTGACTCTTTTAGGCCAGATGTAACGGCTACACACCTCCAAAAAGTCCTCAGAATATTTGCCCTATAGTCTTGGGGATAATCATGATATTTTTTGGCAGATGTGACACGAGCCGTTGTGTTCTTTTTTCGGTCAGCACTGGCTTTCGCCTTGGAATCCACTCCCATGGATGCCCAGTATCTATCTTGTTGAATCATGAACACTGACCTTAACTGAGGCAAGTGAGGTTCTGGACATGTGGTTCTGGGTTATTTTCTGAGCTCCTGGATGAGTTGTCGTCATGCGCTTGGAGTCATTTTGGTAGGCCTGGAAAAGGTTCACCACTGTTCCAAGATTTCTCCATTTGGGGATATTGGCTCTCACCGTGGTTCACTGGTGTCCCAAAGTCTTAGAAATGGCTTTGTACCCCTTTCCAGACTGGTACATGTCAACTACTTTGTTTCTCATCTGTTCTTGAATTTCTTTCCTGCGTTGCCTTTTTGGATCTTTTGGCACGCTTGACTTTGTCAGACAGGTTCTGTTTAAGTGATTTCTTGATTCAACAGATCTGGAAGCATCAGGCCTGGGTGAGGCAAGTCAAATTTAACTCGTAACTTTTCACAGTTCCTCCATGATTTAACAAGAGGCAATTGCATTTTTACAAAGGGACAGGTAGGTTTGTACAGCTTTTTTTCCTTGATAAATAAAATAATTTTCATGGGTTATCTTTGTGTAATATTAAAATAAGTTTGATGATCTGAATCCAGGGAGGATATTAAAGCATGGATGTCCTTGAACTTTCTCAATCTAAATGAAAACAAAACTCAGATTGTGCTTCTTGGACCTGTTGGTTCCCTCGCTGTAATATTTAACAATGATTTTAAAATGGAGAAACACATAAACTCCGTTGTTAAATCCAGTTTTAAGCAGCTGAGAGTTTAGACCAAGGTCAAACCTTTTATATCCTCCACCAACTTTGAGAAAGTGATCCATGCTTTTATTTCCTCTCGTCTAGATTGCCGTAATGGGTTATAATATGCGGGAATCTGCCGGTCCTCCCTCTCTCGTCTCCGGCAGCTCCAAAAATGCTGCTGCTAGCCTGATGATTGGCACGCATAAGTGCGATCACATTTCTCCTCACTGGCTCCCAGTTCGATACAGAATCGAGTTTAAGATTTAACTTTTTGTTTTTAAGTCGTGTAATGGTTTATTACTCTTGTACATCTCGGAGCTCTTACTCGCTCATATTCCCTCCAGGACACTTAGATACTCCGACAAGAGGCTCGTTCTGAGGTCCAGATTCGAGCTTGATTGTGATCGTGTTTTTGCAGTCATAGCTCCGAAACTATAGATCAGTCTATCCATCCACATTAAGGTTGCGCCATCACTAACCATCTACAAGTCCAAATATAATCTCCTTTTTTTTTTTAAAAGAATTGGCTTTCACACCTGGTTGAGACACTTCTTCACATGCATTGATTTTATTTATTTATATTATTTTATGTCTTCATTTCTTTAGTTTTTTATGTGCATCTTTTATGTATCGCATGTTTTATTCCTTTCTTTTAAATCGTTGTTCAGCACTTTCCTCAACTTTTATTGTTTTTTAATGTGCTTGTCAACTTGACTTGTCTATATGTATATATTCTGTACAGTATATGCTATGCAGGCTGATGATAAAGGTACCGCTAGACGATTATGCCTGAAGGGAATGGTTTGAAGAGACGCAGCGACTAGCTCACTAAATTTCCCTTGTGTCCCTTTTAATGGTCTCCCACTACGACCGCCACAGTAATCAGTCCCTTCCAGGAATAGGTGTTGGTTTTATGATTTAGGGCGGTTCCGTGGTGGTCTGTACACTTGGACGGCGACGTACACGCCCGGTCCTCCACCGCACTATGGGGTCTGGGCAACGTTGTGCATACGGAGATTGACAAAGAGCATATCATAGCGGGATTTAACTCCGCGCAGAGCGGCCAGATCCAACACCATGATCCATGAAGCCACAAGGGCGTTCCCGCAATTTTAGGACATTTGGATGTTTCGAAAGTTTAAGCTGGCAAGGAATGCGATCTGTGGAATCGGGTGTGTATCGACCATGGGGAGCTCTTGATTCCGATTGGTTAATTAAGTAAGGAATTAACACAGATTGTGACAGATTGTGTGGTTATATAAAAATAAACTCCCCTAAGATTATAAATTCTCTACAACTGCTCTGTTTAATGTGTTTTATTGAAATTAAGCACAATGAAACAGTATTTCGTTTCTCTTATGCTTTCTAGTTACATTTCATGCTGTGGAGACATGCTAGTTCTGGCTAATTCGTCAGTTTTATTTTATTACTGTTCGCAATTAATGAAAAAAAAAAAGACACCTTTCAAATGAATTTTGACTTCTCATGCATGTTGTTTTTGTAATTAGTAATTTAAACGTTATATATATATATATGTGTGTGTGGCAACATCACCATGAAGTAGAAGCATTTTGAACAAAAATTGTCTTTTGGAACATTTGAAAAAGCACAAATAAATAATCACGCCATTTATAAGTATATAAAAAAAATATTATCCAAATGCATCAAATGAATGAAAAAATCTCCTAACAAAAAACTTTTTATCTGTTTATTATTATTAGATTAGTCTTTGGATCTTGTAGAACATCTGCCATACGTGTCCCGATATATGACTTGTTACTATAGAAACAAATACAATAATATCAACATCTGTCATTAAACACGTTACAATAGGGACTCAGTGCGGGGCGGCTATATAAAAATCTTCTGAACGATCTGATTCCATATCACCCATTATACATTGTATAATTTTCTATAACGGAGGATCAAATCACAGATGTATTTTAATGCACTGTCTGTCTTTTCTATGGGAAGAAATTACACCCGAACTTGATAGGATGAACGGATCTGATATTGAAGGGGGAAAAAAAAAATAATTCAATCTAACAACCTAACTGAGATAGAAAAATGATTATGTGCCAACCTCTACCATGCTCGTCTGGGCCACATGCTGCAATAGAGCGATGGCCCGTGAGCGGTTCACTCAGGTTGCGGAATGCCGAAGGCACACCTGAACAATTATTGCATATTTATAGAGTCTATAATTTTTTTAAAACAATTTTTAAACCTGTTGTTACCCAGGCAACTGAACTTTTGTAAGGAGAAAAAAAAACAATTTAAAGCAAGTATGTCTTTAAACCTGTCTAAAATGATTCTTGCTCTGTATTACACTTGTTCTCAATAATTATTTTTTTTTATTATCATCAGTGTTGGGCGACGTTACTTTTTAAAGTAACTAATTACATTACAAAATTATTCATTAATTCATTCATTTTCTATACCGCGTAATCCTGTGTTCAGGGTCGCGGGGAACCTGGAGCCTATCCCAGGAGACTTCGGGCACTAGGCGGAGTACACCCTGGACAGGGTGCCAATCCATCGCAGGGCACATTACAAAATTACTGTCTCCAAAAAGTAATCAGTTACATTACAGCGTTACTTTCTGATAAAAGTCACTAGTTCGAGTATTTTTCCATTGCGGAAAATGAAAACTCCTTTGTGATTCCTCATGCATGTTGTTTTAGTCAAGACCTTCATAATTATTCTACCATCATCACTCAGCCAAGTTTGGCCCACAATCTGGTAACTACTATTAATACCCCTATCTCACCTACACGGTTTCGCACGGTGGCCGTAAGTACGGTTCATCATGATTCACCGCGACGGTCCTCACAAAGTAAAACCGCATAGATGAGATAGGGGTATAACAGCAGGAATAACATTTGTACTTCGTTTTATTTTATATTAAAGATAATTATATTTTATATATTTTTTAAAGAAAGCTGTGCCATGTGTTGGGTTTTACTGTAGCTATGTAAGTTTAGATATTTCATTTTTTGTTGACATTAACGCAACCAGAGGTTCATCTTCCTTATCTTCCTACTTGGTGTTGGTTTTCAATCCATCAACCTGTCACTGGTTATTTATTATATTCCATACACCCTGTTGTTAACCATTTTTTCTTTCATGTGAACATTCGTCCAAATCTATCTACAGTATAATAATCAAAAATATATTCCGAGAAGATTTTCTTCATTCCCATAAACATAAAAGAACAACAATAAATTGATAGGAGACAATCGATGATTCTCAGGACACAATTGACAGTGATACAGCGTTTATCATATTTTATGGCGACGAAACGAGACTATGGAATAATCTCTTAACTGTCTACCAACAAGCTACAGAGTAAAACAGAAAACAAATGGCAGTAACTATGTTCCGAACATGTCGCATCTAGATCCACTCAATCTCTATTAACGACTTCACGCTATTAAATTAACATCTTTTAAACCAGTGTGTTCGGGCTTCCAACTCTTCTCCTTCTCCCAAAGTAAAGCTTAATCTAAATTCAAATTAATTTATCACTCTCTGGTGCTGGCTGAATTCATTAGTCGAGCTTCAGGGACGTGCTTTTTTTTTTTTTTTTTTGCTTCTTCACTGTTTAGCCGTCTACTTGTAAGACATCTCATAATCCTGCATTCGAAAGTTAGTAGATTAGCGGATCACTTACCCAGAGCCGCCGGGCCGAGCAGGCTGGCCAATAGGAGCATCCGAAGCGCCCACATGGCCCCACCCCTTTTCGTTCCTTTCTATAGGTCGGCCAGTACCAGCGGGAGATCCGGGCGGCGGAGTCGAACTAGTGTGTCGGAAAGGGAAGGTTGCGGGCCACTACCGCGTCACCTGATTGGAAAAAAATCAGACACAGGGAAAGGAAAAAAAAATAAATAATCAAGGTTTGTTAGTTTGTTAGAAACATTCAAAGTGTTTCCCAACATCTCAATTCCCCATGCCCTGAACAGTTCGTGCTCTGTACACACCAGATTCGGCTTCTAAACAGCAGGATAATTAGCTAATCTGAGTCAGGTGTGTTAAACAAGTGCGCGGTGCAGGAGGGCCTCCAAGAGCTGGCGAAGGCTGAGCTGTTTCAAAAGTGCAACCTCCCTGATGAAAAGGTGTTTCTTTTTTTCTTTTTCTTTCAATAGTAACCTGGGTGGCTTTTCAAAGCCAGTGTTGATACTTTTGCAATGAATTAGCTTTATTTCTTCAAAACAACGAGACACACTGGGGTCTTGTGAAGGAATTCTTAATTGGGGAAACGTTATGCTACAAGATGTAATAATTATGCACAATTAATGTGTTTTTTTTACTACTATTTATTTCTTTCTTTTCAAACAACTATTTTTGTAGCTATAATATAATCTTTTCTAGCCACTGCTTGTGAAAAATAATGAAAACGTTGGCTCAGAGTAATTTTACTATTGCCACTATATTAAAAACCTTAGGGGCACTGGTGGCTCAGTGGAAGGTGTTTCGCCTGCCATGCGAAAGGGTTTGATTTCCAAACCCCAGCCAATGGATGCAGTGCCGGTTCCAAGCCCAGGTAAAATGGGAGGGTTGCATCAGGAAGGGCATCCGGCGTAAAACTTGTGCCAAGCTTGTGTATGCGGACCAAGTGTCCGCTGTGGCGACCCCTTGCCGGGAGCAGCCGAAAAACTAACTACAGTACAACTGTATTAAAAACCTTCACGGACTTAAAGATCTAATGAAGTTGAAGCAGTGTAGTACATAAACCAAAGCCGCATGGAGGCTTTGTGATTAGCGCTGTCACTTTGCACCTCCAGGCTCTGGGTTCGATTCCCACCTCAGGGTCTGTGAGCATGGAGTTTGCATGTTCTCCTTGTGCTTGGTGGGTTTCCTTCAGGTACTCCAGTATCATGGAGTGAAAAGATATGCAGGTTAGGTTAGTTAGCATTCATAGAGTGTTGATGTTGACCGGAGGTCCAGCCACGGTCGCAAAAATAAGAATAAATACAAAGGTCACCATCAGCCTCCAATAGTCACCATTGGCCTCCACAGACCCGGGTTGAACCTCAAAGGTTCTTAGATGGATTGATGGATGGACTGCATAAAAGCATGGCACTTCAGGCTCAGCAACAGATTGGTTTGAGTTGACAGCAAAGCTTTGGTATTACTGTATATACACATGATCAGTCTTTACAACCGTGGTGAACTGAAAAGCATCTCACAACACATCAAAGCTTGAAGCTGGTTCCATTTTTGGCAGGAATCAATGGGGATATAATGGCAGAAACGGGGCAGTTAAACTGGGTGTATTGGTTCTAGATGGATTTCAAAACAGATGGTAATAATTCTGACAGATTTAAGGAGGGGGGGAAATGTATCATGTGTTCGTCTACGTAATTTAAAGCGAAATTTGTCACGGTTCATTTTAATGGTGGGTGCCAATAATTTTTAAACCAAGTAGTATTTTTCAGATTGGACACTGGTTGCCATAGCTTGCCACATAGCTTGCCACTGGTTGCCATAGCTTGACAGTTCTCCATCAGAAATCTACACCGCACTATGGTTGTATAAATGAGATTCAACTTAAATGGTAAAAAAAAAATTATAATAAATAAAAGTTTATTTATTTATTTATTAATTTATTTACCCCCACAAAAATCTTTTCTCATGGAAGACTGTAATTTCGGGAAACAGCAGCGTGAATGCAACACCCCGTGAATTTAATCACATTCGAGAAATGATCAGAATATTGTTGGTGGGAAAGTGTTGATTAGGACTCGTAGCGACGGTGCGTGACAAACATCTCATTACATCATTACAGAAACCTGGTTTCGTAGCAGCAGGCACGCGGATCGCAAGTGAAAAACATTGATCGGATGTGAAAAGTGTTTTGTTTCTCGCTCGCTTGATGGAAAGTAGGCTCGCTGCGGTTTCCTGTCATCTGCGTGTAGAAAAAAAATGTTGCTTTGTTAAGAGGATGTAGGAAACGCTTTCCTTCGAAACTTGTCCGTTTCGGTTGAAATCCCGACGAACCCGTTTTTAAAGGAAAACCCCACCCTGGAATACATCACATGGTTTTATACTGATATATTTACGATGTGCTTAGCAGATTTGTCGCTTTGTGTTGTATTTCCTGTGTCGAAGACGATTGTTACCGCTCGCACAGCTGGTGTTTAACACGAGAAGTTGTCAGGTTTTGCTGTTGAGTCATAAAAAAAAAATAAAAAAAAAGAATTATAATAATGAAAACTACAATAAAATCTTATTGGAGTTGTTTATCCGAATGATTGACTTCAAATATAAAGTACGTAAATGTTATAATATATTATTATATTACGTTATAATAAATTTCAGAATGACTTCGACTCCAAGTATCTGTTGGAGCGTACAGTATAACGAGCGTACAGTCCACGAAAAAGTTGCGAGAGCTGGACAGACTGAAGTACTAAAGCTCCGCCGCATCAGCTGCTTCAGATACTGCACAGAGGAAATCTGCTAAATCTCACCAGCACCACTAATGACATGCAGGAAAATAAACAGACATGTCGATGAAAATCAGATCCAGATCTTTTTTAGAAAGGAGGTGCTCCAAATAAATACTAAACACAACAAACATATTCCTTTAATCAACACGACGTACACTACAGCGGCATCCCAGATCAAAACGAATGCAGATGTCAGTACTGTACTGTTAACGCTGCTGGGAGGATCAGAGAGAACGGAGTAACTCAGGGAGAACCGGAGCAGCGCGTGCCACGGCTGAATCCCTGACGTCAGTTTGTGTGCGTGTGTGTGTGTGTGTGTGTGTGTGTGTTAGTATTTTTGTTCTTCGGTTCTGATTCTCTGGCATCAGCACATGCGAATTATTATAATTGGGTTTTTTTGTTGTTTTTTTGCAGTCCACAACAAAACTGTCACGGGGTTGTCAGGCAGAGTTGGGGTGGGGGGGCAGAGTTTGACTCTCGAAAATAAAGAAAGAAAGAAAGAAAGTGTGCGTACAAAAATCTGTAAGTGTGAGATTATTTAAATAATAATGGAATGATTGGTAGAGTGCATAGAAAAGTTAAACCAACAATAGATTGATATTTAATTTAAATTTAATTAATGAATGCATTATTTTTATTAATTAATTTATTTTTAACAATAGAAAAGTTTCGGTCATTTCGGTGAGCACTGTATTAGTTAAAATATCCTTTTAATATTTAACAAATATCAGGTAGAATTTTTTTCTGATTTTTATATTTAGATTTTTTTTAGTAGTAGTATTGTTGTTGTTGTTGTTGTTAATAATGATAATAAGATATTCTATCCTATAATAATAATAATAATATAGGATAGAACATATTATTAAATTATAATGTATTATTATTATTATTATTACTATTATTATAGGAGAGAATGTATTATTATTATTATTATAGGAGAGAATGTATTATTATTATTATTATTATTTTAGATTAGAATGGCTTATTATTATTGTTATTATAGAATGGAATATATAATCAGGCCTTATACTTTTTTTTACAATTGTATTCATTTACGATACAATTAAAAAACTGGTAATTTATATAACAAGCTCCGCAGCAACCTCATTTCTCCTCTCGTCTGTTCCAACCACTCAGCATTCAGCATCAGCAGTATACTAATCACCGGACTGACCACATGTCATCATCTGCACCTGTTTCTCACTGGTTCATGCCTTAAGTTAGATGTTTTTATGCTTGAATGCTTGATAGGTCACTGTGTGGCTTAACAAATAAAAAGCATTCCTCTGAAACTGGTCAGGTAGAGGAACCGGACTAAAAATGAGAGCTGAAAAAGACTACATAAAAAATACAATACATTCTGCCTCTTTGGAAGCAAGAACTGGATATACTGCGAATTGTACTGTAACTGAGACAGATCCATAAGTATTAAGAGCCCGGCCAACAAACCGGTTATCGCTCGGTCGTTCTATTACTTTTGATCCTGTGGAAATGGAGGAACTGTGTAATGAATAGCTGTATTTTCCACACTCTCAATCTTTCGTTAAACCACTTGAATTTAATCTGAATGTGGTTGGTTACATAGGCAACGTGGAAACGAATTGCGTCCTTGTCCGAATACTTATGGACCTGGAGTGTATATTCAGAGGAAAACACTCGCATGGGATCCCTCCCTCTTCTCTCGTGTGGTTTCATGGCTCATACTGCATCACGTGCCTGAAGCACCGGCACAAGCATACGGAAGCGACATTAGCCAGGTATCAGTCCGAAACCTCATTAATCCCTAATGAGCTCTGGATGTGTTTTTATTCAACACGTGAATACAGGAGGAAAAAATTAAATCATATCAATGCAGAGGTTTTTTTTTTTTTTTTTTTTAAAGGACATCGCCTTGAATTACGTCTAGAGAGACGAAGACATAGCGCGTAAGACAGACAGCATCAAAGACGTTCATTAACGCACACGCAGACAGATCGACATGCCAACAATTACACACAGGAACATCCACGGGGAGAGTCGTGGGATTGGTGTGTTTGATAAGTTTGCCCAGAGTTGGCAGTAAATGGCGTTTTGTAGCAGACAGCTTCATTACCCACTCACACGTTGGTGCAAACTTTCTAATCAGTGTTTGCTGGCACTGATTCCACACTCAGAGTGACGCCCACTCCCTGCGCTTCAATTAATTGCACTTTTTAAGCTTGATCTGCTTAAACTGGAATAGCAGCTTATGAGGAGGGCACAGGAGCGGGGCATTTAGTGGGAAAAGAGTGACAGATAAGTGTGATTACTGAAACAAAGCCGCGGAACATAAAAAGGAAACTAAACAAAAGACATGAGGGCAGAGTGAGGACGGGGGGAGAAAAGGAAATTATAGGTAACCTATCAGGGGAATCAGTCACAAATAATACAATGACACAACTACTGTTCTTCTACTGTACAAATAACAATGTGGCATGAAATATCACGCAGAGTTTTACCTGCGTTTTAATTTCATTTCTCTGCTGTAACTTTGCACTGTGCCGAGTAGAACGAAAAAAAAAGAAAGAGTTGACTTAGTATCACAAAATTCTTCCTCATATTTTATAAAAATTGTGAGATAATACACACTCTCACAATTTTAAGATAACTAATAAAATTTAATTTGTATATGTCATTTTATTCATAATAAATTACATAAAAAAATAATTTATATTAATATATTCTCTCACATTGAGATCTCACAATTTTGATAAAACAAAATGTATTATCTCAAACTTTGGCTTATTTTCTATTCTTATTTTCTATATCTTATTATTGAAATTCTAAAATCTAAGTTACTTTGAGACATGAAGTCACAAAATTGAGTTAATAGATCAGAATGATAAAATGCATACGTTTTATATAAGAATAATGTTTTATAAAATAACACAGTATTCACTGGAGTTATAGAGCTTTGAATTTTGTGATTCTGATGTCTGTGTGTCCCAATTTTAAGATAATCAACAAACATTTGAAGATATTTTAGAATTCTGAGATAATATGTCAAAAATTTAGAAACTTGAGGTGATAAATCGATGAGGTGATAAGTCACAAATTTTAGTCAAGATGTTGAGATAAAAAGTATGAATTTTGAGATAAATCAAAGTTTTAAGAGAATGACAGAGAATTCACAAAATTTATGGTATTTAATTTATTTTTGTAGAATTTTAACATAAGCTAAAAATTTTATTATTAGGATGTACGGAAAAAGTCAAAATGTTAGATCTTAACAATGAGAATTAAAAATCGAATTCTGTTAGGAAAAGTCACACAATTAATATGTATTATATATAATAACAATAATACATTTGTTAAGAAAACATCAGAATTTTAAGGTATCGTTTTTCGAGATACATTTCTGAGAGAATGATTCAGAATTTACAAAATTAATCTAGCTTAGAAATTTGAAATAAGAATTCTCAGATATTTCAGAATCGGCATAATATTTAGTTATTCGAATATTTAATTAATGTCAGAATTTTGACAAACAAAATCAAAGAATTAAAGTCAAACCAGGATAAAATTTCTAGTGAATGCAGATGTAAAACATTAGCCACAGTTAAACATTTGAATGATGCAAACATTGTAAGAAGGCCGTAGATCCATGAATGTTGATCCTGGAGCCCGCTGCACTCGTTTCTGTGAACATTCAGCGAGTGGAACGCCTGGTCCTTGAAAACTGACAGATAACTTGTCACTGACGTGCAGAAGGGACGCATCTGTCTGTACACATATTCATTGATGATCACTAACTGCACATTACAGGAACTTGTCTGGGAGTTATCGCCATATTCCCTGTACAGTCCCTATGTTTAGCTTACTAAAAGGAATTCCTGGGAGGCCATGGTTTCAGTCTGATCATGGCTCCATTGTACTGAGAAAACGTTCTACCTTGATGTTATCCAAGCACTAGTGAAACGATGTAATAAGTGTATTAGTGTAGCAGGGGATTATATAGAAAAATAAAGGGAGTGTTTACTCTTATAACTGTTTCCTTTATTCTACACAATCAAAAGTCCAGGTTTAACTTAAGTGAACGACGCTCAGGCCCTTTTTTTCTTTTAACCTGTCAGAATCGGCCTTCCAAATGTATAATGGAATTTATTTGTTGTTGTTTCTTTTTTTTTTTTGTAAAAAGCGACAGAATGTATTAGAAAGCTAAAAGCAAGGTCACGCTAAAACTCTCAGCCATTCCACTTCAGATTCTTACTCTGTAGGAAATTTGCAATACACCTGTGATTCCCTAAAGCCCGGCTTACACTCTAAAGCAGGCATGTATCTTTGTCACTGCTGGATTCAATGCGACCAAAGGAAATTCTGGATTTTTTTTGGGATTTGCTTTGATACTCTCCTGAAAGCCACCATCAGGAGGGAAATGAAATACGAAAAATAAAGAAAAGAAAAAAAAGAAAAACATAATTTGGGTGCAATTTTTAATAGGCTCTCTGAAGTCATGTTAATTTCTAAGCGTGTCAGAAAGCATAATCGGACGTCACGTCGCACAAACAGCGACGTGACCCTGCTGTCGCCTGTTCTGCATGGAAAACGATTTGCTATAGTACCATCTGTTAAAGCCGATCTGTGACTTTCCTATCAGCGGCGTGGCGTTGCCGCTCGGGTAACGTATCTCGTGCTTTACGCAGCCTACACTGTTTTGAAGCTTGAATCCTGTCACTGAGAACATTAAGGCAACTAGAGATGTAATTAACATTTAACTTAGGATTCGAGTCACAAAGTATAATCACCTGCCCACAGCATTAGTCTCTATAATGAGTCACACTTCACTAAGAACTATCTCATCTACTGTAGGATGAGCATCTCTTAGCAACCAGCAGCGCGGCCATGAGACCGTCTCTTTTGTATTATCCTTAAATTGCGGCAACGGTGCCATGATGTTCTCTCCACTGTTGCCTTAAACCTTAAACGGTTGGGAAATCTGAGGTACAATCCAGCACGAAGGTCAATATTAGGGCGCTGAGATTTACTCGATTCATTCATACACACATATCAGTCAAACATTGACAGATGAAGGTCAGGAATGAATGAAGGAGATGGATTAATGGAGGGAAGCGATGACTCAGCAGAATTACCGCATCGCTAATTAAGTAGTGGAGGGGGGAACCAAAAACCCAATCTCAATAGACTCAATCTCAATAAGTAAGGAACAAAAGTTGTGTTGGTGTCTGTAATAGGGCTCACTATGAGGATGTTGAAAGCTCACATTTTATATTCAAACTTTATATTAACCTCAATGGTAGGTTTCATGTCCCAAGCTCGAATATAATGGAAGGGGTTAAAAACCTGTGCCAAGTTGCATCATGGATCAAGTGGTGACCCCTCAATCGAAGCAGCCGAAAGATTAACAACCCGTACCTACATATCTATTACTGTATGGTGCAAAAGTCTTGTATATTTAGTCCTGTCTGACTTTTATGACCCCATGAACAATAGCATGCCAGACCTTCCTAGATGCTGTCCGTGGTGTTTTCTTGGCAAGGATACTGGAGTGGGTTGCCATTTCCTTGTCCAGAGGACCATCTGTGGACAATCTGTGAACGCCAGTTTGTGTAATCGGCATGTCTTTGGACTGTGAGAGGGAGCTGAAGAACCTGGAGGAAACCAACCAAGCATACGGTGAACATGCAAACTCCATGCTGGAATCGAACCCAGGACCTGGAGGTGCAAGGTGACACTGCTAAAATTCCTAGGTTCAGAGCAAGGATATCTTTCAGTGATTAGATTTAAAAAAAAATTACAAAACAAAGTCATTCATTGCTTAAAATATAGTCTCATGTATGATTTGTGGGATCTGGATGGATGGATGGATGGATGGATGGATGCCTGAGAAGTTTGCTGCACTTCATTTCAACTTGTCATTTCTCAGATGCCAGTCTTCCGAATGAATATACTGTATACCGCGTTAAAACCATCAGTCCAGAGTATGATGTCACATCCTGTTTCTAATATCCATACGAGCGTGTTCCAAGAACACAGGAAAGCTACTGGTTGAAGAAATGTTCTGAGCGCCTCCTCAGGAAAAAACTGAGTTTAAGGTAATTATCGGCACTCAGACGAGTCTCCGTTTTATACTGTAAATGGATCAGATCATCACAGGAAACAGACGTGCTCTCACCTGTAATGGTCTCGCAAGTGTTTGAAATGACTAATGTACCCATTATGGCGTTGTATGACGTGTCGTGTGTGCAGAAGGATGTATGGGAATCTCATAAGGAGGAGATCTGACATTTCTATACGTTTTATATCGGCTTTGATGACGGGGTTGGAAATTTGTATTCTGATCGCGGGGAGTGCGCGCATGAGAAGGAAACTTTCAACCTCGTTACGATCTCGGCTGTGTTCTATTAAGCTGGTATCTGTTGATCAGTGTGTGTGTGTGTGTGTGTGTGTGTGTGTGTGTGTGTGTGTGTGTGTGTGTGTGTGTGTGGAGCATTCGCGAATATATGCATGCGTATGTAACAAGATCGCTTTGGTCTGACTGATGAAGCACAGCTTCACTGAATGAGCAAAATCACTTTCCTTTAACATCAGTCTCTTTTCTTTTGCGTCAAGATTTCCTAAAGAAACAGTATTTGTTGCACCAATTAACAGGTACAAATGTTAAACTATGCATTAATAAACCATAATAAGCTTAAGAAAGGAAGCTGTCACCGTGCATTAATTGACATTTATATAAATGTTAACTAAATACATTTGCATTGACTAAAGGCATTAATTCATGACTAAAAATAAGTCCGCATAAAAGAGCGAAAATGAAATGGCAGCAAGAGAGGTGCAGCGGTGCGCTGGTGCAGTGGGTAGCGTTGCCGTTTCTCACGCCGCTAGGTAGTCTGAAGGGGTGAAACCTGCATGAGTCATTTTAGTCCATTGCTCCACTTCAGTATTTATAGCTTACTATATATATATTGTTGAAATTGAATACTGCAGGGTTAAAGTTGAGGAAGTGAGTTTCTTTCCCTAGCTCTGTAAAATGTTTTAATACACCGAACAAAGAATACCGCATGAAGATGTATGTTTTGGGGGGGGGGGGGGGGGGGGCAGGGGAGTTAAGATGTTATCACATAATCAAGCTGCAAAAAATTATATCTCAGCAAAATTCCTGCTAGAAAAATATCTCTTACGATATTTCTTAAAATAAAATAACAACAAACCAAATATCAGACTATTAACTATCGCTAATAGTTACTAATCAGGCAATTCTATTGGTGGATAATTTTGCTAGTTTTAGGAATTAATTCTGCTAAATAGAACAAGAAGTTTTCGTTTGGAATTTTAGTAACAACTGCTTAGAACGAAGCTTCATAATTTGAATCTATATCATAATTGTGCACTTGGTTTGTTGTGGAATTTATTTTAAGAAATTATTGATAAGTTTAGTGGCAGCACAGTGGCTTAGTGGTTAGCACTGTCGCCTTGCATCTCCAGGGTCCGGGTTCGATTCTCTGTGTGCTCTCTGTGCTTGGTGGGTTTCCTCTGGGTACTCTGGTTTCCTCCCACAGTACAAAGACAGGCTGATTGCCGTTTCCAAATCGCCCATAGTGTGTGTATGTGCCCTGCGATGGATTGCCACCCCAGTCAGGGTGTGTCCTGGAATAGCGTCCAGGCTACCCACGACCCCGATCACAGGATAAATCGGTACAGACGTGAGTAGTTGCCTAGAGGTTGGAGTGATTCAGGAATATTTCACTTGCCAAGATTTGTTGCAGTTCTGTTATTAGAGTCAGTATTTAAATTTTTTGATCCTTAGTAGTTTTTGTTTTTCAGGTTCTCCTATCGCCACATTTGCACCTCTCTTGTGATCTCTTTGAAAACAGAGTCGTTGTAATATGCGCCTTTGTAATTTGACTTCTAAATTTTTTATCCTGTTTTTCGGTTTCCAAAAGTTTGCAATGCAGCGCTTCTTGTTTGAGTGTCAGATGCGTAATATGTCGCACTGTGAAGTGTGAACACGCACAGTCATCACAAGCCCTATAACACCTACATTATTTTTCACTGTTGTCATCTTTTTAATCTATTCCCAATGAAACAAACGGATGTGCAGCTGCCTTCCTCAAGGGCTTACATAAATGTATATACGTTTAAAACAGACTGTGTGGATATTATTTCTTCTTACTTGGGGGTAAAAAAAAAGCATAGTTTACCAGTATACAATTACAGTATCTCCCCTCACTATCGTGCAACTGAAATCCTTTTCCACTGTCATCCTCCATCTTTCCTAGTGGGAAATTTTGACGAGGATCGTGCTGGATTGATGCGATACTCTGATTGAAATAACTGGTATGGGAGAAAAAAAAAACAGATTTGAGCAAAAAAATAATAAATATCTAATTTGACCGACATATAAAATGAGTCTCAAATGAGTCTTCATTAATTTGCAGTGTTTAGCTGACGAGCCTGTTTTCTTTGATTCTAGTACCTAAATTGGCCTCGAGACTTAGGGCACAAAGAAGGGGTACTAAAATCTGCAATCTCTGGCAACCCATAGGCGCACATACTCATACGGTAGAGGGAATTTGAAATTTTAGAAAGTGCATTGCATGCCTTTGGACTGCAACCCAGTAAGCACATATAAACTCCACACACATACTGTACACAGACTGGAGGTGCGATTCGTACCCCCAACCCTGGACGCGTGATCTCGCACGGCTAACCCCCAAGTCACCATGCCTAGTCATGTATATGACCTGGAAAATTACTCGCATTTCACTCCTCACTCCCGATGCTTCCTCGCCGCTTCCGAAAACATCCCAGGAGGTGGCCCGTCCCCATGAAATTGCCCCTGAATAAACATCCATGTGAAAGTGTATCACTGTTCCCTTAAATCGGTGCGTTTTAAGCTCGTCTAAACATGCAGAAGCACTTCTCTCTTTTCGGGAACATTCCTCTGGAGTCTGTCTTTTAATCAGTATCCTCACTTTGCCTTTCCTTTCTCACGTCAGTCTATTCTTTTGGAGATAATTAACAGAAACAGCTGAGGTGATCATGACAATCTGTCACTCCAGCATGTGTGACTCGGTATGACAAAGCCACACACACACACATAGGGAGAGAGAAAAAGGCACACATATTGTTCTTGTTCTGCTCTTTTTCACATACTTCCCGCTTCATGTTAAGTCTTTCTACTTTGTTCTTTAAAGTATAACCCATAAATTTATTCTACATACTGGGCTAGAAAGAAATCAGCCCTAGTCTTGCTTTTAAAATAGAATCATGTGCAGTTCCGTTTACAGCCACTGGTGGTGCTGTTGTGCTTGGTTTAAAAAATGAAAAATTTAAATCCACCAATCCAATAGGATTTTCTCCCTCAGTCGAACAAACACACACACCAACATGTACGTCTCAGTCACTAACATGTAATTCTTTCTCCTCTCAAATGTTCACCACACACACACACACACACACACACACAGGGTTAACATTCCTATATCCAGAGTTTATTTATTGTGATCATATTGTATACTATAAAACTGTGTGAAATACTGCACAATAATCCAGATCTTAATATCCTCCTAATTTATAACAGATCATAACATATTCTACTTCTCAGTCAGCTGCGTCCCAGCAAACGGTTCAATATTCATAGCTCAACACTTCTCTCGTCAGGATGTCAGCGGCCCGCCTTTAAAAACAGAGTTTGACGCTAAAAGAGCGTATAGAGTCAATGGATCTATAAGGAGCCGGTAACGTTACGATGCCGGGTGATTGAAACTTCACGTTAACTCAGCGTCACGCTAAAGAAGGCCGGGCGTGTAGCTGTCAGAGGTTGCTGAAGGAGCTCTTCTCCTGCTGAGCTCGGCCACTTTCACACCATCAGCATTTCTGCGCTCTAGGAGATTAAATCTGTTTATGATGAGTAATGGTCCGGTTTATTCATCCACAAGATGCTCTGCCAGAGTGTTCTCGAACAGACCCAACCCTTACAGCTCACACACACACACACACACACACACACACACACACACACACACATTGATATTGGCCTTGAACTGGGAATTCGGTCTCACTAGCACCAGGTGCAGTGTGTGTGTGTGTGTGTGTGTGTGTGTGTATGTGTGTGAACCTTGGCTGTTAGAAAATAATTCCGTTGTTTGAATACTGCTTTGTTCCCACAATATTTCCTTTTTTATTATCATTTCAATGTTCCAATTTTACATTTGTACATGTTATTTTTTGTGAAATTTTATTTTCGAGCGAACTTCTTTAACTTTTGAATGTTGTTTGTTTTTTTGGTTACAAACAGTGTGTGATGAATAAAATTAGAAATTTAATAATGAGAATTTCAAGACTGTATTGTTTATACTGTATATATAACTTATGCCTAATAATTAGTATAGTGGAGTATAAAACTCTTGGTGGTAGAGTATGCTGCTATGGGAAAATATTCAACTACACCGTGGTGTAATAAGGTCCAGTAGCTCGTATAAACCTCAAAAATGGATGTAACTGTAGAAAAAATACAGTATAAACTATATAAGTGCATTAATATACAGTACAGAACTCGATTTATAAAATAAGCAGTACAGTTGGACATGTATTTCTCCATTTCGCATGTTTAATCATGGAATAAGTATATTGGAGTTCGGCTGTTAAGAGTCGATGGGTGAGGCTTAAGACGTCAAACGTTTATCATTATTTTTTAAAACATGTAAATTTTTATTTTACCGAAATTTACGGAAACACCCATACATTTCAATTAATTTCATCATATTGTCGAAGTTGTGTTAAAAAAAGTAATCCTGAAGCTTATATTTTTTCATTTAAACAAACTAATGCAAAAAAAAAAATTCCCATTATTCTTGAATAATAATACAACAATACAAAACTATGCAAAAGACACATGCAAATAAATGCTGGATGCCTTAAAAAAAAATTGGCGTGAAAATGATTTGAGGACATTTTGTCAGGTCCAATTTGTGTAGATTTTATAAGGAAATTAGCTGCTACTGTAAGTTTTACTCAACATCCTCATCCTCTGTGAGAACCACTCATAACACTTCCGACTGTTGCACCTAATTATTTTTTGCATGCAAATCCCAGCAGCTTCCTTTTTGTTTAGTTTTTTTGTCTAAAAAGTGGTCTCATCTAATATACTGTTTTCTTTTCTGGCGTACAAATATTGTTCTGTAGCATTTTATTTTGTGGTGAAATACTGATGTTCAGAAAACAGAATTTTTTTCTCTACTGACTCAATAAAACAAAAATTATGAAAAAAAAAAAGGGAAAAAATTTATCGTTAATTATTCCTTTGTCCAATTTTCGTTCAGTGAATGTGCTTGGACGTGCTGTTCAAAGTTCCCACTCGGTGTGACATCATTATACGCAATATAAAAAAAATAAAGCAGGGACAATTTGCATAGCCCCGCCTCTGCTGCCATCTCGTAATTTTCAGGGGTTCTGATTGGCTAGAAAAATGCTCTTCAGCAAATAGACTCAATCACATTTGAAGCTGCAAACACTGAAACAGCGCATTTGGTAAAGGAGTAAAAATGAAAAGAAATTTAATGATACCAGAGTAGACTGTTTGAATTGTATTTCTACTGGAATGTCAACGGAGACATTTTAAAGACTCAGGTTGAGTTATTACAAAAGGAGTTTAATATGGCGCCTTTAAAGCTTGAATAAAGATTTTTTGCCGCTTTATCTGATGAAACATTGCATTTCTAGCATGTAGTTTCTAACATGCCTTATTCTGAATTATTTTTAATAATTCTGTGAAGACGACTGACAAGAAGACATTGCGATAAGATTTTCACTACTTATAGTAAGGACAATTTTCTTTCTTTCTTTTTTTTTTTTTACTTTTAGCTTTCAAGTAATTAAATAAAATCACTATGTAACTATTAACATAGTGACACCTGCCCTGTCAATGATCGCAAAAAACGTCACAAACTCATTAACACTTAAAACACTTACATACCGGGATAACTTAATTAAAATGTGATACGGCGTTTAAAAGAACCGCACGGCACAGATATATAAGCGCCCACAGCCAAAACAAACAGTGTTCAGTGCTCTCTGATTTGCACTCAGCTGTTCCTTATTAGAGCTCTCCAAAAGTTTCTGAAAGCCCCGGTGCTCTCTTCTGCAACGTTATCAGCAAAATACCAGACAAAGGCATCATGAAGACAGCTCTTGATGTGTGTTAGCGTTTGTGTGTGTGTGTATGTGCATAAGTCAGGCCTGATTTGAAATTTAAGAGAATCCTATTTAATGAGATGGCCTGCAGCGTACGCCGTCAGGTTCATTGAACAGTCTGAGCAGATAACCAAGCGATCACACAGACACACACACACACGCACGCACACACGCACACACACACGCACACACAATTTAATTTGCTCAAAGAGAGCAAATCGCTCAATGAAACCAAGTAGTCAGAAGGTAAATCCTCTTCCTTTTCAGTAATGTGATCTCCTTTTAAATGGCATGAATCAAGACTCCACTTTCCCTACTTATTGTTATGGACATTAATAAAACCACTGTAATACAGGAACAAGTAAGCGAGCAAGAGAGAGAGAAAGAGAGAGCGAGAGAACAAAGAGAGAGAGAGAGAGAGAGAGAGAGAGAGTATTTTTCCATCCATTACCATCGTTTTGTGAGTTTAAAAATTTTATACAGAAGGAAGGAAGGAAGAAATGATTAATGACAAGCACGCTGTTCTAGGAAATGAATGTATAACGCTGCGGTAAGATATGGCCCGACATGGCAGGTTTTTGTCGCCACAATAAAGAGAATTCTTTTCCAATAACAGATTGTTATCGCTTGTGCTATAGCAGCCACTTGCCAGAATCTGCTACGAAGTTCAGTACAAATTGCTAAGACTGGAGACTCCTTCCATAACCGGAAAATAAACATAGCATATCAATAATAATAATAGGGTCGGTTCATGTCAAACCAGGGACTCCTCATCAATGAAGGCATGAAACTGCTTGATTTACAGAACACAGTACGACGATGAGACGTTTTTAAAAAAGGGCATCCATTAATGACGATCCTGCCCAAATTAGCAAGAAGCAAGTGGAACACCTGATACTTGAAAATCAATGGATAATTTGCTGCAGAAGAGACACATTTATCTGTGGGAACTGTACACACAATCACTTCCACATTATAGGAACTCGTCTGAGAGTTTTTGAGACATCCCTCATACAGTCCTGACTTTGCTCCAAGTGTTTGGGCCATTAATGGAGTTCACGGGAGACCAGGGTTCACACGTGATGCAGGCAGTCCGAGAAAACTTCCTACCCTGATGGTGTCCAAGCCATAGTGAGTCGTTGGGATAAGGGCGATAGTGTAGCTATAGCCTTGAATTGGTGCTGTCTACCTGTAAATGATTAGAGAAAAGTCACCGCGCATTCCCCTACGCTTTAGTCAATCCTGTTCCACCTCCTGCTGGAGGGACAATATGGTCTGCTTAGCAGGAGGGCTGATTGGCTGCTGAGTCTTTCAATCACTGTCAGATTCTCTTCTCTCGCTGCTTTTCTGATGTCTTCCCTCTCAACAGGACGCTAGCGTGACCTCCACCTCCGCTCCACCCCCTCTCAACCTGAACCCAGCTGAAACTCATTTTGAAGGAGAGCCTCCTATAATGCTACCGGGCTTTGCTGACTTCCTGGCAAGAAGCTACCTGCAAACATCTCTCCGTCTTCCCTTCATTCTCTGGCATGCTTCACAGAGCAGTTGGTTTTTAGATCCTCTCGCCTTCTTGGCTGCTCTCTTCTTTCAGCTTTCATTTGTGTTCGCTAGCTCTGGAGCTCTTTTGCCTTTATTGCTCAATACGTCTGTTTAATATTAGGAGAAGGATCTAACTTGAAACGGCATGTACGACGGAACCAAGAAAGTTCAAGCTGAAAAATTGGAGCCATGCCTGCAATGTGAAAACTGTGCTGTTCCTTGAATAGATCTAGACGCCAATGGTATAAGTAGATGTGATCTTCAGTTTTGGGTTTTTGGCTGTGAGGAGTAGATAACGTTGATCCCTGGAACATCAGGAACTGGTTGAGGTGTCAGGGTTTACACCCAAGTCCATAATCTAAAACAGAACTTTTCTAAACGATTCATGATATAATATTTTTGCATTTGTATAAATGTCTGGTGCTTTTAAATGTTGTCCTTAATTACAATCTTTTCTGCAGTTACTTATTTTAAACTAAATACAGTAAATAGTTTTTGTGTGTTAAATGTCTAGACGGGTGTTTTTGTTTGTTTGCTTGCTTGGTTTATTGGTTGAATAGCTGGTTGGATGGATGGATGGATCGTTATTGGTTGGATGGATGGTGGATGTTTGATTGGTTGTATGGACAGTTAGTTTGTTGATTGATTGGTTCATTGATTGGATGGTTGTTTAATTGGGTGGTTTGATGGTTGATTAGATGGATGGTTGGTTTGTTGGTTGACTGGTTGGGTGGGTTGTTTGGATAGACGGTCATTTAATTAGTTGGATGACTTTTTTTAGTTGTTGAGGTGATAAGATGGTTGAACCAGCTGGTTGGTTGGTTAGTTGGAGGGATCGTTGGTTGGTTGGATTGTTTGTTTGTTTTCTGTGGCATACATAACTGAAACGTGTTTTGTACTAAAAATATTGTCCTTCCCTATTAATTTGTTTAGCTGTTGACTTTCAATGATGACTATAGGGCCTTAATTATATCATAGCCATGATGTACTAAAAAAGATATACTGTATTGGTTTAAAAATTTTACATTGCAAATAGAAAATGCAATAAATAGCAAATGGATTAAAATAGCTTTTTTTTTCATTTACTGCATACAGTATCTAACCTGTGGTGGAAAAGTTTTTATTCTAGCCCTAGTGTGTAGCGAGCTACATTATTTTCACAATGCCCTTACAGTATATTGAAGGTGGTGAATTTTTATTTCCAAGTCCCCTACATAACCTAAATATCACTTCCAGAGACCTGATAGTTAGCTTGACCTAGGTTCAAAAAACAGATTTTATGCTCAACTGAATGTGCTGCAAGTGTAAAAACATCCTCAGTTACAATCCATTGGTGCATCCCAAGTATCTTAATTAGAGTATTGAAAGGTCAGAGTTAAAAAGGCAGACCACTGCTAACTGGAGATATCGGAATGAGGAGGTGTGTTCGAATAGTTCTCGTTTGTTATTCTGCACCGCTCCTCTTCTCCCTCTCTGCATTACTTTTTTTCGTGTATGACAATCTCACTTGAAAATCCATTACATCTCTATATGCCATGATGAATCTTAACAAGGCACACTTTTTCCCATCTTTCCCCCCTTCTCTCTCTCTCTCTCCTGATATAATTAGACCCATTCCTCTAATTTAGTCCAAACATTCTGACCCAAAATCATTTCAATAATAAATAGCAACCGAATTCCCAGAATTCCACATGGAATTTCCACTTTTCCGTGCTCAGAATACGGCGAATAGGAATTAATCAGAACGGGGCGTTTGATGAGGCATTCTATGTACTAATGGGTAAATCAGGTTAGCATGGAGATCTATGACATTCTTTAGAGAACAATGTGTAATTATTTCCTGTATAGTATGAAATATGCCTACATAACAACCCACTCAGACACATAAACACACACAGCAAAATAAAAAAAATAAAAAAAAGAACGAACACACAGCTTAACTGGGCCAAGCTATACATAGCGAGGGTGTGATTATAGGTTACTGTAATGATGTGTCACGGACAGATTGGAGCCACAAGACAAACAACAAACTTCACTCACCAGCAGTCTAAAAAATACTGTATGCAAGCACACAAATAAACACCGAGCCCACATGGCAAAATAGTGACGTCGTTTGGGCCTGCTCGGTGTGTCTCATGGGCTTTTAAATGCGATCCATATGAAAATAAAAATTATAACTGGTGACTTTTTCATGATTTCTGAAAGCAATATTTTAGGCATATTCTCGATTGTGATTGGTCAGAAGGTTTTGACAGTCACTAGAATGGTAGTGTCAGCTGTACTGTAGATCACATGCTTAATACCCCTATCTCACCTATGCGGTTTGACTCACAGTGAGATGCGGAGTTAGGCACCGTGAGTCGCCGCAGTTGCCGTCGACGTTCCGCAAAGTTCTGTAAGGACTGCAAGCTTTCGAGAGGACCGAAATTTCAATTAAATTAAATGTGCCTTATTTTTATTACCAACTCTTTCCAGGTACTAATAATTTTCAAGAGTAGCCCAAATCATGTCTCGCACAAAACGGCAATCTTTTTATTTCCTGCTCTTTTTTTATATTCTGTTCCACACTACAGTCCAGTAGGTGGTGGTATTGCACCAACCGCCCCAAAAAGTCAAAAGAAGAAGAAATGATCACAGAACGAGAGCATATGTTGTATTTTCAACAGAAACATTAGTTTCGAAGTAAATAATTTCTAAGTAAAAGTTTTTAAGTAACTAATAAAAAAAGGAATGAATAAAAATTTTTAATAAACCTGGGTATGATACTCTCATTGGACTACAATTTGTAAGTTCCCAGGTTCAAATCCCACAACCAACATGTTCTTAGTGTGAGTAAGGCCCTTAACCCTCAACAGCTCAGATAAATGAGATAAAAATGTAAGTTTCTCTGGATGCATTAAATTACCTAAATAATTTTTTAAAGTTTGAATCGACTCTGAAAGTAAATCTGATTAAATAAAGGAAGACATAGACAGATAGACTAAATAGAAGACTAGATAGACAGATAGGTAGACAATTATATATTTTTTTAGTTTTTTTTTTATTTATATTGACAACTAAAAGTCAAAAGCTAGGCTCTATAATTTACAACATATACCGCTAAGCACACTGCACTAATTTCTTTGTTACTTTCAACTCCATCCAACCTTTCTCTCTCTAAAGCTTGATTCTCTCAGGACCAAAATTACACAAAGAGTCCCAGGAAGACTGGTGGGTCATGATAGCAACTCGTAATTATCATTTATCACTTCTATGATAGTGATAATTAGATAATTATCACCACCGTATAATTTTAGATAGCCTGACCGGGCCACGTCCGTAATTTAGAAGAGTACAAATTACCATCCAGACAGTATTTCAGCAAACTCAGAGGTCAAAAAGTAACAAAAAAAAGGGGAGGGGGGACTTTCTGTAATTTATGCAGCTATGTTTTTAGCCACCTGATGTTATCCATCTTTCCAAGAAGACACACACACACACACACACATGGTAATTGCAGCAACAACAAAAAAAAATCTCTTTTTATCCCACCCAGTCAGAATTTAGATGTGATTTGCAATTCCCAAGTATGTCTAACGGCCTTTAAAAAGGCTACGCCGGGTTTTCATTTTTTTTATTTTAATTTTCTTACGGTTAATATAGAGTCAGTCAAACGAGAGAGGTATGACATAAACAGCAGCTTTCCTACAAACCGCACTGATTTATAAACACTGACACGCTGACGGATGAAGAAAACTCAAAACTCGTCGGAGCAAATTGAAATGCATCGTGCGACCGCACAATCAAGATGATTTACCATCATTCGTTCCACTGTGAAATTAGTTTTCATCAAAAGTATCATGATATCAATTTGCTCGGCTTCTCGGTTAAAATATTTAGATACGGAACGCCAGGGCAGCTCCAGCCTCCAACCCACATGCACTTATCTCACGTGTGTTCAGATCAGTCAAATGTTGTCCTGCTTTTTCACCCTCTTGATTCACATCTCCATGATTTATAGGATATACAGTACTGTATGTTTAAATGTTAAAATATTTTTAGGCACGTGTCCGTCAGGTCCAGGCAGACCTGCAGGCTTCATGATGAAGGTGTTAGAAATTCTCTCGTCCGCCTACTGGCTTGGGTCGACCTCCATTTTGGATCCATATATACACGTGCGCACGTACACCTCTATTCCTGCTCTCTTCTGCCTCTTTAATAAAAAAAAAAAAAAAAACAGAGATATTCCAATCGGCCGAGCGGGAGAGGTGAGATTATGAAGTGTGATTTTACTCTGCAGCTGCGGCTCATTTTTCTAACAGCGTGATTAGGTTTGACAGGAGAATATTCAAGGGAAGACACGCTGCCACAGCAAAAACTACATCCATTAATCTCAGGGAGAGAAACTAAGAAAGATACAGAGCAAGGGATGGGGAGAGGGAGAGAGAGAGAGACAACGCGCTGGTCAACACAAATTGCCAAGACACCAAATGGCAAAATGCACCAGTGGACAAATAAGAGAGAATGATGCAAAGCCGGTGCAAAAACCTCCACAGGACAAACGGATTTATATTCACTTTCAAATCTGAATATTAAACTGTATTGCTATACGGTGTTTATTTCGAGAGTTGCTATATACCTGAAGGTGACACTAAGGATAATCTTTCGCTCTTGGCTTTTTGAAGTTTAATAAAAAAAGAATTAGGTCCTAGGGGTTCATACTGTATGCAAGAAATGATATGTATTTAAAATATAATCCGATGTGATCAATTGTGACACCATCGGAATTTATCATATGAATTAAGTATGTGTGATAGTCTGTATCAAATTAGCTTGATTGCATTTTTTGAAACGGTAGATAAACATATTAGTATTTTTAGTATTAGTATTATTTCTTAATAATGATCAAATAAAAATTCACATTTTTGTTGCTGCACAATTCTAATAAATTTGTTATGTAATAAATTAACAGTTTTAAAACAAACATGATAAAAAAAAACAGTGGTGTAACGGACTGTATGGATTTCTCTGGAATGCATGTGAACTGTGAATGACTGTAACTGTAAAGTTTAGACATCATAGTGAGAAATACAGCTTTATTGCCACTGTATGGAGTTACTGTATATTAGGGTTCATTCGTGAGCAAAAACTCACGAAAATGTGGGGGAAAAGCATATGTGTAGGCAGTGCCAGTGGGTTGGTATATGTGTAGGCAAGCAATAACCAAAAATAATCAAATATTCAAACTCATACTGTATCTTAACTCGTTCTACACAAGCTGTACCAAAGTGTTTTTAAATTAAATGTGCCTTATTTTTATTACCAACACTTTCCAGGTACTAATGATTTTGAAATGGATCCCAAATACTGGAAACTGCCCAATCTGGCAACAAGATTGGGCTAGACAAGTTAAAATCTGATTTTCTTTTCCAAATTGCCAATACAATATGTTCTTCCTTTCAAACTTTGAACTGCAAGCCCGCCCTCTTGTGGTTTAAAAGTTAATAGGTACATGAGCTGCGGAGCATTATTATCCAAAACAAACATTGTTTGTTAGTAACTGTGTATATTCTTACCAGCATTGAATCGATTAATGATTAATCGTTAAAATACCTAATATGAAAAACCCACTGGAAATTTTTGCCAAAAATTTATCAGGTTGAGCTCTAACTTTCTATCAAAACAGATTTTGACACATCATTTTAACCAACAAACCTTCGTTCCAAGTCTAACAAACTTCATTCTCCCAATCCGCCCAAAGGTCTAATTCAGATTGATGGATCTAATATTTACTGTATTATCTAATAGGGAAGTTAACATTAAAATGCTATAGTAAATAAACATGAAAATTTCCCAGTACATGGAAAGAGTTTTCCTAGGCCACCACACATTCCGGAAATAAATTCAGCCGGACAGGTTCAAGCGCTACAGAACTGGACCCTATGATGGCAGGTTGTTAAGGGAGCCATGGAAACAGTTTGCTATCACCGGGGTAAAGACGTAGGGGACATTGTGTGGGTGCGCTGGAAGTGCAGGGCGTCAAAGGTCACGCTGGCAGAGTGCTGCAGGGAGCTTCCGAAAAGGTTATTCTACCTACATGTACATGAACTAAAGTAAGGAACGGACACAGAGACCAGCCATGAGAAAGAACACTGTTCTGTCCCTCACCTCTCTCTCTGTCTCTTTGGGGTGGCATCACCTTCGTTCAGAAGAAAAGCTGTGTGTATATCAGCAGCGCTCCTTCCTGCACTCTTTCCATTGCTTTTCTACTTTCTTTTAGTGACTAAAATGTTTTTTTTTTTATGCTTAGTAAAAGCTTGCTTCTGAGCAAGAGTGGACAGAGGAGAAAGAAACCTATATAGTCCTACATTTTTTCCACCACTTGCACTTAAGCAATACATACAAATGAACAGTCGTTTGAAGTTTACATAAAAAGTTACACAAAAACACACACACACACACACACATCTTGCATTGGGCTCGGTGAGCATCTATTTAGTTAAAAGCACAAAGGAGGCGGCCTGGGCTGTTTTTCAAAAATTGATGATGGCCATGCATAAATTATGCAAAGCTTTGCCCTTGTGCCAAGCAATGCATCAACTGAATAATAATGAGATGGACGAAGAGACGAGAAAAATGGAAGGAGGGAGAGGAAGGAGAAAAAAAGAGCATGCATGGACTTTCTTCGCCAAATCCGAAACACAACAACAACAACACTGCGCAGACTTTCTCTTTTTAAGCAGACAGGAACTTGTTCTCGACAGACGTCTCGTTCTTTCTGCCTCTGTCCTCTGTTGCTCTCGTGCACCTTCGCTAAGCAAGTAAGCTCGGATCGGCCTCCCTGCTGTCGCCGTCGTCACGCTTTTTCCCCGTGAGTCATCGCTCATTAGCTGCGAGCTGAGTTTAGATCTCTAAATCACTTCAAATCATGGTAAATATCACCTCCGTCTGTTCCTGCTTAAACGCAGAAGGACAGAGTCTCCTCAGAGACGTCGGCTTTCACATTCAGTATAAACACCGCTGCTCGAGCGAGAGTTCAGTGGATTTATTACGAAAGCCAGCGTTCCTGGTGTTTTGACGTTGAGTTGGGGTTATACGATGAGCGGCACCTGCGTTTGCATATCATTTGTAAACTCTGATTTGATTAGCTCCTTGGTACAAGCTGAGTAAACAACAAGCTGAGTCTTCGATCTCAAGACACAACATCAAGACATATTTAAAGAAACAAAACAAAAAAAGCTTCGCCAAAGTGTTAACTTATCTACATAATCCTGTGGTAAAAGTTGAAGTTTGAAAAAAGATGTCTAATTAGTGCCGCTTTCACAAATGGGGAAACATTAGCTCAGGCTAACAAACAGCAAGTCTTAGCTAGCATGGTAGCAACTCTTAGCATACAAACAATGCTTTTAGCTAGCTGTTACAACAGTTACAAATACATTTTCCCCTGACTAAAACAAAGTGTTAACTTATCTACATAATCCTCTGGTAGAAGTTGAAGTACAAAAAAAGATGTCTAATTAATGCCACTTTCACACATTAGCTCGGGCTAACAAACAGCAAATCTTAGCTAGCATGGTAGCAACTCTTAGCATAGAAACAATGCTTTCAGCTAGCTGTTACAACAATTACAAATACATTTCCCCCTGACTAAAACAAAGTGTTAACATTGGCAGATAGGTTACAATGAGGGTAACAGGTCAAAGTTTAGAGTTTTATTTAGAAAAAAAAAAATCACCTCATTAGCATTGTTTGATGCTAAAATCTGATGCTAAATGATATTATAGAGAAATGTCAGAAGTTCACAAAATCAGAAGTTACTTTCCGTAAAGTAAAAATAATAATAATAATGTTATGGTTTGTACCACATTTCACCATTGTAAACTGTAGAGCATGCCATAGTAAAAATTATTATAGGATGTATTTATGTGTTTGCTAAAAAGGTGTGTAAATCTTTTTAACACTATGCTCTGCGACTCCTCTACCACCAATAAATGCACATTTAAATGCATTTAACCCACTTCATTGCCACAGTACCTACTGCGGTCTATGTTGCCTACCATGGTAATGTCTGAAGTAAGATGGTAACACTATTGTACTGTGTATTATGGTATGTACTACAGTTTACCATATTACAAATTCTTATGGGATGTATTTATGGGTATGTGTTTGCCAGAAAGGTGTGTAAACCTTTCAACGCTGTGCTCGACTACTCCGCTACCACCAATAAATGCGCATTTCAACACATTAAAACACATTTGCCTTAAAAGCTTACAAAAAAACAAAAATAAATACAAGTCTCGCTCCATTTTTCCAATCTCATAACCCAGCCTTAGATGGAGAAGAACGATGGGAAACGTCATATAAAACATTACTACAGATATGTTTATACTGTAGGTATGCACGTGGAAATAAATCTGGAAGGAAGAGCCTGTAACTCCGGATCATTTTTTTTTTCCCGCCTCAAACTATTTCGCACTATATTATTATTTATTTTGGCCTTGAGGAGTACAAACGCCACATGCATTAAAATACATTTACATTAGCATGTCTAAAAATATTTCTCCCGCTCGCCAGGCGAGTTGCTTTGTGAGTTTAGAATGCCGAACCACGCGAGGGTTTTCCTGCTGTCTCTCCATCGGCCGCGAGATGTTGACAGGCTATTAAACTGTCGGAGCGGATGTGTTTCGCCTAACTGTAATTATAGAGGTAGACCGGCAGCAGTAATGCCATTTTATGACTCATATTTATAAACTGTCTGTAACACATTAAACCTTCGCCTTTGTGGACTGAACACGGCGTCGTTAATTTGGTGCTTTCGCTTATACAAGTTTGGGAAGGTGACTGAATGTTTACGAGGGGTTTCTTCTACTAATGGCGTAAAGTTATTTCATGAAAAAAATTAAAAATTTTAAAGGAGATGAAAGGAATAGTTTAGAATACTGGCATGAATATAGAGTAGAATTAGCATTGTTTGTGTAAGCACTTTTTATGGGTGTAATCAATTTTATGTAATCAAAAAGAACAGGTCTAAAGCGAGCCTGGGCTTTGGGTTAACGTGTCAGAATATCAATAAGACTTGAGCTTCATTTGTTAAAATACTGTACAGTACAAAAATTAAGCTCGCACTTGCCGTAGCTTCTAATCCTTCCCTTTTCCATGTCCACATCACCTGACAATCCGTCGCTCACTTCATTTGCCATGCAAATTCACTACCCTTATTAGTCAGCGCACGCCGGCTAGTGGGTTTAACCAAACACACTGATCTCATCCCTAACTCGCCGACTCAAGCCTCCGCGTGCGACCGTGTGTTTTTTCCACACATGGGCGGTTGATTTCCAGAGTCGGGGGAGCGAGAGAGAAACACAGAAGCATATATCTGTGTCTGTAATCTGGCCTCAGGTAAAGGCGGGCTCGTTCCGGTGACTTGATCCGTGTTTAAAACATGCAAGGTAATTGAGCTGAAACAAATCCTTATCACCATGGCAACACCAGATACCGACAAGAGGTGTTCCGAGTGTTTGTTGTTGTTGTGTGTGTGTGTGTGAGTGTGTGTGTTTTAAATAGTCACGGAGGCAGGTGAGGTTTGGGACAAGGACAGATTTAATGGTAATTGACACCTGTCACAAACACACACACTCACAGTAAATCAAAAGACTTGAAGACAGCAGGTGTGTGCGTGTGTGTGTATGTGTGTGTATGTGTGTGTGTGGCATGCTCGATGCTTGGCGGGGTCCCTGGTGTAGGCAGATGGCGAAACTCAATTAGACCTTCTCAATCCCTCATGCTTCCAGCTCGCACAGAAAGAGGAAGTAAAAAAAAAAAAAAAAGAGTTTGAAAATGAATGAGTAGAACCCCTCTGCTCATCTCTTACACATTAAACCTGCTCCCACTCTGTCTCTGTCCCTCCCTCCTTCCTTGCCGCTCTCCCTCACTCTCGGACAGGTGTAAATAGGATTATTTTAAGGTGCACGTTCCACCGCACACGGGTGCACGATATCTCCCTCTTATAGGAGATTGTTGACATTAATTAACAATTAAAAACTAATTACAGCCTCAATGTGTCTCCCTTCCGCCCCCCTCTCTCTTTGCTTTCCGTGCATCCCCTCCTCGAATCTTTCCACCTTCTTTGTCCAGGATTTTATTCTCGTGTCTCCGCTGCTCTCTTTTATTCCTGCTTTTCGAACCTCGATGCGATTTAACTAGCATTAATTACATATTGAGCTCATTTTAAAGCTACGTGTTCCTACAAGCTGAGATCGTGTTAAACTTTCATGGATTATAATAGCTGACTGTGCAAGCAATGATGATATCCGTTTCAAGTTCGCCAAGCTAGTCGGAGCTGAAGTCACAGTTTAAGGTAGTGTCTCTGTCACTGGGCGTTCCTTTTCCTGTCCGCAACAAAGGAACTAACCTGATCCCAGTTTCACACATTCACACAGAGTGGAAACTGATCCAATATGTCCACGACAGGTGCACAATCACCAAGGCTTAGTACTCAATGCTGGGTGACAAACTGCAGCGTCGTCTAATGCAATGGGGGGGGGGGGGGGGGATTTTCTCAGAACAAACACAAGGCTTAAAGAAAAGTGTGAAAAATAAACAGGATTTCTCTCCTGCGTTCATGTTGCTTCTGGAGATCCCATACCCTGTTACCTTGCCCTTGTGGAGTGCTAACACGGTCGACATGTTTTCCTTCCGAAAGCGTCGAGTTAATGTAATTTTTATGTGTAGATATAAATGTAATTTGTGTATTGCATGTGTGGGTGAAAGCTTTTTACTCAGCCGTCGTAACGTGATAAACACCCTCCTACAACCTGCACTTGTCCTAATCACCACACGTTTAGATCGATAAATAAATAAAAATTATTATTTGAAACTAATCAGGCAGCATTTTACTGAGAGACTAACTAAGAAAGATTTCAATATACTTCAGAAATATGTATTTTTTTGTACATGTTTCAAAAGTCACATGAATACGTATTGCGTAAAATATAAATCTGCATTAGATCCTACTGTACTGTAAGTGGATGGGATTACATAATTTCGAGTCGTTTCACAGTAAGAAACCACCTTCAAGTTTTGTTCATATTTAGGCAGCTAACTCATAATTACAGAACTCAGATGAGTGATGTAGACTCGTAAAATTCATTCATTCATTCATCTTCTGTATCGCTTTATCCAGTATTTAGGGTCGCGGGGACCTGGAGCCTATCCCAGGAGACTCTGGGCACGAGGCAGGGTACACCCTGGACAGCCAGCGTGCCAATCCATCACAGAGCACATGCACACACATACACACACACACACTCATCCACACACTATGGTCATTTTGGGAACGCCAATTAGCCTAATCTGCATATCTTTGGACTGTGGGAGGAAACCGTTGTACCTGGAGGAAACCCACCAAGCACGGGGAGAACATGCAAACTCCATGCACACAGAGACGGGCATCGAGCCTGGCCGGGGAATCGAACCCGGACCCTGGAGGTGCAAGGCGACAATGCTAACCACTACACCACCGCGCCGCCTACTCGTAAAATTATTTTGTCAAATTCATCTACAGTATAATACTGTAGTTTAATATAAACAAATCTAGCATTATAAAGCTTATTTCTAGACTAATTTTAAAGCATAAATTATGCTAGATTTAAGTGTTTATTTCTTAAAAGAATCAAAATGATCTGCTAAGAAATTAATGCTTAAAACCTCCTAAAAATGTGTCTAGATATAAGCTTAAAAATTGTATATTTGGTTTATTTTCAATCTTATATTTTAATCGTTTGGATTAACTAGATCCACAATATTTCCACTTTCTAAGATATTTCACGTTCTGCGGTTTATATTAGGAATGAGAATCAGCAGTCATAACTAATACAGCATTATACAATATTATATATATAATAAGTATCATGATTTTATAAATATTGCAATTCAATATTGTATATTTTTTTCAATTTTGTTACCTCGACCCTTAAAAGAGAACTCAAACGTTTTATACCTCATCTTTATTTAACAACTAAATTGACCATACATAAGTAAATGTAGCACGTTCCTTATAACATTAGTTTTCTTTACTTAAAACCCAAGCGCAGCATTTATACAATACAAACTAACTTCGAATACAAGAGTTTCAACATAATATTAAACAAAGAGATGCATTTGTACTGAGCAGCACATATTTCTGTTAACCCCCATGGTTGTTGTTTCTAAACAAACTTACCAAATAATTCAGGATAAAGAAGTGAGTATAGTTTAGAGTGTACCACCTGTGGCATTACTTTTTAAAAATAGCGACGTTTTAACACCTCAATTGCCTACAAAGCTTTGAGCATCATTTTTTTTGCGACATCATGTTAAGCAGCATCTAACGCACTGTATTTTTTATACTAATGTAAGAGTGTAACTGGTGGGGTTCGAGACGGGTGGTTTTTAACGCATGCAACTTTAGATATTGTTGCGTCATAAAAATGCATTTCTATTGAAGCACCCACATATTTAATTCATAACTGAATTGATTTTTCCCCGTCCCTTTAGTATATAGACAGTATAACTCATTTAATGGTAAGAAGTTTCCCTCAGTTTATTTCTCTTGCTTTGACAAGCATCGCCAATCCGTAAAACTGGAAGGAACTTTGAGAAGAATATCTCAGGTTGACTTCTGTTCTGGTAGCATTTTTGGCACGATAGACATCATCCGTGTTTACTTATGTCACGAAACGAAAAGGTTGCACTATGCTATGCAAAAATGTTTATTGTTTAATATCCTGCTTCTTTTTTAATTTAATTCAATTTAAAAGACCTACTATGTAAAATATGTTCTATAGATGATGTTACTATTATTGCAAATCTATATTTTCCAAAGTTCATGCTAATTAATTTTTTTTTTTTTATAACGTATAATAAGCACCTTCAAATAAAAAAAAATCTGAAAGTCACTCATAAAGTCTTTTTTTTCCAACATTTGTAATCCCGCTGTCCATACACAAACATTGTGTTTCAAAAAAGCATTTCAGGACCTTGTTATAGCAGTAGTTCAGTTTTAATCCTGTGGAGTCAATCTCTGTCTGATTGTACACATCAGGTCCCAAATTGTACACATCACTGTGGTCCGTGGACAGTAATTGTACACGTTGGTAGTCCTTGGTATGCAATTTTGAAGTACATTGTACCTCATTGATAAGACTCAGGGTAGGCAGGTTTGCTTACAGTAGGTTGCTTAGGTCTTTGATGATCTTTTTTTCCCAGTCAAATTCATTTACGTCAATTATGCAGCTTAAAAAATGGCAATCAAGGTTCTTATTTTAAAGAATTATGTGTTAAATTAGTTGCTGAGCCGGACATGCTACTTGTACCAAATGAGTTGATTATAGTAAAATGTGTTGATTATAACTGTTAGGGCACACATTTAAGATTTAGGACGACAACTGATCTCTACATGTTTTGATAATAGCTGGTAACCCCACTGGGACGTTTAACTATATGTATAACTCTGGATACCAGGTACTCTAATAAATATGACCAACTAATTGTCCGCCGAAAACCGCATTCAAAACCAGTCACAGAAGCACAAGAAAACACATCTGATAACGTTATGTCACCTTAAAAAATACATTTTGAACAAAGTCGTTCCAAATCACACCTCAACCATCCATGTTCTTTTATTTACGACTACAAAGCTAACAGCTTATAACACAAGGCTGAATTCCAAACCAGTGTTCAACCACAGATCAAGGGCCCTATTTGGTGTTGATTGTACACGCTAGCATGCTAGCCAATCAATTTAACGCTACAGTATTTGGGATTGATCATGGAACCTGAAAGTTAACAGAGCTGATATTCTAAAGCAGAAGAAGTGGAAATGTCCACTGTCCACTACCTAATTTCAACCCGGTTAATTAATAAGCTCCACCAATCGCAGAAAGACATGTTTTGGTGGAGCAACCAAAAGAAAGAAAAATAAATTACAATAATAATTATCTGTTGATAATAAATGGTGTTTGCAGACTCGAGGTTGTGCTGTACTGATGGATATAGCATGGCTGTGACCTCGTGTCTACGACCTCATCACAGCCATGCTATATCCAGCAGCACAGCACTCGCTCTTGCGTGACATTGCTTAATTATATTGTATCATTATAATCACTAAACAACTATCGCAATCTGTTTACACCGAGCAGGGTCATCAGGGGTCAAAGCATTCTCTTTATGCATGTGAACCGTATTACTATTATTCAACCTGCACCTTATTAAAACCGTACAGTGCTGATATCTACACACTAATATCTATGCTATTATTTACACTTCTGAAGAAGTAGAAGTCATGTTATCTACCATGTAGGTACATTTACATACATATATATATATATATATATATATATATATATATATATATATATATATATATATATATATATAAATATATATATATATATATATATATATATATATATATATATATATACTTATTTTCCTCCTACAATCTGAAGTTTAATAAAATGGTGCAAAAACAACAACAACTACAAAACCTCAAGTAAGTGTTGTACACGTGTAAGCAAGTTGTTGCTGAATGTATATATCACACCTTTCAGTAGGAACATGAAGCACGGATGTTCATTTTATACTTGCCTAGTAACACTTGTTGCCTAGCAACTGTTCCATATGTTCCATTTGCCTTTGTGTGAAGGCGCACAGTAAACGGGTATACTTGTGGCTAGGAGTAACTTTAGTCGTCCTCTGATCTGTAGACTGGACTTCACTATGGTCACCTTAAGTGACCACCAATATCTGGGTGTGGTTATACAGACATTGTGATTGTGAAACTCAAATAAACATGTCAAGTGCCAAAATATGGCGTAGACAGTCATGAGAATTCAGGCTCACACACTAAGTGGTTAAAGGCCCCCCACACATACGTACTGTAGAGTATACTTGGGTGGGTCGCCCAAGTATCTACTGACGGGCACCCGAGTATATTAGCCCAGCCTTTTTTACAAATCTGTCCGCCATCCACAATCGATTAATTAGTAGTAGACATTTCCATCTTGTGCTACCGCTCCTGTACCTGTTTGTTCTGCTATCGAGACAGCAGTTTACTGAGAGGCAGCGGATGTCAGCTGCCGTAAAAGGATAAGAAAGGCGTACAGATGGTCAGTTTTGCACTGTGAACGGTCTCTTCTTTAATAACCCCGGGAAGATTAATAACCCCATAAAACTTGAGCGGCACTGGTCCGTGCGGCACCACACCACTGGTCAATGACCGGTTTAAAAAACATCTGCTTATACGTCTTGCCTGTACAGTAAGTGCCGACAAAGGAGGCTTCAGACATCAAACTGTGCATTTGGGTTTTCTGATATGTCACGGAGAACCACAGTTGCCACTGCTGTTAAAATCTGTAAAAATGTACCATGTAACCGGAATATGGGAATGATGTCGCAAAAATGTAGAAATCACAAAATGCGGAAATTATTATAATTATTCGTCAACATAAAACCCACAATAAAAAGACATGAATGTATGAATCTGTGCTATTTCTTTGCCTATGTCATCCATTTATTTCGACTTTTTTTTTCTTTAGCTCAGGCATGTTTGGTTAAAATGAAATAAGGTTCACTTTATTAATATGGACTAGCTGTAGGTTGTGCTGAAAAAAAAAAAAGGACGTCACTATATAGTAATGCAAAAAAATGCCTAAAACCCCTTGAGAAACAGTTGCCAACTTTGTACACCAAAGAGTGGTTAGTTTATAAGTTTTTTCATCTTCACACATAGTATAGATGGAGCGGAGGGTTTGTACAGTAGGTTAGATCTCTGATATGTGAAAAATATCAAATAAATAAAAACAATTGTAGTTGTATTAAAGGTCATGTGTGTTTTGTGGTACTGTAGGAGACCACTTTTATTCTGGCGCGTAATGCCGGACCGTTCTGCTGGCTACCACCGCAAGTATATTTCAGACCGGTGGGAAACACTGGCCTCGCTAAATAAAAAGGATGCTTTTATGTTTCTGGTTCAGAATTGCCTAGGGAAGCCATTTTTCCAAGCTGATCTTCGTTTTTTTAAAGGCAAGACCAATATGAGAGTTCTGAATATCCTCAAAGTATCGAGAGCCACTGAAGAACAGCCAGGTTTTTTTTTTATATGATAAAAGGCTTAAATTCAGCCAGCTGACCCCTGCTTTAAAAGCTTCCGCAAATGCATGTGTATTAAAATCAGCAGCGCCGGTATAACCTGCATCTATGGCTCTTTTGTGTGTGTGTATACTGTACAGTATGTGTGTGTGGTTATGGCAATGTTCTATTAAAGCTGTCCCCTGTAAAGCTGAATAATATTATATCCTGCCCAAACCAGTGACCTTATTTTTCTCAGTAATCCCGGGTCACAGTGCAACCAACGTTGTCTTCCTCTCTCTTAATGACAAACACACAGGCAAAAAAAAAAAAAAAGAGTGAAAGAGCACATACCAACTGTAACATGACAATTCCTGTGCACACCAGAAAGCACCCACACAGACTGTACGGCTGAACCGCAGGAGTGAAGGTCACATCCTCTTCGCATTATTCCACAATTTATAAACCGAGTTCAATATCCCTGGGCTAACACGCGGTCCTAACACAGCACGGTCCTGCAACATGCGTCATTATGAGCAATAACGCAAGAAGATTTCACTTCAGGGCAAAGGCCGTGTCTGTTATTGTATAATAGCTTTACTCTTCAAGGTTACACACAGAAACATACCCACACACTCGACAGTGCTAAACTAACAAGGGAAGCACTTCTGCCTCTGTTGTGTTTTTGAGTTTTACAACCCAGGTGTGAATGACTGAATTTGGATGGTGTGTGTTTGTGTGCACGCACGTGTGTGTATATGTGCGTGTGCGCGTGTGCATGCACGCGGCAAGCTACTGCGTTTCAGGCATTAGGGATTAGGCCTGTTTTGTCGACACGCCTCATGCACACAAAAGCGCACTGGTGACTGCATGTCTGTGTTCGCAGAAGAGAGACATGGAAGCTTAGCTATTACAACACTCCACACACAGTGGCACCGACACTCGCACACACAGACATACCTATGGGCTTAAACACAAACACGCGTACATAAACACACCTGTAGCCAAAGAAACGAATGCAAACACAGCTGAAAACAGGGCTGTCAGAAAGAGATGGATAAGAAATGGATTTATCTAATTTGAGATTTTTATTGACTAGGAAAGATGCTAACAATTTTAATTTATGAACGTTGGTTTTGCTTTCTAGGATGTTCAATTTGCTCTGGGAGATACTTTAAGTAGTTGTGAATATGCTGGTGGTGGTACAACTGCTTAGGGGTTAGCCCTGTCCACTTGCACCTCCAGGGTCTGGGTTCAATTCCCGCCTTGAGGTCTGGATGCATTGGGTTTGCATGTTCTCCCTGTGCTTGGTGGGTTTTCACCTGGTACTTTGGTTTCCTCCCACAGTCCAAAGACATGCAGATCTGGCTTTCCTGCCAATGCCTGTGTGTATGTTGACCAGAGATCCTACGATGGCCGTAAAATGGGAATAGATACAATGGTAATCACCATTGGCCTCCACAGTCCTTAGATAGATGGATGGATGGAATATGCTGTTGGTGGGCAAGCAGGAAACATAGACAGCTAGCTAATGGCTGGAAGTAAAATCCTCCATACGAATAGCGGGGGGGTCTAATGACAGTAAAAACAACACAAAACTATTGAGAATATCAACATTTACCTCAGATGTGTAGAAACAATTAATGAGAAAATACTCTGTATAGCTAAATTTTTACATTTTCTTACACTTAGCATTAACCGATTTCTGCTATGTTGTTAAACATTAATATTGCAGCACTACTTGTAAACACAGATTTAGGAAAAATATAGAAAAAAAATTTCTAAATTGTAACTATTAATAAAGATGAAAGTTGTAGTAACATCATCACTCGTAGATAGAGCAAATTAGCCATTTCCGGAACATTCCTGGTCTGTGTTTTTGTAGTACTAAATGTTCCCATAATGTTCTTACAACTTTGAACTTTTTACATTTTAAAAGGTGTGTTGATGTTCAAAAAAAAAATGTAGTTAGCAATGGATGTTAAGTTATTATAATTGTAGTTCTTATCAATTCGTTTCACACATTTGAAGTAACTGTTTGCATTTCCAATCATTCTAAACCTCTTTGGCAGTCACTACTTGTATAAAAGATTTTTACCTGTAGTGATTAACTAGTTTATGTTAGCAAATACACTTTATGCCTTGTTTTTTTTTTTTTTTTTTGCTTAGCTCCTGCTGAATACTTTAAAAACATAAAGGCCTGTCTGAAAGGACTGTCTGTAAGCTGGAGCTCCTTCATGTTAGTTCTACTTAAAGAGACCAGAGCTCAGTCTAGGTGTAAAGGAAAAACTTTTTATCAGCACTCTGCAGTGTTCTCTAAGAGCTTGACGCACTTTGAAATAAAATAAAAAAAAAGGCAAGGAAAGCAGGGTGAGGGTTCATTACTCCTTTAAAGAAGCACCGCCTAAAAACAGACTCCTATCCTATCTATTTCAGCGTGACCTATCCGCATGACATAGACGAAAGAGTGCAGCGTGTGGTCCAGATGCTGCGCCATCGAATGAAAAATTCTAATTCATTGCTAACAGATTACATCGAAAGAAATGATAGTGCAGGTACATGAGAGAAGTTGTTCTCTTTTTAAACATGGTGCACAGATTTAGTCACAAAAATATCTATACAGTTAGAGTCTAAGCTAGTAAAATCTGCAATGTTTGGTCTATTTAATTCGGCCAAAAAGTGACTATGTAACTGAATTTTAATGTTAGCAAGCTCATTTTGTCCAGTGTTTCAGACCAATAAACTTACAGGTAAAAACAAAAAATGTTTTAAAAAAAAAGGTGGCGAATGCTGGTTTACCGTGGTCTCACACTTCAACTAATAGTTAACCGAAAAATTGCTCAAGACTTGTGTATCACATGCTTACAGGTTCTTGAATGTTTTTGAAGTTTTGACCTGCTGTAGAGGGCAGTTAACCATTCACCGTGTAGTGCATTCCCAGACACTATACACTCCTCAGAATAGGGCACATACAAGTTACTCAAGCACCCATTCTTAAAAAATAACTTGGGTTATGTATAAAAGATTGCTTTTTGGGGACCTGCACATATCTGTGTAAGCTACAGAGGGACTGTATCTATCTATCTACAGTAGCGATGTATCTTCCTTACCTAACTGTTCCAGCAACATTATTCGGGATATTATTAAGTTAACTACACTACTTGGATTTCCTATCCGCAACCCAATACCATTGTTTCGACACTGTGCGATGTAGTTAATGTGATCATCAGTCATCACCTATGTGTAGTAGATTTGTCTGGAAGACACAAAGTGATATCAGCTTACCTCTTTCCCCTAACTCATCTGATGTCTAATGGGGAACGACCACTTAAGAGCTTTCTATGCTCTCATCGGCTCACAGGTAGAAGGAGAGACCGTACAGGCCTGCATCCCGACACTCTAAGGTACTCTGAGCTGACAACATTCAACATAAAAGGTGTCCAATTTTTTTTTGTCATGTTTAACTAAGTGATGTCATTCGAGCAGTAATAGAAGTCAAAGGCTCTTAACTTTTAACCTAGAAGCAAAAATAATCCAACTTCAATTAAAGAAAAACAATACACACACATGTCCGGTTTATTATCATTGTGAGGACCTTATTAAAATACAACATAATATAATTATCAATGGTGCAAAATAAATGCTATGCCTACACCTACATTAAACCTTAAGCTTAGTAGCCAAAATTAAACCTTTTGCTTTTTTATAGTGTTTCTTTTTTTTAATATATATATATATATATATATATATATATATATATATATATATATATATATATATATATATATAATAAAACTAAAATACAATAAAAAAGTGAGGCCTTCTGGCTGGTCCTCAATGAAATCAAGAGGGCTCCTCCAGTGTCTTTTCATCCCCCTCAAAACTGTCAGATATTCGTATCTTTGTTCCACTTGGTCCTCACTAATATATGAATACACAGCCTTACAGACCACACACACACACACAAACACACTATACTATATATGTTATGAGGGCGGTTAGAACAATCAATACTCAAGGCTTAGTTATTAAATTTGAGATTACAGTCTAAGGTCTGGAGGTATTTTTCAATCGCATGGCTGTGTGCATGTGTGTGCGTGTGTGTGTGTGTTTCTCTGTGTTAGATGGTAAACAGTAAAGTTATTATAAGCCGGTACTACATGGCCATTAATGTATAACGGCTAATCTATTTTCTGCATTCTGCCCATCTCATTCCCGCATTAAATCAACAGCTCAGAGTGTAAGGAGAGGAATTCACACAACAATGCCATCTCTCCTCCTCGCTCAGTAAGCATGTGTGTGTAAGCGTGTTCTCAGTGCCCAGGCATCCAACCCACCCCACTCCCGTTATCTGACTCACTTGCACTGTGAATTTATTTTCCAGTCCTTTCTTTGTATTCCATAAGCACAAATATCTCCCTTGCCATAAAATGTTGTGTCTACAGTAAGGCGTTAAGTCTACACGTGAATCCTCTGTGTGGCGACTCAGGCTGGCACTGCTTTCAAATTACTGGGTTGAAACCACTCTGAACGTTCATGTACAGAAAACACTCACGATAAAAAGTGGACTTGTTCTATAATTGGATTAAACCACCTAGCAATAGTCACTACTTTCTTCTAAACAAAGATAGTGTTAAATCATAAATTCTGTATAATTTCTTTTGTATAGTTATGGTAGTATTTACTATTACAGTATATTGAAAAAAAAAAGCACCACTCAATTTAACAATAAAAGGATTTTTTTTACCTAATTCGGATTCTAATTATAAACTGTAGTTTTATGCTTCATAAAACAACACATATATCTTTTTCTTTCTTTTGAGGTGTTACAGTATATAGAAGTCTAAGGTGCCAGAAAATATCCTTGATTACATAGTCTCTAAAATATCTTCATCCTCCTACTGTATCTACTTATACTATGAGCTACTTACTAAATAATAAAGACATTGAAAGTAAATAAGGATAATTAACATTAAATGCAAAAAAAAAAAAAAAAAAACGGAAAATTTTATTGCTGAGTTTTTCGTATGTCCCTCTTACACAGCATACAGCGTGGGCGGGTCCTACAGCGCTGTTTCCTCATTAGCTAGCTGCTATTGGACGAGTCTTATACTGTAGTATTGCATTCTCATCGGCAGGATCTATTGGGCGGGAGTTACAGGACAGAGTCCTCATTGGCCAGCTGTTTTTAAATTTTCACTAGATTTTCAAGACATGTTTGTTAGTGAGTTGTGTTTTTTTTTTTTTACTTTGAATAACAAAATATTTTATTACATTTCTAATTTTTATATTTAAGGGTTTGTGTAGAACAAAAAAAGTTTTACTTAAGCTAGTCAGAAACTTAATAGCTTTTGGGTTGGTTTTAAATTTTTTCCAAATTTTTTTTATTTGAAGCCAATTCCCACCCATAAAACTACTACCACCAGTCAGGGGGGCCAAAGACTTTCACGTGTTGTGACGCATCTTTTCGAAGTTCTCACACCATTGATGGCGGCGTGACACACTCGGAGGACCACGCTATCCGCTCCTTAATCTTTTGTGAGTTCACAGACGCCCGTGATTGGCTACAGAGCCACGATTGATGTGAGAGCGCTGGAGTGCCTCCTATCCCACCCCTCCGAGAGTGCTCGGCCAATTTGCTCTCTCTTGGCTCCTGGCTGCCAGCGACTATAGCATCCCCTGGGATTCAAACTCAAAACGCCAAGCGTGGAGCCCAGAATCTTGATAATCTGTGCTTAAGAGATGAAGTGTGTATCAGCTTTTAGGATTACAGAAACTGAATTACTTCAATGGTGGAAGACTTCCGTAAATAATTACTTTCATCAAGTATGTACTTGGCTTATTTATACAAGCGGAGTCACATGATCACTGAATCGTAACGTTTCGAGAATGTGTTATAGTGGCTTTGTATAGAGATCAGCACAGGAAAGTAAAACAAAACAAAACAAAAAAAAAACTTTTGTACTTGGAGTAGAAACGTCGAAAAAAAAAACTAAATCCTTTTGATCTTCCTGACTGACTTCTCCTACATCTTGGCATGTGAGTGAGTCCCCTTACGCCATTGATTGGACCTGAATGCATGTTATCAGCAGCGGGTCTGAACGAGGTCATCCACAAAGCTCTATCAGCCGCCAATTATTACCCTTATCACAGCCGCACAGCCTGTTCCGCCTCCGTTCCTTCAAAGCAGGCTGCGTGTCTCATAATTCATCACTCAGGGCCTCTCTTTCCTGACACATGTACAGATTAATGCTAATTAGAGGTGCGTAGCATATCGCCTCTTTTAATGAAGAGCTGCTGAGGTAATTTTACATCAGATCGGGCTGAGATTGATTAAGAAAAAAGATGATTGGAGAAATCCATCTTTACTAAATATCTGTCGGAGGTAACGGGATCTAAACCTGACCACACACACACACACACGCACAATGAGCATTTCAATCAAATTATGACTCAACATCAACATCCGAGTGATCTCTAAGACAGACGATATAGTAGCAAGACCTGTCTCGCGGTTGTGGTTGAACCTACCTCCGATAGCTGGCGCAGACAGAGTGTGTTAAGTTAGGCTACCTGCTGCGTGTCAATACTACGTCCATCATGCCTCCGCTCCGTTCTATATATTGATTAAGCCATAGATCACCGAGGACCTACAAGACATTATTTCTAATTAAAAAGTAAGCTATAAATTGTGTGGTTTATTGCGCCTGGCCACTAAATAACCGGGGGGGGGGGGGGGGGGGGGAAGAGAGAGGGGGTGGGCTATGGAGTGTTTAAAAGAGCAATAAAGAATGTGACCAAGACACTGAAGCATCCAGTGGACACACACACATAACCAGCAATTCTTCATAATTCCAGTGAGTGAATTGCAAAGACGATGCTGTCGCCGAATAAATCTACTGTTTTCGCACAAAACATGAGATCTCCTGCCGTTTTTCACACCAGAGGCTGTGTGAATATAGTAACATCAAAGCGTTTTTTATATCTCGGCGAGCAACTCACCAAAAAACTCTTTCTCTGTCGGAAGTTACGGGGGGAAAAAAGTTCCTTTCCAATTCAGACTCCTTCGTTTAGCTTGCTGAATCTTGTTCTGGGAATTTTACAAAGCAAGCTGTCAATCATCCGCCAGGAAGATGTTCATTTTCACTATCCGACATTGTCTGTATGAGTATGTGTCTGCGTATATGTGTGTGTGTGCGTGTGTGTGTGCACTAAGGGCTCTACATTCTGTATATATATATACTCTAAGCTTGTGCATTTTAATAAACTCAGGTATCACAATTTTACACTACCATCACATCCTGTGACATTTATCTGGATTGTTTTATATTGTATTACCAGACCAGCTAACCTTTACACGGAACTCTGGAACATTATGGCGGAGGACGCTACTAAAAGTTATCACTCACAAGTACATCAAAAGAGCAGCCTCTCCATCCACAGGTGTGTTATTAACCTTAACGCTTCTTAGTAAAATAAGTGATCAGCATATGGATTTAAATTGATTTCCAGCAGGAAATCCCATCCCATCTCCTTTACTTTACATTATTTATATATATATATATATATATATATATATATATATGATTTTAATAAAGCGGCACGGTGGTGTAGTGGTTAGCACTGTCGCCTTGCACCTCCAGGGTCCGGGTTCGACTCCCGTCTCTGTGTGCATGAAGTTTGCATGTTCTCTCCGTGCTTGGAGGGTTTCCTCCAGGTACTCTGGTTTCCTCCCACAGTCCAAAGATATGTTAATTGACGTTCCCAAATTGCCCGGAGTGTGTGTGTGTGTGTGCCCTGCAATGGATTAACACCCTGCCCAGTTTGTACCCCGCCTCGTGCCCTAAGTCTCCTGGGATAGGCTGCAGGTGCCCGCGACCCTGAATACAGGATAAAGCGGTATAGACGATGAGTGAGTGATTTTAATAATGCAAAAAGAAAATCCATATGTGTATAGGTTTTTTTTTTTTTTTAAGTTCTAATCGCATTCTTGAAAAAATCTACTAACTTCTTTAACAGTTTTTTTTTTTTTAGTTTGCTGTTTGTCCCCGTTTCATGCAAAACCCCCGGATTAGTCAGATTAGCCGCAAAGAAGATACTAAAACAGTTACCCATTCCAGAGTCCTCTTACAGCAATGTCTGACTGAAGTCCTGCTCTGTATCAAGCCTGACTTTCATGGCGACCGGAAACAGAAAGCAGAACCCTTCGTGCCTCTACACCTACAGGACATTTCCTCATGTCAGCAGCCATATCATGCGTACGGATGGTTCACTTATTCAAATATGAATGATGCTTAACATGGTTCCTGGACATGTTGCTTCTTAATAAAAAAGCTCCTTGTTAGTAAATGTGTCTGTGGAAAAAGTCCAGACCTACCAGTTCTCTTTCCTTTTTTTTTTTTTTTGCTACGGTCCTGTGGGTTTTCCTCTCCATGCCAAAAGAAGCAGCTGAACCCCATTACTCTTAACCTCTCAAGATAGACTATGAAGATAATAAATGCGGTTGGTGGAATTTTAGGCAAATTTCTTTTTCTTGTTTTTTTGATGTTGTTTAGTCTCTGTAAAAGCGCTGAGTCGTGCATCATTATTTGGATCTTTAAGCCTCACTGTAGACCTGACCTATTCATGAACCATGATGGTAGTACGGCAAGAATTGCAAAGCTTCAGAGAAAATAATACATCAAGACAATCCTAAACGGTTCCCAATTGGCTATAGATTTACTGTATAGTACGTGGAAGTCGTTCAATCCTGTGTAATGAGAATGTTATGATTTCTCATTCCCACCATGTCAAGGTTCTCGGCTTACAGGTTGTTCCTCATCGTTCTGGTTTCATTTCATCCAACCTTTCTAGTTCAGTACCTCAACCCATTACCTCGGTATTGGATTGTGTCATGTTGTCGCTATGGGTTGTACATTTAAACATACATGCACTTTATTTTTGGAAGGTACTTAGTTTTTTGTGAATTTATAGCGTTAATCTGTTTTGTCTCAGCTAGTCAGCTAATTAGGTGTCTCAGTCAGCTAGTTTATGTTGTCTGTAGATAGCACCTTGGTCCTAGTGGAACGCTGTTTCGTTTCACTGTGTACTGAACTGTATATGACAATGAAAAGCCTACTTGACTTGACTCATTGGCGTTTACATGTGCAACCAATTATCTGTGTCGACTGGGTCTTGTTTGTTATTTTGAGTTCACCGGTGATCTGGTTTCTTGTACGTCATTGTTGTGTTAGATCGTAGGACACCATTTGGGATTTGAACTACACTCTCTGGTTGGACAACAGCTGAGAAGTATTAAACTCGATCTGAATAATATGAAGTACAAAGACAAAATAATAGTATTGTGCGTCCTTTTTAACCCTTGATACATGCTTATATTTTATCTTGCCCAAAGAGCACCAATCCTGTCAGCTAAGGATATATACCTTGTGTTCTTTTTCTTTTTGATAAATTTTTCCCCCCAGATTTAGTCACTATATCACCCCTCAGTGCTTTGCCCCTGAGATGCATGACAACCATCCAACCGCGTCCTTTCGAGATGCTTGCTCACACACCCTCACACAGAGAATATCCGTTCCTTCCGCCCTGTGTGGCGCCAGTGATTGGCTAGAGGCGCGATTGATGTATCAGCACTAGAGCGCCTCTCATCACTCCTCCTGAGAGAGCTCAGCCAATCAGCACTCTGTAGGCTCCTGACTGGGGAAGGCTACAGCACCACCCGGGATTTGAACCTCGGGATGATAGGGCCACTCTGGGGCCACCACCTCTGTTCTTGAGACTTTTATCTATAACCAGTAGCTATAATTTATACTTTTGTTCTTGTACATGATTTCAAATGAATGTACATAACTTTTATTTCTGTAAAGCTGCTTTAAGACAATGTCCATTGCTGAAAGCGCTATACAAATGAAATTCAACTGGAATGAGTTGAGAGAATTCCAACCAATTTTAGACTCAGACCTGAATGCACAAATATGCTGTGTTTCAGATCAGACCTGAGTCACTTTTGTATGCGGTTCGAGCCTGGATATATATACAGTACATCCCATACGCGGTCATGTGACTGGAATGAAAACGGGCAGATCAGAATTCATGCAACTTTTTGCCTCTCCTCTCTCTGTGGAGATTTCATAGCAGGTGTCACATTTTCTTCCTTCTTCTGGACCTCAAGAAATACATCCTTCTAACTGCTTGCCGTCTCACAAATAAGACGCGCTTCAATCCCAGACGGTGTCAGCGATAGCATATTGATGTGCCCTGTCCACATTAGAGCCAGGTAAAAGTCGTTTGTAATTATGAATGTGAATTGTCATGGCATGCAAATCCGATCTGACCAAAAAAATCGACATCGGTCAATGTTGACTTGTAACGTAGCTCTTTATGGTGCCTTCTTTCAGTTTGTCACTTGCTGTTCCAAATAATCCTACAAGCCCAATGATTTTATAGACCACACAATGTGTCCCATCAGTGGAGTCGGATACAGATCTGGCATCCTACAGTAGTAATCCTGAAAATGTGATTTGTTCTGGCTGGACATGAAGCACAGACGTAACCATGATGCGTTTTAATAAAACTAAAATTTCATTTCTACAACGCTTTTAACAATAGACATAACAGAAATCCAGTAAATTCTCATTTACGTATCTATTGGGCAAATCAAAAATGGCAAGGAAATAGCATGAGGAAAAAAAATCATGAGAGGAAATAAACTCATCATTATACAGTACACCAGAGAGTGGGATTTCACAAAAATCAGGGACGTGGATGAGTCGGCTACTGTAACCACATTTCCATTTGGATGATCAGTTCATCCATGTGCGCAAGTGACTGTTCTACTGATACCTTGCTCATTGGAAATCCCATTTTAGATTTAATCCCACTTTAACCTGAAGTCTCCTGGGAAAAATTTGGCTGTGATGATTTGTGTTCATTGAACCACAAGAGCATTAGTGAGGTCAAGACCTCAGGTTCATCCCAAAGGTATTCATTGGGGTTGAGGTCAGGGTTCAGGGTTTTTCTAAACCAAACTTACCCAACTACATCTTCTTGAAGCTTGATTTGGGTCATTCCGGAACAGTTTTGGGAACTCTGGGAATTCTATGAATTAAACAGTATAATCATCCATCCATTCATTCATCTAAGAACCTCTGTAGTCCAACTAGGGACCATGGAGGCCAATGTTGATACCATTTTATGACTGTGGTAGAACCTCAGGTCTGTAGACTGTTGGAAGAAAATGGAGTACCTGGAGGAAACCCACCAAGCACTGGGAGAACATGCAAACTCCATGCACACAGACCCTTAGGTGGGAATCGAACCCGGACCCTGTAAGTGCAAGGCGACAGTGCTAACCACTAAGCCACCGTGCCGCCAAATAGCACTCCCGTGTCTGCAAATCTCCTCTTGAAGTGCACGTGTACATCCATGGTCTAGTAAGCGCCTTTGTGAGGAGAAACGGAGTTTGTGTTGCGAGCTTCAGACTGCTGCTAGGGAAGGAGTGCTTGACGACTAGCGTTTCTTCCAAACGCCAGAAGTAAACACAAGCCACGGAGATGAGCTGATGGATTGCCATGCGTCAAATCTCAAGACGCGCAAAGAAAAGTAAAAAAAAAAAAAAAAAAAAGTAAAAAAACCTGCGCGCACACACACATACACAGGCACACACAGCAAGAATCCGCTGTCAAACAATTCCCGGGCCGCCTTGAGCTTTTCACACGATTTGATTGGCCACAGGCCATAGCCGTCAGTCACTGTCAGGCGGTCTCCAGATGTCTCAAGCATGCGAGAAGTAAGGGGGAAACAGAGGGGAGGGTGTGTCCTGCGGAGGAGAGACAGAAATGAAAGGATAGTAGAGGGATAAATAAGACAACAAGTACAAGGAGTGTTCGGCACTGTTTGTGGGCAGTGGGGTACTTAGAAGCCGGGATTTGCTTAAATGACAGGTTGTGGTCAACCAGATGATGAGGTCAGTGGGCGGAAGAAGAGGAAATTGTTTGTTTAATGAAGTGTGAATCTATCTATCTATCTTTCTATCTATATAAAGATTGGTCTAAAATCCAATACAATGCATACAATCATAGGATTGACTCATTGGGTAAAGAGTGACAGGTTGAAACGCCCACCCACTTTAGCATAATTAAATCCACTCCACCGTTTGTGTGTGTGTGTGTGTTTGTGTGTGTGTGTGTGTTTGCCCTGACATTGACTTGCACATATGTATAGTGTGCACACTAAATACTTGATTTGCATGCCTGGTTGTGATGGGTACTTACTTGCTTAAGTAGTGTGTGTGTACAGTATGTGTGTGTGTGTGTGTGTTTGCACGTGTGTGACTTTCAACTTGTCATTGTCATCATTCCCAAGACAGGAGAACAGCAGGAAATACACACACACACACACACACACACACACACACACGTGTGCGTACACATACAGTACACACTTGAAATACTCTGCAGCAGTTACACCAGTTGAGCTCCGTCTATAATTTCACAGCTCTCCATTCACAGCACAGCCATTAAGGTGCATCTTAACTAGCGGTATGTAAAATGATCGGAGATCTAAACAGCCGCACCGTGTGATGTTTCCCACCATCTGCTCCCGATCGGTAACATGAACCATCAGTAGAAATGCCTCGTTCATGCTCTTCACAGTAGACGCAGCACGGCACCGCGGTGTTCCTCTGTTGACGCGTTTATACGCGGCGTGCTCAGTTAGAAGCCGTATTGCGCATTGCAAGCTCCCCAGTCTGACTATATAATAAACGCGCTAAACGCTCTCGTTACCTTTTAATATGACCTTTTTGCAAATCAGGCTGAGAATGCTCGGACAGTGCAAATGAAAATATCTTTAATATAGTCAACGGTATATTACATTTAGCATTCCCAATTATGATTCCAATAAACCTAATCAATAGATTCTGCTTCTTATTCAAAATTAGTGTCTGGAATTTCATCTTGAAATTAATTTTTATAAAGGCTAGAAATTATTAAATAAACTATAATACAGTACTTAACATGCTTGACTATATACAAGTTAATTCCAATTACTAAGATGGGATTGTTTCACAATCAATGTGCTTGTTTCTATAGTAACAGTTAATTCACATGGACTCGTACTTATACGCCGGCGCTCCACATGATCTAACACGAATAATAAAAGAATGTTTTATTTTTAACACACAGTGGCAGTTCGAAAAGATGTGGCCAGCTGGCGTGACGTCATAGTCGGCACCTTCCCAGGTTTTAATTCAATTAAAAGTAATTTTTTCTTAAAAAATTCATTTTTCCGGACAGAATCAATTGTTTAAGCTGTGCATTTTTCAACATTTTTTCGAAACTCAGAGAACCATTTAGATGTTTGTCTTTCTCAGTAGCAAGTTGCATTTTGTTTCTTTAAAAGAACTTCAAGAGAAAGTAAGGAATGGTGCTCGGTTGTAATGCAAATGAAACAAGTGACTTAGTGGATGTTATGTTTTATGTCCAGAGGTGGGAGTTTACTCTGTTACATTTACTTAAGTAACTTTTGTAAAAAAATAAATAAATAAATAAATAAATAAATAAATGAGTAGTTTTACCGCACTATACTTTGTACTTTTACTTGAGTAGATTTGCGATGAAGAAACGCTACTCTTACTCCGCTACATTCAGCTACACTCAACTCGTTACTTTTCTAACCATTTATTCTACACATTAGATATTCTCTATTTTTGCCAGCCGGTGGATCTACAGTACCACATGACCGTGTTCCACCAATCAGACGTAGTAACAATAATCACCTGACTCCGTTTGACCAATCAGCCGCAAAAACCAATAACCGCATGGAGTCACATGACCACACAGAAGGGGGAGGGGCTGTCTTCGGCAGTGGTAGACAGTGAAGGAAACATATCGCGGTTAGTTTAGCTGTTTTATTTAATGTTGCGATGTTAACATATATACAGTAATTAGCAAATAAACTAGAGGCTAAAAAAATATAAGTTTCTTACATTTGTTCTGCTGGACACAGTTTATGGTAAAACGAGACCTCTTGTACACATGTTCTAATGTTGTTGTTTTTTCTGCTGAGTCATTTTCAGGGTGACGGAATATACAGTATACCGTACACTGGAAATAGTTGACACTGTTCAAATGTATATATGTTATATATAATGTATATATAATGTTACCTACAGGAGGTATTTATTTCAAAAGCTTTATATTGTGAAAAAAAGGAGATTAGGAAATTTGTGTTTCTTATTCCTTAATTTTCTATTTTGTAAAGATATTTAGTTTTATTCATTTATTTTATTATATTCATTTCATTTGTTTTATTATTTGGAAATGTCAAAATTTGTACATTATTCTATCATTTTGTCCAGATGCTTACATAATTTAAAAAAAATTAATGAATCGGACATTACGATTGAAACAGTTGCTCAGTACTTGAGTATCTTTTCACCGAATGCTTTTTTTGCTCTTACTTGAGTAATATTTTGTATGACTACTTTTTACTTCTACTTGAGTCATATTAGTTTGAAGTACAGCTACTCTTACTTGAGTCCAATTTTGGCTAATCAACTCCCCTCTGATTATGCCATAGATATGGCATAACCCTAGGATCTGATTAGGGGGTAGGATCTGATTAGGGGGTAGGATCTGATTAGGGGGTAGGGGTTAAGGTTAAAATAGAGGTAGAGTTAGAGGGTTAGATTTTTGGGTAAGGGTAAGCGTAGGCCTAGAATTTAGGGTTATGGCTTAGGATTGGGATAGGGTTAGAGTTAGGAGTTGGGGTTAGGGTTAGTGGATTAAGGATTAGGGTTATTAGTTTGGGTTACGATAGGGTTAGGATAGGATAGTATAGTTCATATGTCCATTTAAATAAAGAGTTTATAATATGAACAAAGCACTTCAGAGCATGCTGTTATGAGAAAATAATCAGCATCAGATGACAAGAACTCTCTGAAAACACCAAGGAATTGTTCTGATAGGACTGGTGCTGCTAATAAGAGAAGGGGGAAATGTGCCCAAATGCTTAAGAAATAAACAACGACAATTTTTTATTTTGGTTGCTGTTGTTGTCTTGGGAGCTTATTAAGGCCTTTAAGTTGTAGAGTGCAACTTGAGGGCAATTAAGACTTTTAAGGATGCCCAGGTTAGAATTAAAAGCTGGCTGATGGCAGTGCAGTCGAAGCTCATCACGACTGGATATAGCTAAAAGAAAACAAAACAAAAAAAGAAGAAAGAAAAACCTTTTCTAGTGGTACTTCAAAGACAAAGCCTCTCTAGACCAGTGTGTGTTTCTTTGTGTGTTGCGCGTGTGTGTGTGTGTGTGTGTGTGTGTGTATGTGCAGCATTGCCTGAGCTTCTGAAAGACTGAAGGAGAAACAGACAGCATCATACAGCTCAGCACAGGGGACACAAACACACCCTCCTACACACACACACACACACACACACACACACACACACACACATGCGTGCGCTGCGCTGCAGGAGCTGAGTGTGCACCATGTGCAGGAGACATGGTGCTGCAAATTTTTCACATGCCTTTATAAAAAAATTAATAAAAATACAAACAAATCCGCACCATAGATCCGAGCGATAGGAATATGCAAACGAGCATGCAAATCGGGCCATGAATAAACATGTGTGAACGCGCCTACTACTAGTCTTTAAGAGTCTCTTGCCGTTTTGATGGCTTAGTCATTGCAGTAACAAATACAGCTCCAACCTCCAGTTGCAATCAAAGAGCCATTTTGTTTAACAAAGTGCTAACTCGAGCCGAAAGGTAAACAGTTTCAGGTCCTCGCTTTCAGTCAAATCGTGGGATTTGCATCTGCCTTCTGGTTCCCAGTGGCCTTTCATTACATTCACTCCCAGCACAAGTGGCTGAAAAATGAGGGAAATCAGCACGCAAAAGGGATAAGAGAGGGAATATCATAGAGTGTAATGACTGAGACTTTTTTCGCTCTCTCTCGTTTCGGCGCCGCCACCGAGGCTGACGTGAAGCGAGCTGGTATTAAGCCGAGGAGAGCGCTGAATGAAGGACTGGATTCCACGTCACGCCGCATTACCACATTCCGACTGAATAAAGTCTTCAGACTGAAATTAATTTGACACCTTTCACCACTAATAGGCTGCTTGATTTGTGAGCCAGACTTCCTTCCAAAGAGGCAGAGATACTACGGGGCAAAAAAAAAAGAGGGCGAACCGAACGTGCGACGTTTCTCTTGAACATGCGACGTTTCTCTTTTCAAACCAAAACGGTCTCCGTGATCATCTTCCATCGTTAAATCTCCCTCCTCTCGGGTTTCTTAATGTATTAATCAATCCGAGAAACAAATACCCGAGCGCGGTCATTCATTATTGAAGAACGACCTGCAAGCACTTAGCTTGTTATTGAATAAAACTGCTTAATATTAAATATCAGTAATTAATTATATGCAAAGGTTTCATATTTCACGTGGATAATTCTGCTCGGTGGATGACATTTCGGTCTGCGCAACTTACCGGGACCATTTGTCTAAAATGTGTTTTCAGCACAGATGCAGAACTAATAAATCGAAGCAGATAAATCCCAGCTCCTGTGACAAGCAAGCGCTTCATTTTTCATAGTCTCCGTAACCTGTAGTTGGAATGAAAAAAACGAATGTGTGTGTGCATTTGTTAAATACCTCCTGATGATTTTTTTTTTCCCAAAAGTAGTCTCTCATCAAAAGTTGCACTTTAAATCAGTACAAAACAAGACTAAAGTACAGTTTACTACAATATATATGTTACGCATAATAATATTTCATTATGAAAAAAAAAGAAAATTCAAAAATAAATAAATAAACCTTACCTATGTCCAAGAACATACACTACAACACATTCCTCTGTGCTTTTAACAAAGAAAGTCTCGCTGCACTGCTTTCTATTGGTTCATAAACCCAGTTTTTGTAACACCACGTGTCAAAGGTCACGTAGATAAACTCAATGCAAAGTGAAAGTACCTGGAAGCGAAGGTGCACCTTTAATGTCCCTTTTCCTTCAGTGAAGTGGCTCTTCCAGTATGGAAATTTTATTAAAATGTTTAAAAGAAAACAATATCATATCATATCACACAACCCTAGTGTTGGTAAACTCTGTATTACTACTATTTACATTTCAAAAGTTCCATATATATGGAATATACTGTGTGTATATGGAATACATAATTAATTATATAAATATAAATAATTTTCGCCTTCCAGACATTTGTATGCACATATAATTTTTTTTTTTTGCATACAAATTTCTATAAAAAAGCTTATATACAGTATATATATATTTATATATATATTTATATATTTATATATATATATTTATAGAAATTTGTATGCAAAAGTTTCTATTTTGTCCAAGATATGTATAAAAACTTTTGCATACAAATTTCTGTAAGGCGAAAAATTATATTCTATATTACATATATTACAATTTAATTATACATTAAAATAATGATTTTCCTATAGAAAATAATGTAAAAGCAAATAATCCATTCCAGCCCTTTAAAAATACTAGCAAATCTTTTTTTTAAATGTGCGAAAAATCGCACCCAACGCTTCCCAATGGCAACTTTGGTATTGTGAGTTGACTCTTTGGAAACTGCTTTAACTGACAAAAAAAATAGCGTAAAATTCATAAAACTCAAGAACAACAAGTTTTGAACGGCTTCTCGTCATATGGGCAACTTACAGTAGCAGGCGTTCGGTTTAAATCGTTTTGTTCAGTTGTATGCCGAAACTGCTCCAAATGTCATATATATATATATATATATATATATATATATATATATATATATATATATATATATTTGCAGTTGACTTAAATTAATCACACCCTGACTGAAATCAAACTCATGAGCTCACTACATGTTTCTAGTATGGGACCGACTGGTGTAACTCCAGCAAGGCACGTGAGGGAAAAGCGAAAGAGCTGAGTAATTGAATTCACTCAGCTGTTGCTCTGGTGTGAAAAATTACACGAGGGCACAAGAGAGACAAAACAATGACAAATGCGGGAAAGAGAAGAGACACGGAATAAGAGAGCAAGGAGCAGCTGCTCCTTTGCATGGCAGCGCCGAAACCATTTGAATGAAGGAAAGAAAAAAAAAAAACACGGTCTGCACGCGGTTACCAAGCGAAGACGCGTGTCGTCTTGGTTACCAAGCGAGAAACGTCTCAGTGCGACGGGGGAGGGGAGGGAGGAGGAGTTGGAGTGTTATAGGCTTCTGAGCAAGTCTGCACATAATGATGATCGTCTGAATTTGCCAAAAAAGAAAAAAAAAACCCTTATATTGTCATATCATCCCCAATGCTTCCCATCTGTCTGTTCTATAAAATGTATAATTACTCGTGAATTCATAAATATGAATGAATGCGAACAATGCCACCTCTGAGAGTAAAGTGAAGATGGAATAAAGTACCGTTGACAGCTAATTTATCACAAAGACACGGTGCAGCCTGTGAAAAGGGGTGTGAGAAAAAAAAGAGGGTCCTCCTTACCTTCTACAGGGCTACAGGTGCGTAAACTTCCAAGCACGATCAGGGCAAAGATCAAATCAAAGTCCACTTCCTACAATCCCCTATGAAAGCACAAGAAGAAAAAAAAAAGAGAGACAGAGAGAGGTATTAGTACATATCTTAATACATTTTTGGGATGACAAAATTTTCTATAGTGCCAATAATTTATTTAAAGAAAGACACAAGTACCATTACTTATGGCTGGGTCATGGGACATGGTAAGGGGGGGCTAGTTCTCTTGATGGGTGCCAATAATTCTGATAATGTTGTGCATTTTGTTTGATTTTATTCCCAGCCCCTTGTTAAACAATGCTGAATCTTCAAGCTGAAATACACACCATCTGCTCAGCATTCTTTTCCAAAGCCACACCCCGAAAACAACAGAATTGACTGGCAAATTAAGATGCCTCCTGCTTCCTTATTCGGATCGGTTGAATGAACATGATCGTTTGAATCAGGTCTTTATTGCTCTCGAGCATGAACCACCACTGAGACTTGAGTCTCTAATCAGATATTTTATTGACAGCTGCCTGAGGAGACTTTAAGAGATTATGTATCACATGACAGGATCTGACTTGAAAATTGTTTCCCATGCCTTGCAACAACCCGATTTGTTTATCCGCACTCAAAGATTGACGTGTTGAGATGCTTCTCTGCTCACCGCGGTTGTAAAAAGTAGCTGCTTCCATTATACTAGCCTTAACGTCAGAGTCGTTCTCAAGCAGTAAGGTCATTCTCTTGGACATGGCGCGTCACTTGATGTTTCCTTTTTTGCCTAAAAATTTGTGTACACTCTACAAAGGCTTGTGCATGACAACTCAAGGGTTCAGGCCAAACAAAGAACAACACCCTAGACTTACCTGTGGTCACATTCTGATATTAATTTCCTACTGTAAATAACAACCCTTTATTAGTGGTATCATTTGATACCACGTACTGTATACCATGCATATACACACTAGCCATAACATTTAAAACCACTCAAAACTCACTGTATAGTTACAATGGAAGCGAGTAAGTTCTCAAAACTGTGATGGCTAGCCAACTGGGACAAAAGGCATCTCCAAAACCATAGGTCTTGTGTGGTGTTCCCAGTATTCAGAAGATAGTGCGTACCAAAGGTAGTCCCAGGAAAGACATACCTCACTTGACTTACCCTGGAAAGACTTGGCATCAGGATGCAGTATGGAAAGAAGGTAAGCCAAGCGAGGCAGTGTGACGCTCTGGCCAATCTTCTGCTGGAAAACCTTGGGTATTGCCATTTATCAGGATGTGGTTATTGTCACGTACAACCTACCTAACCATTGCCACAGACCAAGTACACCCCTTCATGGCAAAAGTATTTCCAAATGGCTTGTTTCAAGCAGGATAATGCAAGCTCTTAAACTCCCAAAATTGTCCAGAGATGGTTTGAGGAACATGGCTTCTAAAGCCATCAGATCCTGATCTGATAGAGTGTACATTCGACATCTCTGCTGAACAAACAATATACAGTAGGTGATCCATGAAGGCCAGACCTTGCAACTTACATGATTTAAAACATGTGCTGCAAATATCTTGTTTCCAGATACCACAGCACACCTTCAGAGGTCTCATGGAATCCATGGCTCAACATCTCGGAGCTCTTGTTGCAGCACAAGAGGAGTCTTCTAAAATCAGGATGGTGTGATATACAGTACAGTTGAACCCAAACCATGAGTGTACGCTTTTAATGATATAAGAAACAATATTCATATAACAATGTAATAATTTGCCATTCTGGGCAATCTTTAATCGATTAAAGAGGATGAGCTGAAAAATAACTGGCTTTGTGACATAAACACAGAGGAAAGTAATAGGTAGAGACAGTGTTGAAGACTCCAGACGATCATGATGATGATGACGCCTATGATGATAATGGTGATGTTAAGGATTTTTCGCTTGCTCAGTGGTGCTTTTACCCTGAAAAGGCCCATTAGCCTTCACAGAACGCACTGACAAGACCATTATGATGATGTGTTATTGTGGGAGTGTATGTGCGTGTGATGTGGCAGATGGCCTGTATATGTAAGATGCCTCTGATGACGTATATGCCTACACATGTATATGCAAGTGATAATAAATGTACTAGTCTGAGCGCTGGTAGGACAAGTGTTTAAGAGGCAGATTTAGTGCTGTGGAGGGATGGGGGGTAGGGGGGGCTCTGCTTTCAATAGCATTAGCGCGCAATGCTAAACAGTCTGTTCTAGCACCATTAGCATTCTAACTGCCTATACCTGTTCTGTCTTCTCGTGCATTTCTGATCTTGCATTTTTTTTTAAAGACGTGCTTACAAATCTGATCCAGCAACTTTCTGACTTTTTACCAATTGCTGCATTTTTTTTAATGCGTTCTCAGACACACTTCACGAAGGTTTCCTGAACAGGAAAAGGTTGAATTTAATTACAGTGCGAGTAATGAGACCCTCAGCCACACTAAGTGGACCATTTCATGATAATTAATTCTTCGGAAGCTTAAATAATTGAACACACACGCACACACACGCAACTATTTTACAGCATCTTTGTCACATCAACCAAAGACACAACACACCAGACACTTTACCCCGGATCTCCTTTTCTGTGCCAAGCATTGAGATATTTCCAGTATTGTCTCCAACTGTGAAATCGATTTGTTGCTAATGAGCACAATTTGATCCTAGCAGCATATTGGTGCATCAAGAAACAACAAAGTGTGTACTCCAGAGTCACGAACCACACGTACACAACAGGCAGCATTTCGGGCAGCGTTTCAAAGTAACGTTTAATATATAGTCGTTTTTTGTTCATCATATACTCAAAATTGTTCATTTCATTAAAAAAAAATTTTTTTAAACTGAAGTCACCTTTAATCTAACAGCACTTAGGCAAATTATAATTGTAATAACTCTAATTAGCTATGTTAGCCTGCTAGCATAAAATAAGGACGTAGTGTAATACTATTTAAGTATGCTTATACGATTTCAATTTAGCCAGACCCTGATAACTGTTCAACTTACAATTTTTGTCTTTATGATATTGCGAAAGAAATTGAATTAAATTGTAGCCGTACTATTTTTACTATTTCTAATTTGTATCTTTACCTGGTCTAGCAATAGCAAGTATAATTTAATTTAAACTGTAGGCTAGTGTAAGTGTTGTGAAAATTTGAAGGTCAGCCAAGCTTAGCTGTGGTGTAAATCAAGTTAGGGGTGTGCTACTGTATATTACATGAATTTCAACTTGTGACATTTTCACCTTACTACTGTATGATCTCTAACTTAAATCGAGGAGTTTCTGCAAATTTAAATAAATAACAAAACTTGAATTAAGTGTACTTAGCCTGCTAATATATCAAAGATAAAGTACTATAACTCTGATTACTTATACTTCCCTACTTTAACAATACATACATATCCAAATATAACAAGAGTAATGTAATTCTGTTTAATTCCACTTAACCAGCTTATCTTACAAAAGTACTACAATCCTGATACTTATCCTACAAGCATACTAAAATCACAGATGTTTCATTATAAGGATACATAGATAGAATTAGCCTGCAATAATATTAAAGCAGCGTACAGTAAGTTGAAAAAAATTCTTTAGTACTCTTAACCTACCGAACATCCAAGTGAACATTAAACTTGCATAGAACAATTATCCTCACACAAAACTAGAGAGTGCTATACTGTATACTGCCTGTGAGATTACTGCATTCATAACACTTTCACACCACTGTGAAGTTCAAAATCATAGGTCGAACCATTACTGTACAATCTGGGATCAGCTGTAATTATGTGGTTGTATAAACAGTACAATTATGTTATTTTCCTTAACTATACAGTACTTTGTCCAGGTTTGATTCCCGCCTCTGTGTCTGTGTGCATGGAGTTGGCATGTTCTCTCTGTGCTTGGTGGGTTTCCTTCAGGGTAATCTGGTTTCCTCCCACGGTTCAAAGCCATGCACGTTAGGATGCAGTGCCGGTCCCTAGCCCGGATAAAAAAAATGGGAGGGTTGCGTCAGGAAGGGCATCCGGCGTAAAACCTGTGCCAAGTTGTAGTGCGGACTGGATAGTCCGCTGTGGCGACCCCTTGTCGGGAGCAGCCGAAATACCAAAAATAAATAAATAAAAAAAAATCACCACTGCCCTCAACGGTCCCTAGTTGGTTCCCTAGTTCCTAAATGGATGGATGGATGAATAGAATGGGTGGATGGATGGATGGATAACTATACTTCGACGGCCAAATATAAAATCTGTCATTCATTTTAAGCATACTTAGCCCCGCTAATACATAAAAAGGAAGACAGTTTAATTGTCTTTCACTTCACTAAGATATTTCAAAAGTGAGGATTCCTAGTATACTTCATCTTGAGAACTAACTCCAATTATTCTGTCCATCAGACGATGAAAGTTTTAACAAACCCGTCACTCTATCAGGTGTTTTTTATATATATATATATATATATATATATATATATATATATATATATATATATATATATATATATATATATATATATATATCCTTATTTAACTAACTAGCCATTTAATAAACAGCAGCCTAGTTTTTGCTCAGCAAGAGAAAACTGCAGCCGGTAGTTTTGCTATTTATCCTTAAGTAAGACTATAAACTAGCGAGTAATAGCGAGTAAGCAAATTCAGCAGGCTAAAAGTTGTGAAGTATGATGACACTAATGGGCGCCCAAAGCACAATTCCCACTAAGGTTGCTTTTCAGCTAAATCCTTCCGATCTTCCTGTGTTAATCCCTCTATATTTCTTTATTTCCAATAGTAAGCCATGGGCTACACTTGACAAGTGTGTAAGTTGCGCTTTTCTGTTTAGTCATCAAAACAAATGTAACAGTAAGGTCATACAGAAGCCTCTAGCTTTTCTTTTACAGATTCCCCAATTACATCATACAGGGGTATTTTTTTTCTTTTTGATCTTACACTCTACTACACAAGTTCCTGATGCACTACGGTTATTCTGGATTCAGGAAATCAGTGCACCATTTATGGGGCTCTTCAGTCCATTTATTTAAGCTCTATAATGCAGAAGAATCCTCATGGACCGCTCTGACAAGGCATAAAAGCATGTTTCCTGCTTGTCTACCGTGTGCATTCTGATCTAATAACAGCTCCACCCTCCTGCCCCCTCACTTCCATGTAATCAGATTCATTAGAATATAAAAGGCAAGCCTCCTGGAACAGCGCTGTCGGAATTATGATTCATATAAGCCCTGATAGACATTCGCATTGCTCAGAAATGACAGCACAGCCTGTTTGCGTACAAATAAATATCTTTTATTTTTCGAGTTCATAAAGATGCTCCGAAAAACGAAATCCCAGGACTTTTATTGGTGCGATCCAGGCATCATGAATTATTAAATCACTTATCAGATTGCATAAACAAAAGCAATAGATGTCAAGTTAATGTGTTAAATTAAAGTGCGGGTGAAATAGTGTGGCGATACAGTATATATTTTGAGCTTTATTTAAGGAACTTTTGGAAATACCAAAAATATCAGATGGTATAGGACATACAGTAAAAGTATGTGTATGTATTTGCGTCTGGATGCAGCATGGAGGATTGCATCAGGAATGGCATCTATGAAATATATGCATATAATACCATATTCTATCATGGGTTTTACAAATGACTGGTACTGTGTACAGTATATGCAGGTATAGATAGACGGATATATAGATGGATAATTAATTATATACAATACTGTGCAAAAGTCTTAGGCACCATTTTTCACTAACCACCTCAATCTGGCCTCTCTGACTTTATCTCCAAAACATCTAACATGGGTTGTCCCTCTGATGAACTCATTCTTGAACAGAAAAGCATTTCTAATTTCCAAAATTAGTATTGCAATACAAAATTAAAGGTTGCATTAAATGTTAATAAAAATATACTTGCTGGATTTTTTTTAATGCAAAAAAGAAGCAACTGCAACAGTCAAAGTCCTCAACAGAAACGTGGGTGGTTCTGCAGGATGCTTAGTAGGGCTGCAACTAACGATTATTGTGATAATTAGTTGATCGATAATTTTTCCCCGATTAATCGAATAATCGGATAAAACTAAGCGCTTTAATTTGATGTTTTGCTTAACTATATAAAACCATAAATCAGGGTATTATTTATGTATTAAAGTAAACTTTAAAAAATGCAATAGCCACATAGAGTTTAATTATCTTTAATTTTGACATTTAAACCTTATTTTATGTAAATCAACATTTTTGTTTTTAACAATAATTGCAGATGGCAAGTTGACAGTGTATAGAAAGAGAGAGAGAGAGTTAAAAAAAATACACTGACATTCAGTTGTTAAGAATGACCTCACTTTTAAATTCTCTTAAATTAATTCAAGAATAATAGACTTCTAGATTATGATATTATTTTTAATTGAAGTGTCTCTTGCTACATCCTTTTCACGGTTTATACATTATTCCTCTTGTGTATTTTAGCCTTTTTTTGTTGTCTCAATTAAAAAATAAATAAATAAATATATATATATAGACCATTTTGCTATACTAGATATTCTCGTAATACGACGACGTAGGGAGAGAAAAAAAAACTTGCCGCTACTGGGTTCACTCTGTTTATTTTGCCCTTTTTCCGCACCTCCCTCTATATAGCATGAAGGATCATGGGATATATCCAGTCCTCCGAAGTGTCAAATGAATGTGAAGTAAACGCACTAGAAGTGTTTTCCGTGTGTTCGTTGGGATTTGAACACCAAGAAAAAGCTGCATGCAAAGTTTTTTTTTTTTTGACACCGTATAACCGCACAGCCGGACAAACGCACGTCACCAAAGCCCGTGTGAACTCTCTCACTGATTCCTATGTGTAGAAAACCCTCAGCGCTTCATCCGCGCTCACCGGACACTACGGACACCCGAATAAAAAACGCTCGATTTTAACGCGCGATTAGAGGTGTTTAATGTAAATTGCTCCCATACCTGGGAGGACTTGGGGCGCGCGGGCTTTTTCCTGCAAAGGCTTCTGTAACCGCCATTGCGCGAGCGACTGTGTATCTGTGTGTGTATTTGTGCATCTTGTGGTCGCGCTTCTCAGTAACGTGAGCAGCCCAACTAATCGATAACGGCATTCGCTAACGACAACGAATTTCATTATCGATAATTATCGATTTTATCGATTAGTTGTTGCAGCCCTAATGCTTAGTAAAACTTTTTTCCTCATAAGAAAAACTACACAAATTGTACTTGAGACTAAACGGTCCTCAAAGTGTTGTCACATCAAATACTGACTTTGTTTCATTAATTACTGTTTTCTGGGCTTTCCAGTTTTTTTATTTGTTTCATAACATTTATTTGTATGTGCTTATGACTTTTGCACAGTACTGTATATGGAAAATACACTGTCGTAAATTAATACTGAATGAATGCAACTGTCCGATTCGCCAGTTTATAAAGAAGAAACAGAATGCGTAAATTCATCCATCTACAAATCAAGAGCTCCAGATAATATTCATATCAGAACAAGGACAAAAATGTGATCTCAGTGACTTCAGCATTAGCATGGTTGTTAGTGCCAGATGTGCTGGTTTGGGTTTTACAGAAACTTTCTATAGAATCTCCTAGAATTTTCACACATAACTGTTTACACAGTTTACAAAGAATGGTGCAAAAAAAATAAAAATAAAATAAAAGTCTAAAATATCATCAGAACATCTACGTTCGGTACACAGAAATGATCTGTCGATTACCGAGGTTAAAAAGATAAAGACCAGACTGGATCAGGATTAGACAGGAAGGCTTTGGTAACTCTGACTTCTCTTTACAAGCACGGTGAGCAGGAAAGCATTTCAAAATATATAACATTTGGGCTACAACAGCAGAAGACCAGGTTGGGGTTCACTTCTGTCAGCTAGAAATAGGAATTGCTTAGGATACATTGAATAGAAGGCAATAACAAGGTATCTGGCAACTTAAAACATAATACGTTAAAATTCTGAAAGTTTGATTAGATTATTGCTAAGCATTGAATTTACTAGAATAACCAAGCGATTTTAAGGACTACTACAGTACATCAAACACAACAACTCTGATCATGCACCAGTTATACACAGACAACAGCTTTGTTTTTTCCTTCGAAAATTCCTCCACATGTACCTTACCTTGTCCAAGCACATCTCGACTTGAGAAAGTCAAACTATGAGCTGTTTTTTCATAACCTTAGTTACGAGTTACGAACAAGAGTTGAGCAAAACATGTGCTGTTATTTCGTCATAAAGACCTGCCAACATTTGCATGACATTATGACAGCGGTGTGTTTTACAGCCAAACCTGGCACTCACAAGCATAAGTTGATTGCGCGAGGGGAAAAGGAGCGAGCGCGAGTTTCCGCTGAGTTACATCAGCTAAGCGGAGGCAGAGTGTTGTGCCTCTGTACGCCTGCACTACCTTACTGTAAGGAACAAAACCTACGGCAGCTCTATACCTTCTCTTTCTCTATTGCTCTCACACACACACTCACACATGAACAGACCAAGTGGAGAAACACTGAACCGTGCACTCGGGTAAGGGCTAAATATGAGCTGCAACCCTGCAACACTGTGCCACTGGTAATTAGCAAGGACGCTTTTCCTTTTTCTACTCTTTCTAATTGTTCTCAGATGTCTGTTTAAGTCGCTCTTTCTTCCTGTCAGAAACATCACATGGAAAAATTCCAATTATTTGTTGGCACCGAACATCGTAACCAAATCATCATTGTTAACAAAATACACCACAAGAGATTTGGGTCACATGGCATCCACACATCCATCTTACTTCATTTCTTTTAGCTAGATGGGTCTAGCTGCAGCCAGCCCGCTGTCCAAAACCCACATCGCTCGTGATTTATTATTCAAAGACGAAATCCGTTGTAGCTCCAGTCATGATGAATGATGAATGGGCTGCTTTAGGCGCGCAGTCGAAGCCAGAGTTTCTCCACAGACGACCAGCGCCACAGCCGTCCTCATTAGTCAGTTTTGTTAAACTACTACAACTGCACATGCGGAGCTTTCTGCTTCGACTCAAAGATTTCCCCGCTTCTGAAATTCTGTCACACAATTCCGAAGTTTTAAATGAATGTGATGCTGTGTATCGTGATTAGAACAATGTTTCAGCCAAGGATCTCGGCCAAAACAGTAACAGCACCAAGCATCTGTAATCTGTAGTTTTTAGCTTAAGGTTTCATTACAAAGTTTTAAATAAGTACAAATATTAATCTTGAATTTCTCATTAGGAACTTTAGTTGTCTTGGATTCGACTGGTGTTGATGTTTGTTGAACTTTTATGGAAGAACTTTCCAGTGTAACAGTTAGCATTTACATTTAGGCATTTAGCAGACGCTCTTATCCAGAGTGACTTACATTTTTATCTCATTACACATCTGAGCAGTTGAGGGTTAAGGGCCTTGCTCAAGGGCCCAACAGTGGCAATTTGGTGGTTGTGGGGTTTGAACCTGGGATCTTCCGAACCGTAGTCCAATGCCTTAACCACTGAGCTACCCCTGAAGCTTAGCACTGAAGCTTAAACTTCAAGTTACCCGACGCAAGAAAGTCTAAATAGTGAGGCAACTACAGCGCAGCAGTTTTTGTCTGATAAAATTCCAGACAAAGTTAAGAGAACAGGTGATCCCATCCCATAGTATATGAGGGGCGTTCAAATGAAACCCGGACTTTTGATTGTGCAAAATAACAGAACAAATTTATGAGAGTATAACATCACTTCACCAGCATTTCACTCGTACTTGGATAGAATGAAATCGCCAAAGCCGTGATTAAACTTCCTGATTCATGTGTGAAACGCTGGCCTCCCAGGAACTCCTTTAATGGCCACAACAAGTGGAAATGGCTTGGATTGAGGTCAGGACTGTATGGTGGATGTATGAATGATTGTATGTACAGTCCTCACAGACACGTGCGTCTCTTCTTCAAGTTATCTCAAGGATCATGTCGTTCACAGACGTACAACCTTCTTTTAATCGCTTTTATGCCTTCATTATCGAGAAATTTCATCCCAGTTTTAATAACTTGTAACAAAAACTTTATTTAGGATCATCCACGATATTACTGTAAATGTGCGTATGATGGGATGTTCGTCTATAAATAAAAATCGACTTATTTGGACATTGTTGTAACATAATAAAATGATTTTATATAAAGAAGAAATAAACTTTAGTGTAGTAGTAGTAGTAAGTCTGTACTTAATCACCACCATGCCCTTTTTTGTTGTTGCTCATAACAAATCACGGCAAAAAAAGGTTTAGGTTAGCTAAAAAGGTATAGTTTATGTTTACTCCCGTCTGCTTCGGCCTTGACTTGAGAGCACAGCATGTCAAATATGATTTACCTCCAGGACATAGGATCAGTCATTTCTACCCAACACTGTATATTTTCATGATAGATAGCCTTGCTTACAAAACAGTAGAGTTCAATTTCAAAACATGACATTAATAAAAAAATTTTTTTAAAGATTTAAAAAAAATAAAAGGTGAAAATCAGCTCAAAAAATATAATTATATAATAATAACGGGAATATCCCAGAGAACTGAGATCACAGTATCAATATTATATATAATCATATTTCCCAGCTCTAGTTATACTCCAATATTCGGAAGAAAGGGAGAGCTTGATAATGAAGAAAGTGATTTTAATTAAACCTGGGCATTTCTTTAAAAAAGGATTACAAGCATGTACAAAGGATTAGCTGCATTAAAAAAGAACGCTTAAGAATTCAAACAGACATTAAAAAAAAAAGGTTTAACGGAAGAGCTCGGGTTAAGAAAGACCTCAAAACCTCGAATGAATTGTAAATTGGGAGGCGTTTCCCAGATATAATGATAGTAACAACTACATCAAAATAATTTCTTATAATTTAGCGAATGCTAAAACTAATTCTGTAGTCAAATTTCTACAGAAGTTAGGCAGTTGAATTCTCTATTCTGATTGGTCAAAACAAAAAACTAAATAATACAATCAACCTTGCAAATACCTTGAATATAGTCAGGTTCTAAGCATTTATTTAAAAGGAAAAAACTAAACTTTCTGCTGATAAAATAAGAAAATGTACGGCATGAAATTAAATTAAATTAAGTAATATGCAAATGAAAAATGTCTAAATGTGAGCTTGATTATAATTAAAAAATATGAATTAATATTGGTTAACTATTTGATTCACTATATGATAATGTTAAGTGTATCCTTACATTGCATCATGTTTTATTCCATACATACAATAGCATCAAGTTATGTTAAGTTAGTTAAGTTACTAATTGATTTTTTCTTTCTTCTTTTTTTTATTACACATATTTGTAAATGCTTGCAACTTCTCAAATTGAGAAAATGGCATTTGCAACAAGGGGAACATTTTCTTTAAATATGCCACATTAACAAACCCCATTAAAAAAATTTAATGACTTAGTGGTTAGCACTGTCATCTTGCACCTCCAGGGTCCAGGTTCGATTCATGTTCTCCCTGTGGAAACTTAGTGGGATCCCAACGGGTTCCTCCCACTGTCCAAAGACATGCAGATTAGGCTAATTGGCGTTCCCATAGTGTGTGAATGAGCGTGTGTGTGTGTGCCCGGAATGTATTGGCACCCCATCCAGGGTGTATCCCGCCTCGTGCCCTAAGCCCCCCTAGGATAGGCTCTAGGCCCCCCCGTGCCCCTGATGATGAGTGAGTGAGAATAAAGTATTTATTGTGCATAAAGTTAAAAAAATTATGAGAAACAATTGAACCATGGTGTTTACAATAAACATGTCTGCTTCTAAACAAGTTTGTTGGCTTCGTACACAAAATTCATATTACTGCTGTGAAAACAACACAAAAAAAAAAATCATGTCTGTTAAATCAAGCTCCGAAACACAAGCTACGCAATCATGACACAATCCACAAATTGCTGCACTTTACACACTACGGGGAGCAGCAACATCTCACTCCAGTCTCAGCACTGTAATATTAATCACATTTTCAATTAAGAAGCCGCTGACTGCCAAAAGCTCCACTATCAAGCATAAGAGCTTCCCAAAACTGGTCCGGCTCTCACTAAGCTTGCCAGGTGATAAGGGACTGAGATTCTGGCCAGAAAACGTATCGGAGCAATTCAGACGAACGGAACCACAATTAGGCGATCTCTATCTCATCAGAGTGTGAATTCTGAAACACACACACGAGCACGCGCACACACTCAGACAGTAAATCCCCCAGTGTGTAGTTAACACCTCTCCACTCAGCTGTTCTAAGTATCTTTAAATGGACCGATCAGACAACTGAATTATTTATGGTCTCCTTCCTCGCTAATGCCTCGGTGGACTGGCGCTGTTTAGCGCGGATGCTAACGCGAGCTGATATGCGTTCACTGTGTTAATTCTGGGTGAGAGGCTACGTCCTGGGGATGGATGGGCCGACACACACACACACCAAACAAGTGCAGGTCACCGCGCAGCCTGTCACATCAACATTTAGCGGTTTGCACCACCGACAAGCGTAAAATGTACTGGGAACGCCAGCGGAACTGGAACATTGTCATCCGCATCAAACGGGCCGTGACCTAATTACTGAAAACGTCCGCGTGCCAAAATGGCCGTCTGTATTTCCACAAAGTACAAGAGGGCGGGAACGACCGAAAAACAGATTGAAAATGGGAAATTACAAACAGTGCTGTGTTTTTACTGAGCTAATAAAACGCCCAGAGATACGTCAGATGTACAGTCGGGTTCATAAATATTGGAACAAAGTAAATTGTGACGGCATTCGGCCTCAAACTTTGAAATTCAGAAATTGCACCTATTTTCATACACACACACACACACACACACACACACACGCTCATAAATATTGGAACTCTGGCAAGTCTGGCGAGCGGCTGCACAGCCAGGTGAGGCTGGTTCCCTCGTTACTCCGTGATACTCCAAGCCGATAAAAGGATGTGGTTTTGAGTGTCACATCTGCATTTGCTAGCTGTTCACTCAAACTCTGTAAAAATGTGTGTAGGTGTCTGTGCAAGTGTAGAAGGCCAAAATTAAGTTGAAATAAAAAATTTTTAAAAACTAAATACTGGATTGTGTCAGTGTTTATGACCCTGACTGTACATGCAAGCAAAAAAAAAAGGTTGTTAGATTCTATCACAGTAATTAAAGTCCATATAAAGCTGGGGTTATTTCGTTCAATACACTGAAACTTTCTGTGCAAACTCTAATTTGTTTTTTGTTTTTTTCTTTTTGTTGTTCTGAACTGTTTTCCAGCATACAAGAAAGTAAGCAAAATTTGAATAGAAAAAAAAGCATCATTTATGATAAATGAAAAACATTTACTTTTGGTGGAGATTTATCTAATATTGTTGTCATTGGGAAATTAATCAGTTATACTTTTGCAGTATCTCATAATGTTTTGATATTTTCATTAGTAAAGATATTATATTATTTAGTGTACAACTGAAAATGGATGTACTGTATGTACGTACAGTATATAGACAATAAAAGTAGCTTAATGACTGACTAATCTGCCTATTTTATCTAATAATTTATTTCATTTATGATTATTTCAAATCCTTCCTTCCTATTTCCTAACAAGCCCAAAATCAAGTATTAAAGCCGCACATGAATTCTAATTAAAAATATGGGACAGATTGGAAGTGGGTGGGGCATTGTAGGGAAGTGGGTGGGGCATTGTAGGGAAGTGGGTGGGGCATTGTAGGGAAGTGGGTGGGGCATTGTAGGGAAGTGGGTGGGGCATTGTATTTCCCCGCAGTTACCAAATGCAGGCATTTTAGACACACTTCCGGTCCACTTCCATAAATCCATGCCTGCTTCTATTGGATGTCTATTAAAATGATAGCAATTGGATGGTCCACAGTATGAGTACGTCATCTTCACCCTGGAGAAGCCGTTAGGGGGAAAAAGGATGTACAGTACTCTAATGTAAGCGGTCCCGTAGATTGATAAGCCGTACATTATGGTGACAGCTGCTGCCAAAACTTCACTTTAGATTTGCATATGTCATTTTTTTAATGAATAAATTAATTCATTCAACTGCTTAGGTTGGATTTGGAGCCTACTGTATCATAGGACCGCTCGGTAGGCTGCAAGACGGGAATACAAATTAGGGCCAACGTTATGTAGCTTGTTCTTCTAATGGCATGGTCTTTAGAAAGGTGGGAGGAACCTGAAAGAACTGCTACATCTAAAACTCCACACAGACAGTAATCTGGGATTAGGATTCAACTAGGGAATGAGTTTCAAACAATATATTGATGTTACGTACTGTAATGTAGGTGTATTAGCGATTTTTTTAGAGAAGCATTTGGATCGGCTTTTGACACTTATATAAATCATTTTAATGAACTCCACTTTCAAAACTAGTCATTTTTTTTAAAAAGGTGTCGGACACATGTGTCACCGGCGTCCCAACGTAAGTTACGTCCATGCTTCTTGCCGGAGACAGGCGTCCCAAGCGAACCCGCATAAGTTACGTCCCTGCTTCCTGCCGGAGACAGGCGTCCCAAGCGTACCCGCATAAGTTACGTCCCCGCTTCTTGCTGCGGACGTGCGTCCCCAGCGTCCACGCACAAGTTAGGTCTCCGCTTCCAAGGGTTAAATAGCAGCTGAACTCCTGCATGGAGTTAATTACACACCGGCCAGTTGTTAAACTAAACCAAAGCCAAACCTGCAGACCAAGGCGAGCCCCTTTGTGTCATGTGTGTGTTTCAGGAAATGGTTAAGTGTTATATGTTATATGTACAACAGGTCATTCATTCATTCAATTTAACCTTGAACGGGGGTATATGTTCTCAGTTCGCAACAATGAGCTGGAAATATGTAGCGCTACTACAGCTTGCTAACCGAGCGCATCTGAATGCATGACCCTGTCCCTCTCCCCCCCCTCCCCCCCGTCACGCCCGCCTTGCATCCACTGCAGCTCCATACATCCTGCCTGACATCCATGTCACATTACACCGCTGCTAATGTATGGAAATGGGGACCTGGATGACAGAGGATATAATATATTGGCGCGACTATGCGCCATTCACGCATGCACACGTGCGCTAGTTGTTCAAAGAAAATCAATGAATTAGGGCGAGTGTGCAGAGCACTTAACTCTGGCCTTGGCAGTTATGTGGCTAAGGTCAGTCGAAACTCTTAAAAGGAAAAAAAACGTGAGATCGGCAGAGAGTTCGGTCGTCCATGAAAAAGTGTCCTGCCATCAATCTTTGTATAATGGATTGAGAACTCCTAGACTGTAGCATCGAAAAAGGAAAACACTAAGCAACTTAAATAACAGCACCCAGTACATGGCATGATTTGACTTTACTGACTATATTTACACCTCTAGGTTCATGTCACGTCACATAAGCTATTCAGACAACAAATTACCCGATTTGAATCTATCCAAATCATAAGGCTGAGGTTACGTTTGTAATTCACGCCCAAGCAGAACCCAACACTGCAGGGATGGACAAATCATGAAGTAATTAACTAGCTCTCCTGGCAAGAGGAAGACCTAATGTGCTGCCCAGTCTTATGCCCAGAAATCTGAAAAAAAAAAAAAAACAAGCTAACAGATATAATGTTATAAAGTACGACAAGCGAGGCGCAAAGAAAGGTATTAATGGTGGCACAGGAAGTGGAACATCTTCGAATCTTACAGTACATATACAGTAATATACGTGTCTGGTTAACGTATTTACGAGAGACTAGGCTAGGATGCGACTCAAATAAAGGCTTCACATTAAAGGATTTTTTTTTAATACAACTTCTAACAAGGTGAACTAACACGGCTACAAAAAGATAATGCAGTAAGCTACACAATGGATCCAGGTTCATCGCATCACCTTCAAAGATTCAAAGGAACTTTTTTTAATGTTGAACATGAAAAAAATTTGCCACAATCATGAGTATCTAAGAATAAAAGTCTGTCGAAATCAAGCAGCTTTACATAACAGCTAAAACGGGAAAATAGAGCAACGTCCAATAAAATCAATTTTGTAATTACATGAATTGTTTGAGTTATTGAATCGATGGGTCGATGTTCCATTCGAGGGTCAAGTCACTTTTAAATGTTGCAATTATTTCAGGTCAAGTTACAAAAATTGACTGCTTGTAACGTCCACAAAGTACTTGCAATACACTCCCATTTTTTAATGAACGAATCCTTTCTTCTTCTTTAGATTCCATGGTGCGGTTGGGACGATACCGCCACCTGCTGGACTGGAGCAGAAGGATACCAGGATTAAACAATCGACATGATAAGGGGTTATACAATAAATTCTGCTTTTTTTTTTAATACTTTCAGATGATTTTAATACTTTGTAAAACATATAGCTGCCTGAGACAAATTAAAACAAAGTCAAACCATGAATCAAACAGCCAAAAATTATTACAATACCTACGACTTACAACTCTACCCAGCTCTACTGTATATAAAGCAACCTACATTGCAGTACAACACACAACTATATAAAGTGCATTCACGCAAATGAACAGCGTAACACCAGACTGATCAGTGTGTACGACTTGTATGACGAGTTCATGATGGAAGGCGAAATCGAATTGAAATTGAAAACCTGGTCTCAACCTTACCTGGCATGAGCGCCACTGTTATTAAATATCACGCTACATGTTTTGTCTGGACACACCATGTTTAGTCTAAGTGATGATTGTGTTATTTTCACTTTCCTTTTATGTTACACTTTTTGACATGAGAGGGAAGAGTGACACCCAAGTCATACCTTAACCACCACCACCACCACCACTGTCGGCTCCCAATTAACCCTTTTCGCACCTCGTATCTTAGTGTCGCTCTCATTCTCTGTCTCATTCGAAGGGAGAAAATGAGAACGTTACCTATTCGTCGTAATCTCTCTCTAAAGTGCGAGTCCGAAGCGGGTTGGGGAGGGGGACAGATAAGGGTGTCAGAAACCGACAAAGCAGAAAATAACCCTAAATAGAGAGTCGGAGTGATGGTGTGCGTGTCGCAGCGTGTTCGGAGGGTGTGTGTGCGGGTTGGTAGGTGGTGGAAGAGGAGGTCGACAGAGGCCAGATTGTAAGCGTGAGGCTACACAAAGTGGTCGAATTAGGTTAGTGTGGAATGTTACAGGGTTCAATTAAACAGACTCCCTGGCTTGGAGAGAGAATCTGGACGATAACGTATTCAGATCTGTTTTGTACTTTCTTTGCACAACTTCTGCTGCGTCTCCGGCGTTGATTAGGCTTAATTCGGGATTTTAGAAGTTTCATTCATTCATTCATTTTCTATACCGCTTAATCCTGTGTTCAGGGTCGCGGGGGACCTGGAGCCTATCCCAGGAGACTTCGGGCACTAGGCGGGGTACACCCTGGACAGGGTGCCAATCCATCGCAGGGCACACACACATACACACACTCACACACCCAATCACACACTACGGGCAATTTAGGAACGCCAATTAGCCTAATCTGCATGTCTTTGGACTGTGGGAGGAAACCGGAGAACCCGGAGGAAACCCACCAAGCACGGGGAGAACATGCAAACTCCATGCACACAGAGACGGGAATCGAGCCTGGCCGGGGAATCGAACCCAGACCCTGGAGGTGCAAGGCGACAGTGCTAACCACTACACCACCGCGCCGCCTATTTTAGAAGTTTGAGAGAAAAAAAAAAAAAAAAGTAAAGAATGAAAAAAAATGTCAAGGAAAGAAAGAATGAATGGAGCAAAGAGGAAGTCTAAAAATGTAAGAGATCTATAGCAGGGAAAGAGAAAACCAGACTCCGCCACAACACACACACACACACACACACACACACACACACACACACACACACATATATATATTGGAGTGTTTGTACCCTGGAGTGCTGAGTGATTTAGACGATCGATGAAGCAGCCAAGCAGCGGCACCTCTTAACGTGTGTGTGTGTGTGTGTGTGTGTGTGTGTGTGGGTGTGTAAACTGCACCTTGATATGTCATGCTATTTTTTTAAATGACCGGTGATTCATGTGTGAAGTATCAACTAAATTATTTCATTCATAGAGATGTGTGTGTGTGTGTGTGTGTGTGTGTGTGTGTGTGTGTGTGTGGACATGTACAGGAGCCTTTCATTACCATAATGACACTCCTCTCTCTCTCTATAAAATGTGTCTCCTCTCACGCCCTGCTTTGCAGTTACATCCAAAACGCAGCGGAGGAGAAAATTGTGCAGGTGACGTCTGATAGTTTCGAAGCGGTAAAAAAAAAAAAAAAAAAAAAAAAGCCCTCCTTAGCGATGTGAACACGGCCTGCATTTTCAATGAGCCGGTTTCCCCTTCTCCCCTCTACTATAAATTACAAAGAGATTCCAGTCACCCGTGAGCTGTGCATAATCAGAAAAGATTTGCAGTCAAGGACACGATTCCAAGCCATCGAGGTCAGCGTCCGTGCTAAATTCCAGCACGACGCGCGTTCGAGCCGCAACGCAGACAAAGAGCTTTTTCATAAACCCGAAAAAAAGAGAAATGGATATCTAGACGCGACGAATTCTTGCTCTGCCGGAAGACTAGAGACAGCAGGTAGTCAAGCTAGGGGTGATGATTTCAGCTTTCCGGTTCCTTTCTAGTTATCAAGAGATCACTGGAAGGAAGGAAAGAAAGAAAGAAAGAAGGAAAGAAGGAAAGAAAGAAAGAAAGAAATGAATCTCGTTCATGAAAATGAACGAATCTTTTTTTGAGTCATTTCGTTCTTTTGATCAGAAATAAAACAAAATGTTACATTTTCAATAAAACAGACCCCCAACACGTCTACATACACACATTTTGGCTATAGTTCCAGTAATGAAAATATTACAATGCAGCTAACGACATATTATAATAAACAGAATGAGCAGCTCACCTCTCGTATCTTCTAGTCATTCGTTCTTTTGTATCTATTGCACCGCATAGCGTCTATGGGAGTCATGCGACAAAAGAGCGAACGATTCAGGCCGAAAAGACTCTTCTTTCTGTTTCCTGTACATAAGCTACAGAGGTTTTGCGATGCTTTGCGCATGCGTGTCGAGTAGAAAATGAACGACTCTCCGAGACGACTCGTTCTTTTGAGTCACGTTAAAGATTCGTTCAAAAAGAACGAATCGTTCATGAACGACCCATCACTAGTATGGGTGCAACTGTGTGTATGTTTGCTCGTGTGCACGTGTGTTTCTAATAAACTCAGCAGTTTCTGGTGTGCGTCAAACTGGTGTGATGGTGTTGGAGACAAGGATTGACAAGTGTGTGTGAACCCCAGAAAAGGGCCACAAGGGGTCAAGAGAGGCACCGGCACTTTAACAATGCCTTCATTCAACACCACTGGCAAAATGTGACACAGAGTTTCACAGAGACACAGAACTGTGTGTGTGCGTGCATGTGTGTGTGTGTGTGTGTGTGTGTGTGTGTGTGTGGACCAAAGCAGGAGCCTACTCGCATTGGACTTCTAATGGGTAATTTAATTCCTCCATTACTGCTCTGACCTGAGGTCAAACGCGGCACTAGCAGGCCCTCGACTGCAGGATGTGTGTGGTTCCCAACGTAAACACGAGTTTTTAACGTTACATCGCAAACTTAAGAAGACCGCGAAGGGGGGGGGGGGGGAGGACTCGAGGTCATGTAGCCGATCATCATGATACACTTGTACCAGAGGTCTTATTACCGATATGACATTCTCATTTCCGAAAAGGTCAAGTCGTGCAGCATATATTCAGGTTCTGCTTTTCATAAACAACAGATAAACATTCCGAGGTGAACTAGATGAAAATAGTCATACCGCATTAGGTAAAAACAGAACCAGATGCTTTAGGTTTATGCTTCGTTATGAAATGACAAATGAACAGGTTTCTCCTGAACATTAGAGGAAACATCGGCACTAATAAGCACATTAAAATGTGTTCAGTGTTGGACTTCTGTCGTTCCTATGAGAGGTCATCGATTGTGAGACATTCATTTAAAACAGGAAAATTAAACATTAAATCAATAACCTTAAATGCATAATTTTCATTTTTAATTCTCAAAAAAAAAAAACGTCTTCACACATGGACTATGTTCATGATGGGGAAAACTCTGAACTCAAGAGTCTGAGACTTGGATCAGGTAGTTACTGATCTACGAGATGACTACAGTACAGTAGAACGACGGTCTTGGTGAAGATGTTGGAGATTTGCAGCCTGATCCATTTGAGAGATTGTACATGAGGGCTGCGTTATTAATGAAAAAAAAATCACAATTTTGAATCTTGACAACAATTGCTGTACACATAACCATTGCTGGACAAAACACTATTCATTAGAAGGATTCAGTCATACAACTCGATCGCTTCCCTTATATCGCTTCCTCATTTATGTCAGTCGCTCGGTATCAGGCCAAGTAGGAACAGTACCAGCCAATCAGAAGCTGGAATGTGGTCATATTCTGATGACCTGTTTCTGTTTGGCTCCTTGATGCACTTTGTGTCCCTCCATGCACCATGTGTGGCACATTCTTATGTTTTCTTCTGTTCTTCTGCATTTCCATCCATCCCTCCATCTAGGAACCTCTGTAGTCCAACTAGGCCAATGGTGAGCATTGTATTTATTCCCATTTTGTACGACGAGGTGGTAGGAACTCCGGTCAACATTCAAACACTACGGGTAATTTGGGAATGCCAATTAACCCACCAAATACAGGTGGAACATGCAAACTCAACGTGGGAATCGAACCCCGGACCTGAAGGTACAAGGCGATTTTTTTCTAACTATAATATGACTATGATATAACTTACTGTCTTGGTTAATTATACCTGATACGTTGATTATAGCTGTTACGGAGAGACTCTGGAAATAGGTTAAGCCTGAGCAATAAAACCTTTAGACCTCAATAAATTCTACATTATAAACTATGTATTTAATTTTAAACTACCTAACAAACTCTGTGACATTTACTTCATGCTGATAAAATAATAATGATACACTAACTAACGCATTGCGATGAAGAAGTACCGGAGTTGGCTGAGTGTCCAAAAAGCACAGGCGCTATTTAGTGATTATTTTTAATTCATATTTTTAACATTCCTGTTCGACAGCTTTAAAGCTTTTTTCACTTTAAGGGCTCTTTAAAAATAAGGGAAAGTTGCTTTTTTTGTTATAGCATTCTTTTGGTCAGGAAAAAGAAAATCAAGACGGGTGTGAGACGATCGGGATCTCAATTCCCTTTGAGAAAAACACTGATTCATATTTAAGCAAGATTCGTGCAGAGTCCTAGCATCCACATAGACATAGCTGGACAGACTCAAAGACTAAAGTTAAGGCAAGTGTAGGTTAAGCCAAGTGAAAATAGACCAATAAAATGTGGTGAACCTTAAACAGTCAACCTGGAATTTCTTCAAACATTAATTATGAAAAAAAAAAGGATTCCGGGTGGATTTTACTCATTGCAAAAAAAAAAACAAAAAAAAAAAGACACCGTATGAGGAATCGGTTTCCTAAACGAAGCCACTTCACTTCTGACATCTCATTCTTTTCGGTCTCACCTCAAATGTGCATCTGATGGAGCGTTTTAGAAAATGTGCGACTAGAAACACAAAATGAGGGAAGGGTAGCCACGCGTAAAATTGGACAGCTAACAGCCTTCGCTCTGTCTCACCTCTCCGCCTCATCCCTCCATCCGGGCACGCCTCTCCGAGCAGACGACATGGCAGAGAGAAGATGAAACAAGGGGAGCAATTGAAGTACGGATGAATGCAGATTGAGACAGATTAGAGCAAGGCTAGACTTGAGAGAGAGAGAGAGAGAGAGAGAGAGAGATCTCATTGAAAGGGCGAGGGAGGGAAAGGTGGTTTAGCTGTAATCCAGAAAATAAGATGTCTAGGTATATTTTATGATTCGGTATAAACGGCACATTCGCCGATCATCACTGTGAAAATTGACAGGTTGGGCAAAAAAACTTTGTCCCAGGCCTCCATAGTGGCGAAAGAAATATTCCAGAGTGCAGGGATTAGTGTCAGCATTAGACTTGATTTCATCTAAGCATGAACAAGATGTCTGATAAACATCTAGTGCTTTTCTATGGCTTGCTGATTAGATTTTCAAGATCTTCACTAGGCATTTTATCCTGGTCAGGATCTTCTTCAGCAACTTTAGCTACAACGCAAAGATATTCTTTCAAACGATCAGGGTTCACCTCTTTAGTATACAGTTTCTCAAAGATCCTGTGGATAGATAAGATGGTTCCGGTATTGACATGGGTACCATTTGGGACCATGTAGAATTCTAAATAGAACCTCTTAAGGTGATCTCGAAATGAATAAACCAAAGAATGAACACCTGGATGAAGTATATTTCAGACCATGACAACAGTCGCAAATGTTTTAAGAGGAGTTACCAAAGATTTTCCACAATTGTATCCTGTTTTTTAAGAACTGGTCTTCTAAATGGTTCAACGTTTTCCAGTCGGACAGTATTCTGTAGAGTATATCCAGTTTACTGGAGTAGTAGTACTCATTAGATGTTGGACTGCTGATTGGAAGGCTCAAGGTTCAAATCCCAGCCTCACCAAGTTGCCACTGTTAGGCCCTTGTGTAAGGACCTTAACCCTTAAAATTTAAGTTGCTCTGGAAAATGCGCGTCTGTCAACTCCCGTCAATGTAAACTTGATTAACAAATGAATGTCAATTTGCTAGGGTTGGGAATCACCAGGAACCGGCCGATTCGATATTAGCACAACACCTTGGTGGCGATTCGTGCTGTATTGCAATTTCATAAAGGAACTGCAACTGAACCACCACAAATTCAAACATATTTAAAGTTATATATAATTTTTTTATTGCTTTTCGAGTCGATACATGAATTGTCAGACAAACGAATAACGATATGTATATCGTTTAATAGATTTTTTCCACCTTCTCTACAATTTGCAGTTCACGTTCTACGTGGGGTCTTTAGATGGTTAATGGTTAAAGATTTCCAAATGGGTTCTACGTGGAGCACACCTAGAACTGAGGTTCCATCTGGCATCTTAAGGAGATACATTTCGCCAGCATTTTCTTCACTTGAATTAGGGACACTGCGAAGATGGCAAGAGGACATGATGATATGCAACGGGTAGAACTGTAGAACCCTACGTACAGGTCATAGCATTTTTAAATTTACAGAATTTGGCAGACACTCTAATCTAGTGAAGCCTATATTTATCTCATTTATACAGCTGAGCATTTGACGGTTATGAATCTTGCTCAAGGGCCCAGCATGGCAGCTTGGCAGTGCTGAGATTTGATTTCACAACCTTCCGATCAGTAGTCCCGTGAGCTACTACTGCCATTAAAAGCTACTTACATTTTTCTCATCCTAGCAATGAGAGAAACTGGTGGCATAATGTCACCATTTGCGCAATATAGATTTGGTGGCCTTGCACAAATGGATCTTTGAATGAATTCAGCAACCACCTGGAGCATGCCTAGTTAAAGGCAAAGAAAAATACTGTCCGTTAAGATTACATCTAGAACCTTACCGCAGTCGTTTTTTCAAACATTTTCGTAAGGTAGAACCCTTAATCATCCAAAGAACAATCTAAAACCCCTTTTTCTAAAAAAAAAAAAGCATACCTCTGGTCCTGTCAAAGCCCATTAAAATCCAACTTCAAAACCTCAGCTGTGTTATTCGACCCTTGCGGTCAGAATCTTTAAGGACACAACCTGACTACATTCTGGTCTCTCACTCATCTGTGGCCAAGTACCCAAACATCCAATCTGCCCACATTGGTCAAGTATTCATTGAGTTTTATAACACTCGAGAATGCAACGTAGGATGAAGACCGCTTTGTGAGTCCTTGCTTGTTAAGATTTCTACCATAATCCCACAGAAGTGTACTCTACTCCCACCACAAACAGGGCAGCTGTGTTATCAGTGTTTGCATACCGAAGACTTGTTCTGCCGTGACTTGAGCTACTGCAGCTGTGATACCTGCTGGTATCGGTACCTCATTCCGGCGGAATGCGGTCACTTTTGTCTGGTCAGTGACAGGTAAAGTTTGTCTACGCAATAACATTGGTCGAGATAAGCCTGAAGAAACTCAGCGCCTTAATGAGAAAGAGAGAGCATTATCTCGGTTAAGATAAACAGTGGCACTGAAAGGGATGCACAAAGATCTTCTCAGGATCCCAGATTGCTTTTCTTTACAGAAAGTAAGATTTGTCTGGGATTGTTTAGATGGTTAATGGATGTAGCTTTGTAAAAGGGTTCTGAAAGAGAAATTCACTATTGTCTCGTCATAAACACAATCCTTAAGGGGATTCCCACAGAGACTAACCAAAAAAACCCAGTAACCCAAGTATTCTTAGTCCGATTTCAATGCCATATATCACTTATGGTCTACTTAGGACACTATTTCATACCCAATTTAAAAAAAGCTATTTGAAATAGCTGTGAAGGTATTTTATTTATAATATGGTTTCAATCAGAGGAGCAAAGTTGGAAGCATAAAATTGTCCAAAAAATCTTGATACTGTATGCTGAAACGTTAAGAGTTCCCTTAACTGGAAGTAAGAGTCCAACTCGTGAAAAACAACCCCACACCAGTTCCAACATGAGCTTGCACCAGTGCACAAAGCAAGGTCCATAAAGACATGAGCAAGTTTGATGTGGAAGAACTTGACTGGCGTGAACCCGATAGAACACCTTTAGGATGAATTAGAGCGGAGATTGCGAGCTAGGCCTTCTCGTCCAACATCAGTGTCCGACGTCACAAGAAGAATGGTCAAAGATTCCCATAAACACACTTCTAAACCTTGTGGAAAGCCTTTCCAGAAGAGTTAAAGCTGTTATACTGTAGCTTCAAAGGGTGGACCAACATTCATACACATTAAGAATTAGATGTTACACGAAATCATATGCGTGTGCCTTAATACCGAGACAACTACTACTGCTACAAGTACTGCGACCAGTGTTGCAGGGTCTGCAGTTTTCAAGCCTGTGATTAGATTAGTGGCTGGGAGCTACGCATGCATTAGACTGGGCATGTAAAGTGGCCTCTTCTGTGATTCCCATTCACAACATGCATTATGTATGGATTATGATCAGCGAATTTAAGGGTTTTCCCGAGTGGTTTTGACGGGGAGGATCACTCTAACTGTGTGTTAAAGCAGCAGGACAATATGGTTTTCGATTACCAAACCTAGAGTTACCTGCTACTTTCAGAGCTGCTTGGACAAATCTAGAAACTTCAGCTGGTCCACTGACTTCTACGGATTGTGGAACTGCTACATAATTTATACATTTCCTCTCTACTGTCCTAATATTTACATTGAGGGAAAAAAAGGTTATGTATATTGAATTACATTTCTAGGAAAGTGGAAAGGAAATGTCTCTCGCTTTGTGGTTCCCTGTGTATAAGATGCCCAAAGTGCATGCGACTGCACTTTTTCAGCTGTTTAACCCCTCAAAAACCCATAATGAATTATTTAGCAACTGCAGTGAGGTAAATAGAAAAGGAATGTAGGGATGGGAGTGAGGTCTGGACCTGGCATTTTATCCATGGGGCGTTAACTGTTTGGATAACCCCTGAGCAGGATCTTCCACACAGGTCAATCATCAATGGGCAACTGTGGACAAGTCAAGATTTACTGCAGCAGAACCTATCGAGATCTGAAATTGAATTTATTCAAAGGAGATTAGTGACTTCTGACGTGAGGAAGTCATGAATTCTAAAGCAGACTACACCCTTGTATTTCTGTAAAATGTTTCATTTCTTTAAGGCAGTTCGTTGGAAATAGAGAGAGATATCTCTGGTCTGATGAACAAACTTGCTTTTTTTTCCCCCCATTTCCGCTTTTCAGATTCATCTTTTAATCATGATGTTCACACAATGTTCCTGTGAAGAAAAAAAAAACTAAGTGTATTTTTCCTCCAGCTCCACCAATTAGTTGACAATTTATACAATATCTCTTTCCCAAGCTTTTATTTACGGTAGAGATGTTCTGACAGCTCTCCCGAAACTTGCATATGTGTTTGTTAAACATTTCATATCAGAGGGTGAGGGACAAATTCTGAGCTGGGTTTTGTGAAAATACTAAAGCTCAGGTGTGGATTTTAAAGCTGAAAGTGTTATGGTGAATTTTGGCAAAGTGGTGACGTAATGGTGAGCACTGTTGCCTTGCACCTCCAGGCCCCGGGTTCGACTTCCACCTCGGGATCTGTGTGCATGCAATTTTCCCCGTTCTTGGTGGGTTTACTCGGGGTACTCTGGGTTCCTCCCACAGTGCAAAGACACACAGCTTAGGCTTAAAGTCGTGTGTGTGCCCTGTGATAGACTAGCACCCCGTACAGGGTGTACCCTTAGGTCTCCCGGGTCAGGCTCCAGGCCCCCCACAACCCTGTACACTGGATTAAGCGGTATAGACGATGAGAGAGTGAATTTTGGCACACTTTTAGGCTAAATGTAACTTGATTTGTCTTTTAAATCCAACAGATCCATTCTGAGCGTTATTTTGCAATGATATCCTCAATTTCACGTGTTGAACGATATAAAATTGAATCTGTTATATCACTGAACATTGAAAAAACTAAAATTCATCTCCTTAATAAATCTATTGCTAATGGAAAAACATTTTTTCTTGCCAGAAATGTGTGATAATCTCCCTAACGTGAGTGAGGTGTTTTAAAAAGGGGGTAATGTTTCACTCATTTCCGGTTTCTGAGTTCTGATCAGCATTAAACGCACACAACAACGTGCATTTAAAAACTACATGAAACAATGAGGCGGCACGGTGGTGTAGTGGTTAGCACTGTCGCCTTGCACCTCCAGGGTCTGGGTTCGATTCCCCGGCCAGGCTCGATTCCCGTCTCTGTGTGCATGGAGTTTGCATGTTCTCCCCGTGCTTGGTGGGTTTCCTCCGGGTACTCCGGTTTCCTCCCACAGTCCAAAGATATGCAGGTTAGGCTAATTGGCGTCCCTAAATTGCCTGTAGTGTGTGATTGGGTGTGTGAGTGTGTGTATGTGTGTGTGCCCTGCGATGGATTGGCACCCTGTCCAGGGTGTACCCCGCCTAGTGCCCAAGTCTCCTGGGATAGGCTCCAGGTCCCCCGCGACCCTGAACACAGGATTAAGCGGTATAGAAAATGAATGAATGAATGAAACAATGAAATAGCATGCTTCAAAAATAATACTATGATCTAAGTTGAATTTCAGCTGGAAATGAATTCATGAGCTTTAAAAAAACAAAAAAGTGGTTGAAAAAACAAATGTAAAAAAATAATTGAGCACAGTAGTGTGTTGATTCTTCACTTCAATTTGGGGTGCGGGTAAAACGTGCTAACACAACACAACGCCACTGCGGAACAAACCAAAACGTAACTATTTTAAACTGTTTACACTGACTTATAGCTGTAAACTAATCGCTACATATTAAAGTCAAGTCATAGCTATTATTATAATAATACTGATAATAATCAGAACAAAGTCTGGCTTTATCCTGTATCATTGTGCGAAAAAACATGCAAGTCCATTTCAAGAATAATTGCACTGTAATGCCGGTTCAAACTGTTAACCATTATTATGTTTTCTAGACGGTGAAAGCATCCTCCAGTAAGTAAACGTATTAAATATGAAATATCTCTTGCTTTTATGTTTATTACCCGGAAGCTAAACTGCATGACAGATAAGCTATCCCCCTGAGGAGCAGGAACATTCTGAGCCGAAATAACAAACAGCATGTTTAATGTGCCGATGCAACAGTCTGTAAAAAGAGTACTCCAGCATAGAGATATAACGGTGAAGAGGAAAGGGAGGGATGGAACTGGTTTGAGCTTTGGGGTGTCGGTTTTAATCAAAATAAACGGCAGCATGTTGTTCGTGAAGCGCAGTGCAGTCCCTACTTCCTTTTTCTCCCTGTATCTCTCTGTCTTTCTCTCTGTTCCTGTCGGCTCTGGATTTCTAAGGTGCCTTGAAAAGGAACGGGGTCTGCATAGCAATGCATCCGGGGCTTTTTCTTTCTTTCTTTTTTTTTTTTTTGCCTGCGTAATTGGCATTCAGCTGCAGACAGTCCCTCCGCAGTGGCCCTGCACTACTGCTACCTCTGTCCGAGCCCTCAAGCCTTGGCTACCTCCATTTCTCTGATATTGGGATATGCTGCAGGAGGCTTGTCGGTTTTTTAAGAAGCTGTGGTCAACAAAGGCTGTGCAGCATTTTCCTTTCTATAGATAATTCCTAAAGGACCTGGAGGTGAGATCACGGATCTGATGACACGGAGGTCAGAAATCCCAGTACTACTGTACAATCTGGAATTTCAGGCATGAAATACCGGTTTGTAACTTTTTCTTTAACGGATTGTGTATGAGGTGTGAGGAAACAGGAATGCGAGAACTACCAAGACTGGAGACAGATGGTTGTCCCCTGAATGTGAAACATGATACTGCTAACGTCTGCCAAGAACCCAAGGACCCGATTGGGAGACTTGTTTTTAAAAGAAAGGGAAAAAAAAAAACCTCAAGGACATCAGGTTCCACCTCTCTGTCATGTGAGGAAAACAGGAGAGACATCTTTCCGTCATTGCTATGGCAACCCTGGGCCTGCACAGCCTTTGAGTTGCCAAAAGGTTTATCGCTAGGTGTCAATCACACACCTGTCACCACAGGAACACCCAATTATGAAGTCCAATCACTACGGTCGTTCACAGATGGTGGTGCAAGTCAATTTAGTTGGGCAATAAAGAAGCGTCCGATTTGGCACAAAGAGGCATGTTTTTTTTAATATATATATATTTTTGAATTGTTATTCGAAAAAGGCTTCAATATGCTGCTTGTGGGTGAATTTTATTTTATATACAGTATACGGAAAATTACTGGAATGCGTGGCTTTTTTAAAAGAAGTGCTGTTGGACCAGAATGAACGATAATGAAAAATAGATTTTTACTATCTCTTTGGACATTCAGTTGTTTTCTGAACAGCAACGTACCACTTAAAGGATGTTATTTCCTTAAAAGCTTTTTGTTCATCACATTTGAATCTTGGTGAGATAAGGCTGTCACACTCTTTATCTATCTCACCCACCACACACACACACTCGCAAATAACACAATCCTATGCTCAGAGCTGGGGAGAAAAAAAAAACGATGCGACTAACGTATTTCATTCCTGCTCGATTTCATCTTTTAGTACCACCACAATTAAAAGTGCTTCCCGAGCGCCTCCTCCGACTGAGAGCTCTGCCGCAGAGACGTCCAGCTCGAAGTCCTTTGCTAGACACAAGAAAGGCGTAAAGCAGCCTCAGAGCTGGATCTGTCAAACTCTGCACCTCTCTACTGTTGATGATACGCCTGGACAGGTTATTGACCGCTCCGCCCACAAGATCCATCATTCTGGATCGCTGGAGGAAGAATACAGTAATGCGTGATGTAAGCAGACCGGTGGAGGATACGCCCCAGGGTGGGAATATCTGAGGAGGCCAAGCCGAACGGGAACAAAAACCGAGATAGGACTGGGGTGGGAGTGTAAAGATTGTATAAAGAGACCCAGAATGATAAAAGACTTGTAAATAATGTTTGGAAACCGTGAAACTATGAAAATATACCAATGCTAGCGTTGCACATTTAATGGGATAAAAAGCGAACTGCAATGTGGACTATGTAGATTTTTTTTTTAGGAATTTCTTTATTTTTTACATACTTGAGCTGATAAATACATATTGGCAAACGTCCTCATAATTATTTGTTGAAACACTGCCGTAAGAAAGTATTTCAATTCAATTCAATTCAGTTTTATTTGTATAGCGCTTTTAACAATTGTCATTGTCGCAAAGCAGCTTCACACAATCAAAAGAATTATTATAATAGCATATAATATACAATATTATAAATAATTATTATATAGTATTTGTTCCCTTCCTGATTTATTTGAAATTAAAGGATTCAGATCATCAAAAAAAAAATTTATATTTCACAAAATTAACCTAAGTAAATACAAAATGCAGTTTTTAAATTATGATTTTATTCTGTAAGGGGGAAAAAAGTGTACAAACCTTCCTGGCTCTATGTGAAAAAGTAATTCCTCTCACTAAATCATGAATTAACTGTGATTAGCCACATTTTTCGGAAAGCTGAGGTAAAGCTTGCCACACCCAGGCCTGATTACTGCCAGACGTGTTGAATCAAGAAATCACTTAAATAAAAACCTGTCTGACGAAGTGAAGCACTGATGCTAAAAGACATCACATCTTGCTGCAATCTAAAGTAATTGATATTTATCAGTCTGGAAAGGGTAATAAATGAAATCATCATTTAAAAACTACTCGGTGTTGGTCTTGGTTTAAATATTTTAATTAAATTTGAAATCATTTGAGTGTAACAAATCTAGGCAAAAAAGTAAGAAAAATCTGATGAAAATACGTTTTGCATGGCAGTATAAATCCGTTTAAACACAAAATGGTACATTTACAGTAATAGTCACATATTGCATTTTTTATTACAATTGCAACTTGTCAAAATAATCACATTTTTTTTATCAACTCGTACAGCCCTAACCAGTACATTGCTGAAAGAAGTTAAAAAAAAAAAAGTCAAAATAATTTCGGAATCAAATAAACATTGTTTATTATGTTAATTATGGAGATTCATATGCAAGTCAGTCGGGGTTGGTTTCTCCATTAATGCGCTATTAAACCCAGCCGTCACAGCACTCGTTCATTATTTGCCTTTTTACTACACCTAAACCAGCGCTCTCTGTTGTCCTGACCTATTTTATGAATTATTCCATTTTGCACTTGTTCTTTTAAAAGCCAATGGAAAGGGACTGGCGCGGCACTTAGATTAGCATGATTAATCATTTTACACAAATATTGAGAGTCATGGTGCGCTCGGCGGCAATGGGGGGAGATAAAATCTTTATATTACCTGGATGTGGGCTGGATCCAAGCTGGTGCCCCAATTAATCCTCCCCGAACGCAATTAGAGCTGGAGCCAGCCAGCTGCGCTCATCACAGCGCAGGCTAGAACAGAGCTTAAAGCTCAGACACGTACACACGAGCAGAGAGCTGACACTAACTAGGCTTTCTGAACACAGACGCGCTCCCATAAAAAAAGTGAGACATTTAGAAACTTGCACGCTCACTTCTGCTATCCGCACGAGCGCGATGCGATCAGACCTTTCACTGTGTCACATGAAAGGACTAAACACCCCGGCGAGTAGCTACAATGACTGCGAGCGTGTTCAAAGTACACAATGGGGGACAGACAGGAAGTCAGAAAAGAAGTCTTTGAATCTGTTTCGGCGAAGTCGTGTCCTAGAAGCTCGAAATTCTACAGATGCTGCTGTAACTGTTCATTAAAAAACTATCAAGAAACTGAAAAGGACTGAAAAGTACATGAAGGGCAACACAACCAGCAGCTAGTGGAAACAGGCAAATGGCAAGGTTTACTTGGCTTTAAAGTATTGCTAATGAACTTATAGATTACAGTTACCGCTAAGCTAGATGAAAAGATTAAAGCTATGATTGAGACAAATAAACACCAAAACATTGAACACTAACTAAACCTTGTCGTTTGTCATTGATTATTCAATGCTTCGGATTTATTTTCAATTTATATTGCCAATTCCAGCAACCATGTAATAATTTTAATCGTTAATCTTTAAGAGAAAACTTTCTACCTTGATGGTAATTGATGGTAACTTTCTACCTTGATAAGTGAATTTATGTAGTTGGGCATTACATAAAGAAATAAAGGGAGTTTTTACTTTCATTACTGTGTTCTGTTATTCTGCATAATCGAAGGTCCAGGTTTTACTTGAACGACTCTTATACAGCTAAACATCTACTTTAGGAAAATGTGATCATAATGTGACACCAGTCCGTTTACGATGAAACATTTAATTTGGAACCTAATAATAAAAACAACTGATATTTAATTCATATTTGGGAAAAATACATTTACATTTGATAAGTGTTGCACTGCGGTAGCGTTCCTGCCTCAGGCTAATATCTGCTCCTGGTTTCCTAAGATACAAAATAATGTGTGCTAATGTGTCTAAATAATGTATGCGTAAGTTAATATAATACAATAAGTACTGCTTAGGAACAAAATACATTAAAAATGAAGAGCCAGAAATTGTTTGCGTCTGATATTCACCAATACCAAGTACCATTTTTATAATTTCAGGGCTAGCATGAAGCATATAATGAAGACATTAAAAAAGTAATTAATCAGGCAAGAATGAACGCCACTTAATGATTAGACCTTATTATACTTTTTTTTTTTTCCTTAGCTAATTTCTGGCATCATGCATGCTTAGACGAGACAGTTTAGAGAAAACACTAAGAATAAACTGGCCTCTTTAACAGAAACGTTAGTACAGTGTCTTAATCATAGGTTAGGATCTTTAGTTGGTGCTACAAGGTAAAAAGGAGACTTTTACGAAAAGATACAGAAAGTAGCTACAGAAAGTTCATCCGGATTGTCTTGTCTGTGCGTGTAGTGCAGTACATCAGCTGCTCAGTGATGTTTTTTGTTTGCTGCACCTCTTCTTCTTATCTTGTGTAACCCTATACAGTAGATTGTTATTTACGGGGGCGAGATCAGTGAAGCTCTTCACCTGTATCTGCATGTTGTTGTTTTTTTCCATTGCGGTGCTGCCACATGAATTGCATAAATCAGAGAGTACCTTGTTACAACTATTAAACAGAGATTCATTATATTCCATTGAAGTAAAGTAACAACAATGAAACAATGAAGCAGATAAAAGATTAAAAGGGTCTATCTGAAAAATTTTCTTTTTCTTTAAGTCTTTTTTTTAATTACCCTTGATTTGCTGATTCGTCTTTGCATCATTAGCTCGATCCTTTGTGCCTTGTGTCTAATTTGCTCATTTCTGACTAATGCTCGGAGCAGGTTTTATAATGTCAGCGCAGCTGTCGCAATACACGCAGCAACTCTGAAGACGGAAAAAAAGCTTAACTTATTGCACCTGTTATGCCTAAGAATGTAGAATAACGTATATATTTATCCTATAACAACTACTACATTAATAATAACATCCCTTTCCTATTTTGCATTAACATATGCATTGTATCTATGCTTTGTTAATAGAAACTTTCCCAGACATTTTTCGGCGTGAGCACTTAGTAGAGGACAGGCGGACTTGAAAGCAACAGCATGTTAGCGATAAGAGGATGATCTGTTGGAGCGCTGGAGAGCTTTTATTTCCTGACATTTAGCATGTGGAGGAGGTGAGACGCTGCTCCTCTCCCACTGAGCTCCAACTGTCTGCCGCTAAATGTGGGAATGACAAGGAGCACTCGGGATCATCCAGCGACATTTTCTCATCGCGCTCACGCTCCCGCCACTGCTTACACCCTTCATGGCACGCGTGATGCTTGTTACAAATACTTGTGTACAAAAAAACAATAAATAAATGCCACATATAGGCACTAGCATAGGAACAAGGAGAAAAAATTATGTACTTGATTTACCCTGTCACAAAAAGAGCAGCTCTCTCTGACACAAGAATGACAAGGAGCGAACCTGATCAACTTGTGACACTTTCTCATCTTGCTCCACCTTGTCATCGCTGGTTTCACACCCAAGACTCTCTTTACACGCCTTCTCCGTGTGAGGATGAACACGTTCTTTAGCATGTTCATAAGAAATCAATTTGAAAACAAAAAAAAAGTTATAATATTTCAGTTCTCACAGATCACAAAGTACATTTTCCTTGAAAGATGAGGAAAAAAACTACGTATTATAAGGCTAGTCAGTGCTAATAACTGGTACTGATGCAGGCTAGGATTTAATTTTAATTAAATTTATTAATTTAATGGTTTTCAAATAAAAATTTTATGTCTCTAAATATCTCTGTAACGTTATCCTGTCAAGCAAATGACAAACACCCTTCATGTTGTTCATAGACATTTCAAGCAGCTAATCAGCTTGTTAAATGCTAACAGCAAACTAGCTCACATTTCTCCCTGAGATTTCAGTATCTGAATCTCAATTTCTATATATTTTGTAATCTAAAATGTTCTATTCTATTAATAAAATTATTGTAGTAGTAGTTTATTTAATATCAGCCACATTTGTCAAAATACAACACATTTATCCCTATTTTTATTCAACATTATTGAAGTCGGCTAGCTACAGTAAGTGACTAGCCAGCAGACTAGCTTAGCAGACAGATAAACTTTTAAAAGTGGCATGGGTCAAAACATGGCAAAACATTTACAAAATATGATAAGCAATATATATTTTGATATTTACTCACTATAAAAATTAAAATAGAGAAAGAAAAAGAGGGAACATGACAACAAACAATAAGCTAACAATACATCCTCTCACAATTCATGTCAATATTGATTCAGTCATATCAAGCTTTTATGGAATGTTAAAAATACAAAATTAGAGAAAGAATATATTGTTGATAATATTGTTAAAGTCTCACCTACAAGCATCAATCGAGGACTTTGTTTTTTTTTCGGGTGCCATGTACTAGTAGCTAATTTTCGAATTAGCCAGATTGCCTGCGTCGTTATTTATGATGTTATCTTTGAGAATATCTTAATTTAACAAACCTAATTCAATTAAGTTTTATTGAATTCAATTTATTTTCGTCACGAACTCGGTTAACAACTTTTAAACAGGTCTATGACGTCTATTACTTCAAACTTTTATAATGTAATACATGGTTAGCAAGAATGAAGAGACCGCTAGAGTAATTTTTTTTCTCCTTGTCCTCCCACACCTGCAACCACTCAGGAATAAAAACTTCTCATAACATTTCCTGAGTTTTAGAGGACAGTCTGCATTTTGGCCACGCAAGACAGAGGACGAGCACCCTGCTGATACTCTGTCAGGATCGTAATGAATGAATGCAATATGGCACCAGTCACCCTACCGAGTCACTCAATAACACTAGACAAGAGCGGAATGCTCTTATGTCGGAGAGAGAGTTTTGGTTTTTTTTTTCGAAATGCTGAGCATTAAACAGTCACACGATACAGGTTGCTCACATGGCGATTCATGCTCTCGAGGTGCAGCACAATCCTCGATTAATACGCCTCTCCTGTCTCAACCAAAGTAATCATACACTTAAGCCATACGAAATACGATAACTGAATCTCACCAAGTCTCACCGACTCCCACACACCCACTCCCATTTCTCTCTCCCTAAAATGCATGCCTGACTACAAGGCCCATGCTCTTGGGTCCTACCTATGAGCTGCCCAGCTCTCTGCCTGTTCATTATTGACCTGAGCCAGCAGCCTTCAGAGCATCATGATTGATTACTGTCTGTTGCCGGAGGAACCCTGCAAGCATGGCTCATCGCCGGAGGGAAAAACGCTGAGACCGAATCACTGCAGCAGCCTGACACACAAGGTCCACATCACCCTGGTTACCTGACATGAACGGCCCACTTCTCTGTGGTTACATGACAATCCCCATGACGTTTGGGACATTGAAACATTAGGGACGTCCGTGACAGAAATGCATTCCCCGCTCTTTGGGACTATATCTGGCATTCTTCTCTTCTGTCTTTGTCTCTCCATTTCACCTCTTCCTGTGTCTCCCTGTTGAAGCTTAGGGACGTTGAGAGATGAGTAAGAGCGTTGTGTCTGTTTTATCAGAGCTGCTCATGGGGCATTTATGACTGTCAAGCAAGCTGACAAGCAAACTAGGGAAGACAAATGGGGTCCCCAAGTCCGTGGACTACGTTCATACGTTTTGCCATTTTACACTCACATTTAGTTTAAACGGCTCCGAAAAGAGGACATCTATCCACGCTTTTTTGGGGGATATATCATCCTGTCGCTTACTTCCTGGTTCAATCAGAGCTGTCCTTACTTTTTGTAACCTTAAGTGAACATTTGACAGCCAAATTCATTTGCGGTTCCCCACAAGAGGACTCGGCTCTTCGTCAACACCAGCCCTTTCTCTAGTGATGGACACAAAGCTTGGGCGTCAGCAAATTCCGAGAGCAAGCACAGAAGAGAGTCAATTAAGTTCAAGGTGAGAGAGACGAGTGTCGTAGTTTTAACACGCTGCCTTGCCAGGCTCCCCCATCAATCCGAGCCTCGTTGGAAAAAAAAAAGGAAAAAAAACGAGGCAAGGGATATAGTGTTATTGGCCGGGAGGAGACAGGGGATTTTGTGAAGGAGATTATTGGTTGGCGATTTGAGCCGCTTCAGAGATCATTGGCTGTATGTGTCCGATGATGGATTGAATTCAAATACACCTTCCTCTTGTGTGCATAGCGGCTGCTGTAGCCAGATCCATCAGTCCCACTGACTGCTCCGATCCTGCAGGACACTGCGCTCACTTTCCTGTTAATTCCAACTTCGCACTATCGATCGGGGGTAAAATCAATCGTGCCTAAGTCACTAAGCCAAGAGGGAGACAGAGGGAAAATGCTGCTAGCGGAGACGCATCTCAGATTAAATGTGAGTAATGAAGTAGATAGAGTAAGAGAATGAAAGAAAGAAAGAAAGTTTTAAAGATTAAAATTTTAAATAGTAATCATATAAGGGATGTTCAAATTAACCCAGGACTTTTGATTGTGCAGAATAACTGAAAACAGTTATTTCGAATAAAACTTCTTTTATTTCCATAACCTCCTGTTACACTAATGCAAATATCCCAGCATTTCCCCAATGCTTGAATGCCATCAAGGTAGAAAGTTTTCTTAATAACCGGAGCCATGATCAGACGAGCTGCTTCACATCTGAAACACTGGCCTTCCAGGAACTCCTTTGTATGGGGAATGTGGCAATAACTCCCAGCTGAGTTTCTGTAATGTGCAAGTGGTGGTAGTGTATGATAATGTGTACAGTTCCCTCAAACAGATGCTTGTCTACCTGACAAGTTATCCATAGTTTTTCAAGGATCAGGTGTTCTATTTGCTGAATGTTCACAAGATCGACTGCAGTGTGCATCGGCTAAGATCGCCATTCACAGACCTAAGGCCTTCTTGAAAACCTTTATACCATTTAAATATTTTATTGTGGCTAAGAGTCTCATCGCCGTACTGTGCTTGAAATAAATATCAATCAATTTTACGCCTTCGTTTACAAGAAATTTCCTTCTTGTAACAGTATTATATGTTTAAATATATTTATTGCTTCTTAGTGTCTTTTATGATCCTTAATAAGAGCCCTAAGTTTTAAGTTTTGGGTTGGGGACCTTGGACTAAACCAACTAAACCCATTTTGTACACAGGCACTAAACCCCTTCTTTATATTTCTTAGAACAAAATCCAAGCACAATCATTTGCATTCATGCACTGGAAAATAAAAGATACGCTTCCTGAGAGTGAACCCAATGCCGTAGTTAAAGAGCACCGCCGAAAATTGCTGCGTGATATCAGAGTAGCATCATGCTTTATTTATGAGGATGCGCTTTGTTTAAGTGGCTAAATGATGAAATAAGAGAATCAGAATGGGCTGGAATCTTTATCACGCTGAAGATAAGGCGCTCTTGGGAGCAGTAGAGCTGACCTCAACACCCTTCTCCGCTCTCCGGGCTGTAACTAGAGAGAAATGTGTGCTTCGAGACTATTATCTCTGCATTCGAGTCGCCCGATTCATCTGAAACCTTGGAGTGAAAAGTGCTGAGGCCATGGCAACATGTTTAGCATGTTGTCTTTGATTCGACTCAGTCACCCGCTCTGCACTTGACCCGTTCCTGCAGCACGGGACTTCACGAGAATTTCAGAAAACGACTGTTGAAAATCGAATGTTGACACATACTGAACTTTTGCTGTTAACACAAAATATGACCTTGAGTTGACCAGGTGGTATTACAAACCTGGCGACATTTACCTTTAAATATCTTAAGCATCACGGAATGCGTTTAGCACCGTCGATGTATGAGAAGCACACAGCATTGTGACATTTAAATTCCCGAACTTTAGCACCAAGCGCTGCGGTGCAGACTGAAGTCCAATTAACGGTGCAAAAAGGGAGACCTTGCAATGTTACTTTGTGTGTATGCACGGTAATTAGCATTCTGTTGCAGGTGCACTTTTACATTACATATTCATGCCCGAACCCACTTTCCAAATGTGCCATAAATTAACTTCACTGAGGCCCTTGAATAATTGTTCCGCTCTCCCTGCCTTAGGAAACCACATTTCCCAGTGCAGAGCAGCAAAAAAAAGGGTGGTTAAAGCATAAATAAGGCTTCAGTTGTCAGAGATGATCGAAAGAAGGTCTATAGTACGGTGTCAGAACGGCTCAGCAGCAAGGAGGTAACTATACCGCAGCTGGTCTGGTCTGTGCCTGTAGCGGGAGCAGCTTAGCCGGAACTCTATAAGCCAATTCGATTTCTGTCAGTAAACGCTCTAATTTAGATCAACTATCCGTAATAAACTCTGAAATTGGCACGGGAGCAGCCTCGCCAACTTTTATCCGTCCATTACGCGGAGTTGAACTGGCACGGCCGCCTACAGACAAGCCAAATTTTCCTTCCTGCAGATTTCGTTGTGACTCCAGGGCTGCTAAATGTCATTGGAAGTAATACAGGCATGGGTCACTATAACTGGTTTATTGCGCGGCTTGTAATCCTGAGGCTTGGCTGGGTGTGAGCAGCTTCTCACCCGGGTGGGGAGTGAAGAACTATGTTAAATGAGCCGTTGGCTAAGACATCGCTGTTTTTTCGCGGTATCAATGAAGCATTGTGTCCCAGGTCTCTCCCACACACACACACACATACACACATACACACACACACACACACACACACACAAACACACATACACTCTGTTTCTATTCCACTCGCACAAAACACAAGTTCTCCTTTCACACAGTCCTGCTGTTGGACTTACATTAAAAAGCCAAAATTGTAACTCATTTGTAACAATTACGTTGAATATTGAATCGGGGTTCTAGAATCCAAGCCAACCATGTGGGTTTAAAACAGCGCACATTTAAGAATTTACAGATTTACTTCATTTTCTTTGGATTATTGAAATGAAACTGTATATTTAACACCTTTATGACCGCCAGGTTTTGCTCGAGGAGAGATCTGGGCCAATGTGTCTAGACCACCTAGTTTAAACAAAAGTATCAGCTCTTGTTTTTAGCAGGGAATAAAATCAGCTGGTGATAGTTGTTTTACTTCTATAGCACTAGACATAGTCACTGATAAGCGTTACAAGAATCTGGACGTAGATTTAAATCCCTAATGAGCAAGCCAGAGATGAGTGAGGCAAGAAAAACTAATACGACAAACCCTAATCCGATATTAGGGAGACACTAGAGAGAGAAAGTATATTACTTGTTAGATTATACTTTAATAGCATATTTATGTGGAGCGTTTATGTTTAACTGGGACGTTTGATTGTGCAGAACAACAGAACACAGTTAAGAGGGGTTTGGCGTAGCTCAGTGGTTAAGGTTAAAGCAGAAGGTACTAGGTTCAAACCCCACAACCACCAAGTTCCTCCTGTTGGGCAATAAACTGCTGAAAGGTTTCTCAGTATCCTGGCCTCCCAGGAACTCCTTTAATGGCCCCAAATTGGAAAAGGCTGGGAGTGAGGTTCCAGGAATGTGCAAGTTATGTCCGGGAACGATTGCGTATACAGTTCCTACTAGGGTTGGGCCAATATGGCACCAGTACCTATATAACCGGTATGTACCGGATCGAAACAGAATTTCGGTGCCACTTAAATTGAACTGTCGATTGAATGACGCAGTTGTAATAAGCATCATATTCATCAACACATATGATCGCTAGTAAAAATTTAAATACTGCATTCATGGGGTGTCAGAAATGATCGGAAAAATTAATTGTTTCCTTAATTTGAAAAACTTCGAAAAGCTTTCATAATACAAATCCAAAACATTGTGGCAGTAATGTTACTGTCCATTTTATATTTGTAGATTAAAAGTTTATTAGATTAAAAAATTAAAAGCACAAATCATCAGGAAATGAGCGTGAATGCGCGTGAATGCAGCAACTAACGTTACACTCGCTCTGGCGGCAGCAGGTGGTCTACCGCTATCATAGCTTAGCTAGTTTCGTTAAAATGCCTAAAACTAAACGGTCGAAAGTGTGGCTATATTTCACAAGAAAGGATTCCGGCACCGCGACGTGCAGCAAATGTTTCACAGCAGTTACGTGTAAAGGCGGAAACACGTCAAATCTAATGAAACATTCGAGGGCAGACGGAATAAAGTAAAAAGCAGAGGGAGGCACCGTGTTTAACAGTGTTTGACACTGGCACTGTCGGTGTGGACGACCCCAGTCCCGGTCATACCAACCGTAGCAAAAAGGAGTCACTGATTATGATGACGACAGCAGCCTGTCCCGCAGGTTAGTAGTAGGATAATGTAATGTTAATAGCAAAATGCAAATCTTGCATTCATTCTAACCATCCGGTCATGGTCAAACGATTTGTAAAATACTAATGTAACATAGATTCTGTTTATAATTGTGGCTTTCCAGCCTGTACTAGTAGTACTACAACAGTGACCACATTTACCATTGCAAAGACGGCTAATTTGACTAAGGAGATTTTTTTTTTTGTTCAATAAAAATGTATCCACCATCATTTTGTGGCTTTTGTAAAGTATCGGTTCAGGCACCATTTTGGCACCGGTACCATTTTAAAAGTATCGATTTGGCACCGGTATCAAAAAAAAAAAAAAAAAATGATACCCAACCCTAGTTCCTACAGACGGATGCAAGTTTTCTGCAAGTTAGAGGCACGTTATCCGTTTTAAGAATCAGCGTTCAACTTCACTGGAATGACTGCGGCGGGCTCCAAACCACCTCGACCGGGACCGTAACTCACGGACGTGCGTCCTTCTTTAAAACGTTTGCACCATTCGAATGCTTTATTGTCATTTATTGTTCTATGAGTCACCGCACCCTTGCCTGTTCTTCCAAATAAAGATATGTATTCTGGCTACAATTCATAGTTTCCAATAAATATTACACCGTGCACCAGTCCTTGTGTCCTCCCTCTACTTACAGCATGTTATAATTCCAGTTTTGAACGTGCCAAAAGGAATAATAAATTCTCACTGGTGCTGGACTTAATGGCAAGTGAAAAAGTGAAAAGCACGTGTTTTTTTTTTTTTTTGTCAAACTTTCACCATCTGAAGTGAGCCTACGTCTGTTTTCCTGCATTAACTTCTCACATCTCAATCTTCTCCTGGCTCCGTTAAAGGTTTGCTATTGTGTTTCTCACCTGTCATTTGTCCCGCGAGTCATAATGTTTAGCAATCCACGTGTCAAGATGTGACAAGCCAAGATAAATGGCATTTTGCTCAACCAGTGACAGCGCAGCTCTGGGGAGGCCGAGGACGAGGACGAGACCCCCGCTGTGGCGCGTTTCCTGTCCTCGGTTTTGGGTCGGCGTATTGAAGAATGAATTTAAGCATGTGCAAATATCTCACTCACACTACACTATACTTGCTAAACAGGTTCATCAGACCTGTTCATGCATCTCAAAAAAAAAAAAAAAAAACACTATTTATGTATAGAGATCAATTTTGTGTGCTTTAATTCTAAAAACGAAAATGTTGTACGAGTTAAATAAGAAGGAAAACATTGACACAGCTTGAGTTCCTCTGCGCTTATTGTGATTGTGTGTAGCGGCAGCTCATAAGTGGTTTGACCCTCAGGGCTACGCTAACGATGTAGGAAGACGGGGCACGTTACGGGAAAGTGTGCGTTCCTCTGACTGAACACATGGGTCTGAGATCTGCGAACAGTGTGTGCGTGTAAGTGTGTGTGTGTGTCTATGTCTGTTCATTTTGGCAAATTGCTCATGCATCATGCCCTCTCGAGCTCTTATTCAGACTGGATACAGAAATTACAAGAGTTAAACCGATCTCGTCCCTTGAAGGGGATCAGGAAGACCTAGACAACTCTTTTCAGCCATTGTTGCCACAGCGACGAGGCCGTCGATCCGACTGGAGCGTCACCTTCGTGTCATTCTGACTGACTTTTACACTCGCGCTTCCAGTCTTTAAATACAAAGTCCTAAACTTGAACCTAGCACTCGTGTGGGCATCCATTATGCTCGTTTTTTGGATAGTCTCAAAATATTTTTAAAAAATAGAGCAAAAAATCCCTCCTTTCTACATATTGGTTCCTAAATATGTTGTATAAAATTCTCCGCAGGAATGATGTAGTTCCATGGCGAGATGGTGGCTTAGTGGTTAGCACTGTCGCCTTACACATCCAGGTCCTTCCTGAGTCGGGTCTATGTGCATGGTGTTTGCATGATCTCCCTGTGCATGGTGGGTTTCGTCGCATAGTCCAAAGATATGGATATTAGGCTATTGGCGTTCCCAAATTTCCTGCAGTAAATGTTGATTGGAGGTCCTACCACGGTTGTACAAAATGGGAATAAATACAGTGGTCACCATTGGCCTGGTTGGACCACAGAGGTTCTAGCTGAATGGATAGATGTAATTCCAGGCGGAACAATTTTCATAGCCGCCCTTTCTGCAACATTTTCAGGGGTGGAGCTGCAGAAGCTCCCTTGGTACAGACAGTGAAACTGCATTTTTAGCATAATCTGACTGCTATTTCATCAAGGACATTAAGGAGTACCAACTGGACAGTGCTCCGACTTGCTCCGTTGTAAGTGTTTAAGGGACAGGGTGTAAATCCAAACATCCAGGTAACACATACTGTATATACAAAGGCAATTATCTTGGACTTGGACTAAACAGTGTAGTGCCTTTATATGAAAGAAACATGCCTCGAAGCAGCCCAGATGGGCACTGTCCCACCCAGAAACACCTTCTGGATGGTGGGAAGGCTCCCAGATAGGATCATGTCTGAGCCTGCAGAGATAGCCAGATGGCTAACACATCTGAACCCAGTGGTTTCCTAACCCAGTCTAGGGGACGCCATTTTTCTGCCATCTCATACACTACACTTAATACGGTCTTCCTGATTCAACTTGTCAGGTGTTAGTTAACCTCAGTTGAATGGCAAACAAAGCATCTAATGCCTTTCGTACACTTTTTCTGGCCTCTAACTTAAGAATCTTGTGCAAAAGGAACAAAATATCTGTTTTAAAGGCTTTGCATTTAGTGTCAAATACTAAAAAAGACATGCCCCATCTTTTCAATACCGTGTTGTTGTTTTTTTGACAAAATACACTGTAGCCAAGGCATGGGCAAGACTAGGTGTTTATAAGAACCACAAAAATGTAGACATAAAAAAAAAAATCTGAGCTTACTGGAATGAGGATTGGGAAATAGCTACCTAAACACACAGAGTCGATTGTGCATAGACGAGAAACCACAAAGCCGGTCCCAGAGCATCCCAGATGGGCACCTTCATATCTTCCAAACTCCTCCAATATCCTTGAAAGTTGAAGAAATGAGAGTCTGATACACTGTTTGCCTAGCTGTGGCTGGAGCACACCCACTGAGTCCAGGCTCAAGCCCATGCATCTCCATGATATCAGCCGTCTGCCTTTTGCACTAACACCCCCCAGCTGAGGGGTAAATCCCCATTTGGCAGCGCGGCATTGGGCCGAACCGCACAACTTGGCGTAATTGGGGGCGGACGGGTGATGAGAGAGAGCGGAGCTGGAATTGATTCGCTTAATCCTCTTCATTATGGAGCGCCAGCGCCAGAGATCACACCTCGCACAAAAGCGGGGTTAGAAAGGAAGCCTTTCTTTTCATCCACGAACCTGTGCACACTATGGCATTTTCAGCATCGCTGCCATACGACCCCCTCTTCAAAAACCCAGAGAAAAGGCGACAGCATGACTCACCCGAGAGAAATGATTCAAGGACCTCCTGCTGCTTCGCCTTTTTTTTTGGCTTCGGTTCGCCCTCTTATAGGCTCAACTGTCTTTCTAACTACTTTTGTTCAGAAAGGAAGCATGTCGCTTAAAGCTTCGAATGCAACACCAAAGCGAAACCTCGGTCCGGACAAAAAAGAAAAATCCACTAAAAATCGAAATGCTTTTCTGACCTTCAGAGAAGCATAAAAGACCGCGCTACCTTATCCTTGGCTGAATTGTCCACAGTAACCGCTCCACTTTATGGGAGCATTTAAGTCTTAGATGCCAGCTAAAACACAATGCTGTCCTCTCATCCTAACTGTCCTTCAGGTAATTATCAAAAACTCTCCTGGATTGTTAGGTTCCCTAACCTTTCTTTTATACAGTACACTTACTGTAAAATAAAAAGCAATCCTGACTTGCTCACCTCAGCCGAAAGAGTTTAGTTATAAAAGTTCACGCATGTCTGCCAAAGTGTCAATCTTAAAATCGTCTCCGACTCGAGACGTCTGTCTCAGACCAGACGCAGCTGCTCCAGCTATGGACTCTGTACTCCTCCGCCAAGCCGGGCTTAATGTATTAAAGAAATGCGATGCGGCGATTTCAGTCGAGCTTAAATTAAACGCTTAACTTGTCGATCTCGTTCAGGGAAAAAAAAGTACAAGCCCTTGAAGGCTTGCTGATGTCACCTTACTGATCGAATTGATACTTGGTGGAGAGATACGGTTCGGATACGGGCACAATAAAAGAGAGAAACGCAGATGGATTGCTGTGCAGGCTCACGCAGAGGGTATACGGTATATCAGCAGTAGGTACCGATACTCCGTGGGTTAAAACAAGACTGCTGATATAACCATATTTTGCACAACCATGTTTTTTCATCTAAGCTGAGAAAAAAAATTATAACTCGCGACGTTAATCGACCTCGTTTGTGCTAACATGAAAAAGCGTGCAAGCATGCTTTATGTCTTCGCATGAGACATACAGAGTTAACAATTTGTTGCGCCAGGTGCTGTAGGCTTTGTAATCGTTTTCTTGGCTTGGGCAAGGAATTCATTTCGCTAATTGAACTGGATGTATGTGGACGGCGGCGCTAACAAATGGCTACAGCGCATGCCAGACCAGCTGATGCCATTTGCCAGGCCTCCATCGTTACCATCACCACATTACCTGTAAAATCTCATAAACAAAAAAAATACACATATTACTTCCATCCTGGTGTTTTTTCACATTGTTTTTTAAAATAAATATCTTAACAACAAGCTGTTAAATAAACTAGCGGATAACTGCGAGGCGGTCTCCTGCGTCTGATGCCGATTCGGAATCACGCGGCGACACGGGGGTTATATTCGTCCTTCTGTTCACCTTGCTGTCTCTAATTATAGCCTTGTGCTAATTTGACTTAATGGATGATTCTGAGCAGCTTAATTGAACGGTACTGCGTCTTTGTGGGAGGGCACGCGAGATTGGTGAGCTTTACAATTAAATGTCACTTCGCCGCTTCTAATCACAAGATTTGTTCTTCCTACCAGGTGTTCGTTCTCATGCCGGCGCGTGGCGGGGACTCGAGGCGAGCGAGTTCAAATCCCCTCCCCTGAAGAGAGGAGTTTATTTTGGGAAGTTAGACTTCACTTGTTCTCCTTCACAAAACTGTATCTGACAGAGTTATCCTGCGAGAAAATAACTGCATGTGTGTGTGTGTGTGTGTGTCTCTTACTAACAGCCTTATTCGCGCCAGATGGGAGGCAGGACTTTTTAATTTCAGAACGGGGACATGGTGTGACACGGCTGAAACCACCAACAGATACGTCGCTGTTGATTTGAAATTGGTGTGTTCCATTTAAAAGCAGGTTGTAATCTAGATGTAACCTATCCCAGGAGGGGTACACTACGGGCAATCAGGCAACGCCAATTAACCCAATTGGAATGTCTTTGGACAATGGGAGGACACCCACCAAGCACAGAAAGAGCATCAAACTCCACGCAATACAGAACCAAGGCAGGAATCGAACCCTTGACCCTGGAGGTGCAAGCCCACAGTACTAACCACTATGCCAGCTGTTGATAAACATCATGCAAGGTTTGTTTTCTTATCATGAAGAGTTCACTGGTATCAAAATTGGAATCAGGTTTTCCCCTTTATCTGTGCGGGTTTGCCTTTTGACCCTATGTTCCTCACAGAACTACAGGCAATCCGGGAACGCCAACTACCCCATCTGAATGTCTTTGGACTATGGAATGGAAACCCACCAAGCACGAGGAGAACATGCAAACAGACGCGTACGGACCTGAAGCAGGACCCTGGAGGTGTAAGGCCACAATGCTAACTAAGGACCAGAGGACCAGGAAAACTAAGGACCAGGTCTTGTCAAGGTTTTTTACCATAGAACTAGAAACCTGGGAGTTCTGTCTCGTCCTAACACGTAGACACCCAATGCTTTATTAAATCAAGTTTCTCAGGAGAAAGACTGACCGATTTCTCCAACCCCTGAGGCGAAGGCTCTGTTATTTTGAGAACCCGCCTCACGCTGAATTAGTGAAATAACACAAGAGCCCTTCTCCCACTCTTAGCTCTGGGACACACTCGTGTTCCCTATACTAAAGCTGGTTTTACACTGTATTACATTAGTGAGAACAAAAAAATCGCACGTTGTAAAAGATTTTAAATCGGAAAATATATATATGAAATCTTAGCATGACTGGTTCTCAACTAAACGGCACGGAGGATGACGCAGGATCACAAATATGGTGCTCTTCACAGGGAAATGATTACTGCACCAGATTTGTGCAATAAAGTCCAGTATAACTGCATTAAAAACGGCTACATTCAACAAAACCAACTGAGGACGATACGCTTCATTTTATTCCGTGAAACAAAATAAAAAGAAAAAGATCTGCTCGAACAGATGAAGGGGTCTTCCAGGAGCTAAGAGCAAGCAGGAACAGCATGAAAGCCAATAACAATGTTCCATATGGAAGTAGTCAGACCGGGCTTTAACGAATCACAGAGCTCGGTGTCCGAGGGCTTCGAATTAACCTGCATGCACATAAATCGGCCTCATTAGGAGAGTAAGAAAACACCGCCTCGTGTAAGAAGCGCTAAATCATGAAGGGGGGTGTGTGTGGATCCTTGACGATTCACTTAAGTGCATAGGGGATCTGGCAACCCGGTCTGCCATGTCAGGAAAAGCAAAGCAAGGGAGAGTCTGTGGGGCAAGATTTCAGCTCAGGACAGTAAGAGGGGGGGAAAAAAAGCAATATCTCAGCTGCCCTGTAGCAAGGCCTTCCACTAAGTGAACCATCAGCTCATATATTTTGTAGATTGACAGAAAAATGCAGTGCTTAGAACGGGTACACACACACAGATGTGCTTGCTAACAGAATATAAAAAGGCTTGTTGTTTTTTTTTTTTAATGAGAAGCATTCTTGTGCACAATCTGTTCATCGCACTTTGCTCACACCATGACACTTCCTGATCTCCGAACACCTTCGGCGCACATAAGCCCGTCCCCGACCCAATAATCATTGATTAGTGCAGCCTGCTGATTTAATCTGCGACCAGGTGGGGTCAAAAGGCCAGCCGCGGAGATCGATCGGGAGGAAAGGAAAAAAAATACAGAGAAGCAGAAAAAAAAACAAGTATGACACGGCTGATTAGGAGGAGAAGAAATCATACCCGAGTCGTTGTAGGATTTATTAAAACGAAGAGTCATTAGGAATGAACTGCTTGAATGATGCGTCTATATACAGTATCATGTGTGCTATTATGTAGTGGGGGTGTAACACGTTGACACTAACTGTATGTGGTTTAATTAAGACTTAATATAAGTAGAAGCAACAGTGGTTTATTTTATTATTATTATTATTATTATTATTATTATTGAACACCAGGGGGGAAAAAGATGTAGGTCTGGAATTCCACACACATAGTATACACACATTGTGTCGGTCGCATATTATATATTTAAGTATATTTTCCCACCCTTTTTACAAAAGAAAAATAATTGTGTGTAAATGCAAAGGATGGCACATCGGTCGCACAAGCTCTGCGGATAAACACATTTTTTCCACATTGAATAGGGTCTTCGTTAATAAACCAAGGAACAATAATAACCCTTAAAATTTAAGCAGCATGGATCCGTACCAACAACACAGCAATGACCGATTCCAAAAAACAACTGCCTGAATGACATCGCAAAAATAAACTCATATTATTTTGACTTTTTTTTTCCAACCATAAAAACATTATCTTATGTATCTTTGCTATTTCTTTGCCTGTGTGATTGGGCACATACATAAATATGGCATAAGCAAAAGATTCTTTTGAAAACATTTCTGCATAAAAGAAACTTCTATAAAGAGCAATAAAGAGTAATAAAATAAACAGTCAATATCTGGAGTGAAAACACATCAGGAGTTTTAGACACAGATTTGTGGAGTTTTATAAGTAAAACAGCTGTTAGGTTTTACTGAGCTTGCTGGAGAATATGAGTTCATCTGGTAACTTTGTCACACTCGCTCCTTTCTATTTTTATGCAAATCCCAGGAGCGTACATTAGGTTTTTTTGTTTCCATCTGAAAACTGGTGTGTCTTGTACTATATATTTTTTTCTTTAGATCCATGTATATATTCTCCTGTAATGTTATTTATTTATTTTTGAAATTATATATTTATATATGGAAATACTGAATGATTTTTTACATAATTATGCAGGCATGATAAACATATATAACGAAATTAGTACAGCATATAATATGGTGTCTAAGACGTTTGCACAGTATTGTTATATATATATATATATATATATATATATATATATATATATATATATATATATATATATATATAAATAAAACACAGTCCCAGTTTGACTAGAACACCTCTCATATATATATATATATATATATATATATATATATATATATATATATATATATATATATATATATATGTATATATATATATATTATATATATACATGCATTTATTTTGCTTAGTCATGTTTGTACAGCTGGGTACAAATGCAGTTCATCATATTTCCCAGGTTGTGCTGAGAAAAAGGACACGTCCCTCTACTTTGCACAATCCTGACCCCATATATACACTGTGTATATTTGATAAAGAATAAATAATGCAAAAAAGGCTAAAATTTATTTTTTATACTCCGTATCACTCTTCACATACGGGTACTTTGAGGCGAGGGTTAGCAGGTTGGATCGCTGGAATGTAAACTTAATAGAAATATCAAATTAATAAAAATATTGTGTTAAAGGTCACATGTATTTGTGCAGGCGCATGCAAGTAGAGTACATTTGACTGAATTCAGTCTCTGACAGTTTCTCCACCTCAGCTACATCGCTCATGTCAAAATGCCTAGTAGATGAATTCAGATCACTATAACCCTGACCAGGCAGTTAATAAGGATGACTACATGAAACGCTGCTTGTCTCCCATGAGACTCCGGTCCTGATGCATACTGTACGTACGAATGCCAGGGGAACCTTTCTTGCAAAATGTCTCTCCTATACTCATCCAAGCACACTCTCACTCTCCTTCTTTTAAAATTCCTTCCCAGGAACCTACGGCGAGGTCTCGGGTAATGCCGCGCTAACTGCCGAGTTAACTGCCGAGGTCCTGCGGTCGTTTAGACGAGCGTTAACGCTCCAGCAGTCATTCATTCAATGCAGATGGGCCGAGGTCAACAGCTCGCTGAGCTGTCTAAGAATGCAATCACACACACGCTGTATATGCCGTATACACATTATATATGTATGCACCTAAAGATATTCTCTCGAACAAGTCCTTGGGATAAAAAAGCACACACTGACATCCAGGAAAAGGGCAAAAAAAGCAAGTCTTGCCATTATCTTTTCAAACACACGCACACGAACAGCACCAAGCCAAGAAAGCGACAGAAATGGTTAGTCTACAACCTAGAACTAGCAACACAATGAGCATGCTAGCAAAAATACACACACACACACTGTATGTATATATACTGTATAAAGGGTATATTTTTAATAAGGGTGCTAGATCAAGCTACTTGAAAAATAAATGTGATAAAAATATGAAAATCCCTTTTTTTTTTGCTTTTTTAAATATTATTTATGCATATGCATGTATAATAAAACCTCTAAAAAAAAACTATCTGCTAGAATAAAAATATTTCTTTCACAGTCAAGAGGAAAAATTTTACAGACAGGTTGTGAAAAAAAATACATTAATTACACTTTAATGCAGGAAAGAATATCATGCCAAATTTCTTTCAATGTCAAATCCAAAACAATATTCCTTATAATATTAAATTCTGTATATTATCTTCCTTTAACATGTAGAAAAAATGAACGAGCACATGCATGCATGTATAAATGCAGATCATGAGGTCATAATTGCGAGGGAAATGGATATTGTAGCAAGTGCTTCTCAAAAAAAATAATAAAGAGGAGTGTATACAGTATAATGATGTCACATCCAGGAATGTATAACATGATGTCATTGTGTCAGGGGTGGAGCTTAAAGCCTTCATCAGATAAAAGCAGCGAAACAAGAAGTACTTTTCCTGTTATTATTACATTTTAATAAATGTGTTATAGAGTATTATTATTACTATTATTGTTTTTTTAATCTGAAAAAATTGTTACCAAAATGATTGCATTGCAATACCTTGCCTTAAACTTAAACACACATTTCAAATAAATCGTGTTAGCAGCTGAACTGAACCATGGTGTGTAGAGGCACGTAGAGTTCCCAGCATCCTTTTCCTCGATACCTTTCATATCCGACATCACGGGCCATGCTGCTACACAATCCTCATTTGTGCCACGCCGTCGTATTAGTCCGATCTGTAAATCTTGACCAAGTTTTATCACAAGTCTGGTTTTGGTTCCGGAATGTCGTATTCCCATCTCACGCTTAATATTCCATGCATGATCTCTACTTCTCTATCAACATCGTCATAGGCTGGACAAAGTGATGAACTAGTGAATGATCCTTATGTGCTGTATACGTATAATATGCAACCATTTTATTAGTAAAATGATCATCTCTGATGTGTATGTGGTGACTGTGCATGGAGCAGCTGCGCTCGAGCATCCACTCTGTCATGCATAACAAATACACATATTATACATACGCACACGCACACACACACACACACACAAACACAAAATCTCCAATGCATCTCTGTGTCACTGTGCATTTTGAGTCACAATCAAATCAGATGCAGCGTTTCAGCTCTGGATTCTTGCACATGCAGAGTCAAGCACTTCGACTTGCATCATCCATGACCCTCATCAGCATTCACATGCATCACTGAGCCTCATTGATTCTTTAAGCAGAATGTCCTGCTGTACTGCTACTGCTAACTAACCAATCATGTTCACATATACAAACAGAGCACACTTTAAAACCCACTCCACTTATGATTTTATTTATTATTGCATTTCTTTAACAAGGCTTTTCATTTATCTACACACACACACACACACACACACATATATATATATATGAAAAGCCTTGTTTTGACACACACACACACACACACTTGTATCCATGCACTGCGATCATCCTGTTCTTTATGCATTAAATCAATTAATGCTGCAATTATTTAGGAGCTAACCAGCGCGCGCGCGCCCTTAAACCCATTCCTAACTTATATATATATATATCACTGAATAAATTGAAATAAAAAAAGTATGCACTTATTAAAAACGCATATTGCACAAGAAAGTCAACGTTTGCAAATGTGATATTTTGTTCCGTAAAAGAGCACGCGCAGGTGAGCGCAGGTAACCGAACCAAACCAGAACGCGTCTCGTGCACCTTGGGGTTTTGTCTCCAAGCGCAGCGCGAGATCCAAGTCCTGTATGTACGGGGGGGGGGGGGGGATAATAAACTAGGAGGATATGGAGTTTTTGCAAGGTGCATAAGAGAGAGAAAGAAAGGAAAGGAATGAGAATATAAAGATGCACGCTCACCGTGTCTCCGGCGGCGCGGCCGCATCGCATCGCATCGCGCGCGCGCTCGCTCGCTCTCTCTCTCTCTCCCTCCGCAAGGCTTGTAAATGAAAAGACCAGCGGCTCCGTGCGTGCGTGCGTTCTCCGGTTTTCGTCCCTTTTTTTTTTTTTTTTTTGCTCGGAATCAGATTGCATACGAAAAAAGCATTAAAAATATAAAGAGAGGGCGATATATAGATATCTTATGTAGAGACCGAGATCACGCGGTGATTAAAAAGCAGCTCCAGGAGCTCGTGCCTGTGCGCGCGAGGCTGTGTGGAAACACACGCGCGGATCAGTGGAGACTCAGCGCGAGCGGACTGCGGGGCTGAGCTGCCGGGTTGCCAGATGTTCACAAATGCAACTCACACACACCAGAATTTCTGCATTGTTTTGAGAGATGTAAAAGAAAAAAAAAGTATTAAACATATTTTTTTTAATGTAATCCATCACTACTGCAATTGTTTCTTTTTTAAAAATCCTTTCCATTTGCTTTGTGTCCGTATATGTGTGTGGTGGCACAGTGGCTAAGTGGTTAGCGTATGCATGGAGTTTTTGGTGTTTGGTGGGTTTCCTCCAATTTCCTCCCACAGTCCAAAGACATGAAGCTTAGGCTAATTGGTGTTACCAAATCGCCTAGTGTGTGTGTCGCCTAGTGCCTATTTCTGTGTGCCCTGTGAGGGATTGGCACACTTTCCAGGGTGTACCCTGCCTAAGTCTCCTGGGATAGGCTCCAGGCCCCCCACGGCCCTGTATACAGGATAAAGCGGTATAAACAATCAGTGAGTGTGAGTGAGAATTAGTGTGTACTGTATATGTGTGTGGTGTTGTCACCACAGCGGGCCGCACGACACATATACTGTACACAGGCACAGGTTTTTACCTTGGATGCCCATCCTGATGCAATTCTCGCGTTAAACCTGGGCCTGTAGTGGTTCAGTTGCTGGTGGTTTGGGAATTGGGTGGGAATCGAACCCGGGACTTCCGCAGGGCAAGAAACCTACCACCAAGCCACAAATTAAATCAACAGCCAGCATCAACCCTGTTTAAACTGACTCCATGTCTTAATCCATGCTACAGTACAATGACCTTGAACACATCCTAAGTGATCTTGAGTGTTTAAGGGTCTTAACCCCCTCTCAAACAACTAAGACTGACCACATCATGGCGACTTGTGGTCAAGTACCTAATCAAGTCTTGAGTTAAATTTGATTTGACGTAAATATATATACTTATCCAACCACCCATCCATTTAGGAAATACTGTAGTCCAATTAAGGCCAATAGTGATTACAATTGCATTTATTGCCACGTCTCTGTATTTATTTGACCTCTGGTCAACTTTTACACACAGAGGAAACCCACCAAGCATGGGGAGAACATACAAACTCCGCACACACAGACCACAAGGCAGGGATTGAACCAGGGCCCTGGAGGTGCAAGGCGAACAACTTCGCCATCATGCAAGGGTTATATATAAAACAGGCTACAAATCCATCCATTACAGTGACCATATTGGTTGATATCTGATGCCTGATACATTCATTCGTTCATTTAGTCATTTCTAGTGGACCCACATCCAAATCAGAGTCTCTCCTTGAACCAAGACAGGAATACACCCTCATTTACTCCCTCATTCTAGCAAATGTTGCAAAACACTATACACTTCACTATCACACGCTAAACCCATGACATCAAATTGAAGCAGTCTTATCTTTTACCAGGACCATAATAATAAATCTCTTTAGGCTATATACAGTATGACCACATCTAAGAAAATACATATGTCATTTGCTATAGAATAGCAATGTTACAAGCATGCAATATATTCCCTTAAATAAAATATGACTTCTGTATCATTTAGACCTATTGTATGGTAGTTAAGCTTTTGTCCTTCTAATGGAATTTGAAAAACATCTTGCTCAATCTGGCAACCCTACTTTGAAGCACAAGGTGGATTGAGAGAACCTCAGATTGCAGCAGTGTAAGAGCTCCACCTAGCAGTCATGATCCTCTCTCTCTCTCTCTCTCTCCCTTATATTTCCCAGATATGATATGCAATATTAAATAGTCCTTAATTACTACATAGATCCTCCAGCCAAAAGATATTCATGGCTGTCACTTTGTTGTATTGGGATCCAATCCAGACCTGTTTCCTTTACTGGTTTCTTGATGCAGGTGTTAAAGCAAGGGAGCATTTTATGCATTTCAAAAGTCATATATGTTTAAGTGCACATAATTGTCTAAGAGCACACAAACTAATTGAACAAAAAATAAAAAACAAAAGAACAAAAAATTGTTTTTGCACCAAACTGTCCGATCGTGAGAGACCAAAACAGCATATAAAACAGATTTACAGATGTTTATAATTGTACGCTTTACTGTAATAAATGCATCAATAAATGTGTTGCTTAAGAAAAAAAAATTAAGTTTTTATATTGTATTATATTATATTTATATAGGTTTTCTGTAAAGCATTGCTTATTATGGAAGGAGTCTCCAATGTCAGTACTAGCGGTCAGTAAGCTTTTTATAATAGGAAAGATTTCAAGGCAGAAGACCTTTGCTCATTTCTGATTTCTAGTAACATGACAACTTACGTGTTTGCTTAAACCTTAAAAATGGACCTGAAAAAGGATCATCAGTACCACCTGACACATTTTACTCAAATTAATAAGTTAAGGGGAATAAGAAGAATAAAACCCATCGAGACATGTTGTTATTGGAAAATAATCAACTTCACAATGCATCATACCACTGATTGATTTGTAAGTCCACAAGTGCAGAGCTGGAACTCGGTAGCAATAAACAAAGACCACATACATGTAGAATTTGTAAGAGGAGAAAAAGAGAAAAAAACAACAACAACAAAACGATTTTCTGTCATCTGCCAGACTTCCTAATCTTGACCAATCATGGCATAAAATGACTACACTATCAGGAAAGTAAAAGGACAAAATGAGGGAGAGAGGCAGCAGGAGCCAGTGAGACAGAACTCGGAAATGGTGCAGTAATGTGACTATAATGTGCATTTTCCATCAGCGCTCCAGTATCATTCGTGGTTGCATCAAGTTTGATGTATTTTCTAGCATTGGTCTCTCTATGAGTTTGTATTAGTCTGAGAGAGCTTTCTTACTGAGCGACGTGTCGACAGAATTATTCCAAGAAACAAGCATTCGAATGCACTATGACGAAGATGATATGACATTGTTGTAGTATATTTGCGTTAATATATTCAGTTAGCATTATCAATAAAATTACTATAACAAGTGATTTTCTTTATAATTATTGGTGTGATATTGTTTAGGAATGTCTTGATACAGATACTGTATAGTATCAGAAATCGGTCCAGTGATATCGAGCTGGCGCTCACCTTACAAATTACACCTCCTCCTCCTAGTACCATACCGCAGTCAGTGTTAAAACAGCGATCAGGACACTTTTTCTCTTCTCTAAGCTTAATCTTTGCAAGTACATTAAAGTTAGGTTGGCAGCACAGTGGCTTAGTGGTTAGCATGGTCACCTCGCACCTCCAGGGTCAGGGTTTGATTCCCACCTTGGGTCTGTGTGCATGGAGTTTGCATGTTCTCCCTGTGCTTGGTGGGTTTCCTCAAAGACATGCAGATTAGGCTAAGTGGTGTTCCCGAATTGCCAGGTGATGTCGATGGGAGGTCTTACCATGGTCATAAAATGCGAATAAGTACAATATTAATTCCATATCCGGGTCCTAGTGGGACTACATAGATTTCGAGTTGGATGGATGGAAACATTAGGTTAATTTGAGTATGTCTTTGTCTAGGCTGTTTGTTTTGCTGTAGCAGAGCATCACTTGGTTTGTCCATGTCTTGATTGGTTGACAGAGACTGTGTTCCTAGACAAAAGTCACAAAAGTGAAAGAAATATTATATTAGGTAGGAAAAAATTACTGTATAGTGCCTAAAAATGCGGTCATGCTGTCCAAAATATTGATTCCCACCACATTCTTTATATTGTAGATATGTAGAACATCGGGTAGTTCATTTTGTGACTTTGGTAAAAACTTTACAAACTTTGTTTGTTTATGAGCAGCTGCCATCCACAAAGAGCCCATGAAGAAAAATGAGACTATGAATTTCCTCCTAATGAGAATGATCAGATACGTACTGTAATACAGTAGTTTATGGCGTTTTGATTGAAGAGGCTTTCTGTCTGCAGTGAGTTGCTCTACATGCAGCGCAGTTCCAGGGTTTCATGCCCAAGCAAAGCAATAGCAGGTAATGATGTTTGATGATGTGAGCCAAACTGAAAAGTTCCGTCCATGTTTTACTCTACGTCACAGACAGGTACTGGTATCTTCACAGTCCTCTTTCAATCGCGCCATTACTCAGTTGTACAAAAAAAAAGGTAAACCCGCGTTGTCTATACTGCTTTATCCTGTATACAGGGTCGTGGGGGGCCTGGTGCCAGGAGATTTAGGGCATGAGGCAGGGTACACCCTGGACAGGGTGCCAATTCATCCAGCGCGCATTCACACACAATGGGCAATTTGGGAACACCAAGAATAGTGGTGAATCTGCCCACCAACCACAGGGAGAACATGCAAACTCCATGCACACAGACCAGACCGGGACATGGTAGCGTTACCTCAGCTCATTGTCTTTACAAGATATATAAGTCCAATCATCCAATCCACAATAGTTCCAGGTTAATTTCAATTAACAATAAAGAGAAAAGAACTCATGTAAATTCTACTTAGATCTTTACTAAACAGAATAGTTTCTGGAAACTAGCATATCATCCAAACGTCACCACGCTAGGCCTACTGTATAAAGATGTGTTCCAGCACCGATATTCAATCATGATTTTTCAGTCCTCTATTTCCAAGGACAGGTTTTAAAATGGACTCCTGAATAGCAGCCCACACAAAAACCGCTGGGGTAGGAAGAAAATCTTTCCTCCGCTGCAGCCGCTAGTCAATCATGCTGATTGATCCGTCACCACTGAAAGGTATTCTCAGGCTAATTGCGAGGGATTTAACAGAGATGGTGATACTTATGGGTTCAGGTCCGAGCGCTTGGGCTGTCATCTATCCATTAGTGGGTGATTATGTCGACGAAAATTGGCACTTTGACATCATACCCAAAATAATGGCGCTACTTAAGCACTTATATCCCGTAACTCATTTTCTCATGCCATCAGGGACGTGTGTCCACTAGCACATTTCAGCAGTAAAGTGGCAAAGGCACAAAGGCAATGTATTCACTTTCAAAGTCACCTGTTTATCTATACTGATCATATACAGTACAATGATTTGGATAAATCACCACTTTTGATAATTTTCAGATGTTTAGTGTTACAAGGGTGAAGGGCTTGAAGTTTACCAAAAGATAAAAAATCCTTTTCTTTTCTGGCATTGGTTAAAGTGTTGCATGTACATAGAGTAAAACCTGGTGGTGGCAGCATCATGGTGAACGTTATGCTGAAAAATGCTGTATGTATACAGAATAGAGTGAAGCATGGTGGTGAAGCATAGCTTACCAAAAAAAAAGTGCTGCATGTACTATATATTGCATGAAGCATGGTGGTGGTAGCATCATGCTGAACTTTATATATACAGCTACAGTATCTGGCAGCTTCCAGCATTAGCGCAGCATATGGGGTAGGTAGAGTAGGTAGAGATTTGATCATTATATTTCTTACACATAGTGATCTGTACTGTACATCTCATTGTTAACCCTTTAATTGTCAACATTTACTGTGCTGTTGAGTAAATATTGTATACATACAGTACAGCAACAAACCAAAAAACTGTTAATGAGTTGCCTTTCTTGACATACCTGGTAGCTTGCGAAAAATTTTGCATGTACAATAGAGTGAAGCATGGTGGTGGTATCATTATGCTGAAGGTTATCTATACAGTTTCCTGGCTGCATCTGTGATTAATGCAGCATACTGGATAGGTACACTGTAAAATGTAATAAGTTGACTTTACTTAGAAAAAGTGAGGAAACCGATTGCCTTAAAATTTCCAAGTAAAGTAGAGTATTAATGTTTAATTGGCATAACTTAACACAATTTGTAGGGACAACTTGTTAATCAAGTATACTTAAGTACTGTTGACTTAAAATCATTATTTGAGTTAACTTTCTATTAGTGTTCACATTACTAGGAAAAAGTGAGGAAACCGATTGCCTTAAAAAAGCCAAGTAAACATTACTCGAATAACTTAAGTTCATCAATTGTTTATTACATTGTGGCATGGGCGGGGCGGTGGCTGACGACCATCATGCCTTGCGGGGGTTCTCTATGTGTCCACCGTGTTGGAGAAAGGTGTTTGGGTTAATGGCTTCAGCCGTGTTTGTGTGTGCCATCTCAGTGAATGTGCTGCTCATGCCATACAGTGCTGAGACCTAATAAAATACTCCTAGCCATTGCATTGGGCAGCAACTCATCTCCACTTGGAGAGACTAAGTAAGCTTAATTGCTGCTCAATGCAATGGCTGGGAGAAGTTTATTCACCACACAGCCACTGTATAGCATGGGAACCAAATCCAATTCAGCCTTAGCATGAACTGGGCCACATTCAACAGGTCACACACATACGTATCTTAAAACATCCAACTTGGCCGAAGCCACTAACCCAAACAACTGTCCTGAAAATGGTGAACAGCAAAAAGCAAAAACCCTGCAAAGCATGATGGTCGTCAGCCGCTGCCCCGCCCACACTACAGTATAAAACACTGAGGATATATATCCACTGTCAGGAACAATTGAAATCTGACCCAAATCATCACTATTCTTACACATTTTAACCTAACATGTAACTTACAGTAAAACCGTAATGAAGCTTCAGATGTTAAAAACTTCCTGCTGCTTCTTTCAACATCAGAAAATTGGCGCCAATTCACCCGTTCACAAGCTGAGCACGCACAAATTCTCAGCTCGTGAACAAATTCACACGCATGCTCTCTTGCTTCTTGCTTCTTCTTCCCCCCCTTTTTTTACTTCTTCATTATTCTTGGGCTTGCTGCTGCCTCTCACTGGTACAATAACGTCATTGCTTTATTTGTTGCTACTTATGTGTTGCAAGTAAGCATCACTAAAACTATTAAGTAAATTGTTTTACTCACCCTGCAAGTAAGTGTTACTCAACAAAACCTTGTAAGATGTATAGTTTGAATTTTTTGAGTAAAGTTTACTATTTATATGCGAGTCAGCAAAGCAATTGGAATTTACAGTGTAGAGTAGATAGAGATTTGATCATTATATTTCTTACACATACAGTAGTAGTCTGTACTGACATCCCTGGTAGTTTACCAAAAGTGCTGCATGTACTATATATTGAATGACGCATGGTGGTGGTAGCATCATGCTGAACTTTATATATACAGCTATCTGGCTGCTTCCAGGATTAGCGCAGCACGCTGAGTAGGTAGAGTAGGTAGAGATTTGATCATTATATTTCTTACACATAGTAATCTGGGCCCGATTTCACGATAACGCACACTATTCGCGCGCTAAGAAGACTCTTAAGATATATCTTACGTTAAGTGATAACTTTTCTAAGTGTATTTCTCGAACTGTCTCTTAGGAGTCTTCTTAAGTCGCTGCCTCTTACGTCCGACGTTACAAGGCGCTGTCTACAGTGAAGGTCCTGAATTAGTTGACATCCGTGGCTCAGGAATCGATTTTTCACTCCTTTTGCATGACAGCGTTAAGAAAGACGGCACTTTTTTGTCACGAGTCACGGTCTGTCGGCCGTCTTTTTCCCACGCTGTCACTTCCCCACGCGCTCATGTTGTTGTCTAGCCGTCACGTGCGCTCTCACGCCCCCGTTTCCGCCCCTTCTGCTCACCTGTTTCCCATTCCCTACGCTGATTTCTCCAGTGATTTAAGCACGCACACTGCGCTGCTCAAATCGCTGGATTATCTTGTGTTTTCATGCCCCGATCTTCTCGCGTTTATTTTCCCTTGATCTCACGTTGCCAAGTTCGCTTTGTTTCTCGTTTTTCGCTTTCGGTTTCTCGTCTCGGATTTGTTTGCCTCGCCCTTTGATCTCCCGGTTTTGAATTAACGCTTCCTCTTTTGACCACGGCTCCCGCTTTACGATTTGGCTTAGACGCTCCGCTGACTGATCGCCCGGCATTGACTTCCGCATTCCGACCACGCTCTCGCCTGACGTTGCGGCACGTCATCTGCACTTGGATTCACCTCGTTCCGTTCCGTTCCGTGACAGAATAATCCAGCCGTCTTTCAGGCCCTCATCAATGATGTCTTCAGAGACTTTCTGAATTTATTTGTGTTTGTTTATCTGGACGATATTTTAATCTTCTCCCGAGACCTAGAAGAGCACCAACATCATGTTCGACAGGTGCTACAAAGACTGTTAGAGAACAATCTTTTCGTCAAAGCAGAGAAGTGCGAATTTCACACAACAACCACCACTTTCCTGGGGTTCGTTATTGGTCCCTCAGGCATTGAAATGGAGCCTGCTAAACTACATGCAGTCACGAACTGGCCCACGCCCACCACAAGACCGGAACTTCAGAGATTCTTGGGTTTTGCCAACTTTTACCGTCGCTTCATCCGAGGCTACAGCTCCATTGCTGCCCCCTTAACAGCCCTGACTTCCCCCAAGACACGTTTCCGTTGGGACATGAACTCTGAAAAAGCCTTCTCGGAACTCAAGAAACGGTTCACGTCTGCCCCAATCCTGACTATTCCAGATCCGTCACGCCAGTTTGTTGTGGAAGTCGATGCCTCCAGCACAGGGGTAGGAGGTGTCCTCTCCCAGAGAGCTGCACACGACAACAAGCTACAGTACACCCCTGCTCTTTCTTCTCTCACCGCTTAACGCCTGCTGAGGTGAATTATGGCATCGGTGATCGAGAACTGCTGGCCATCAAGCTGGCCCTAGAAGAATGGAGACACTGGTTAGAGGGGACGGAGACCCCATTTTTGGTCTGGACTGATCACAAGAACCTCGAATACCTGCAGAACGCCAAGAGGCTAAACTCTCGCCAGGCTCGGTGGTCACTGTTCTTCGCCAGATTCAACTTCGTCCTCTCATATCGTCCTGGGTCCAAGAATTCCAAGCCAGATGCACTCTCCAGACAATTTTCACCTACTCACGACTCCACTGCCAACGAAACCATCATTCCCCCGTCATGCTTGCTTGCAGCAGCTGAGCTTGATATCGAGACTAAGGTCCAGCAAGCCCTGTCTCAGGAACCCGGGCCAAGTAACGTGCCCCCTAATTGCCTGTTTGTTCCACTTCCTCTACGTTCTCAAGTTCTGGAATGGGCACACAGCTCCAAGCTCTCCTGTCATCCTGGCTCAGCTCGAACCCTGTCTCAAGTCCGACAACGTTTCTGGTGGCCCACGGTCAAGGAAGACACCTCCAGCTTCGTGGCAGCCTGTGACACCTGTGCTAGATGCAAACACACCAACACCGCGCCGGCAGGCCTCCTCAGACCATTACCTATCCCATCTCGTCCATGGTCCAACATTGCCCTGGACTTTGTCACAGGGTTACCTTCCTCCAACGGCCACTCATGCATCATGACCGTGGTGGATCGGTTCTCTAAGGCCGCCCATTTCATTCCGCTACCCAAGCTTCCATCCGCCAAGGAAACCACTGATCTCATGATAACGCACGTTTTCAGGCTGCATGGTCTTCCCAATGACATCGTATCCGACCGTGGGCCCCAATTCACATCACAATTTTGGAAGGCATTTTGCAGACTCATTGGAGCCACCCCCAGTCTGTCCTCAGGCTTTCACCCTCAGTCCAACGGGCAGACCGAAAGAAAGAACCAGTCCCTCGAAGTAGCCTTAAGGTGCATGGCCTCCCGAGATGTCGCCTCCTGGAGCAAGTTTCTGCCATGGGTGGAATACGCCCACAACTCCCAAGTATCGTCATCTACTGGTTTGTCTCCATTCCAGTGCTGCCTGGGCTATCAACCACCCTTATTCCCATCTCAGGAGGAGGAGGTCAGTGTCCCATCCGTCCAAGCTTTTGTCAGGCGATGCAGAAAGACCTGGCTGCAAGCGAGGCGAACGCTGTTACGGGCCGGCAGAAGATATAAGACACAGGCAGACCGCAGACGCTCTCAGGCTCCCAAGTACAGGGTGGGGCAGAGAGTCATGCTTGCCGCCAGAGATATCCCCCTAAAGACCACCTGCCGCAAGCTTTCCCGTCGTTACCTCGGCCCCTTCACGATTACCAAGATCATCAATCCATGCGCTGTCAAACTCTTACTCCCCTCAACCATGCGAAGAATAAACCCCACGTTCCACGTATCCCAGCTACGCCGTCTTGCCTCAAGCCCATTAAGTCCCCCCACCCACCCTCTGCCTCCTCCCCGTATCATTGATGGCGGTGAAGCCTACACCGTCCGCCGCCTCCTGAAAGCTCGCCGCCGAGGTAGAGGCATTCAGTACCTGGTGGACTGGGAAGGCTATGGCCCTGAGAAGAGAAGCTGGATCCCTGCCAAGTTCATCCTAGACCCCAAGCTAATCTCTGACTTTCAGAAACGCTTCCCTGAGGCGCCCCGTCCTAACGCCCAGAGGCGTTCGTAAGGGGGGGGGTACTGTCACGAGGCCGTCTTTTTCCCACGCTGTCACTTCCCCACGCGCTCATGTTGTTGTCTAGCCGTCACGTGCGCTCTCACGCCCCCGTTTCCGCCCCTTCTGCTCACCTGTTTCCCATTCCCTACGCTGATTTCTCCAGTGATTTAAGCACGCACACTGCGCTGCTCAAATCGCTGGATTATCTTGTGTTTTCATGCCCCGATCTTCTCGCGTTTATTTTCCCTTGATCTCACGTTGCCAAGTTCGCTTTGTTTCTCGTTTTTCGCTTTCGGTTTCTCGTCTCGGATTTGTTTGCCTCGCCCTTTGATCTCCCGGTTTTGAATTAACGCTTCCTCTTTTGACCACGGCTCCCGCTTTACGATTTGGCTTAGACGCTCCGCTGACTGATCGCCCGGCATTGACTTCCGCATTCCGACCACGCTCTCGCCTGACGTTGCGGCACGTCATCTGCACTTGGATTCACCTCGTTCCGTTCCGTTCCGTGACACTTTTTATGCAAATTAAACATTGCACTAAATTCTTTTAATAGCGTTTATTTCGACATGGGTTAACTTAACAATAATATGTCATAATAGACAAATATATAAATTAAATCACCAAACTGTCGCTAATATTTTCATGTAACCTGTGGCGGTGAAACGAACTGGGTATCCAATCATAGTTGATTGACAAACAGCTGATAACACTCTTCACCAGCTTCAGAAACAATGTGAAGTGTCAGTTGTTGGGGTTGTACAGTGCACTTATGGAATGAATACGATGAGATGACAGAGTGGAGGTTTAATTCCCCTATCTCACCTACGCGGTTTCGCGCAGGGGCCGTAAGTGCGGTTCATTATGATTCAGCGCGAGTTTTGGTGCCATGGTTACGTTTCCATTTTACCACGCAAAAAAAAAAAAAAAGTTTAACATGTGGAAGCTTGCGGACCTTGCAGATATTCGCGGACCGTCGGGCGGCCACTCGAGGCGGATCACGGTGCCTAATACCCCAATCTCACCTGTGTGGCCGGACTCATCTCCGTGAGCTGCCGCGATTGCCCGCGATGTTCCTTTAGCGTTCCGCGAAGTTCTGCAAAGTCTGCAAGCTTCCGCGAGGACCAGCAAAAAATTAAACGTTGAATTTTTCACGCGGAAACATGGAAACATAATCACAGCGCAAAAACTCGGTGTGAATCATGATCAAGCCTACGGCCACAGCGCGAGCCCGCGCAGGTGAGATAGGGGTATAACACACCGAATCTCACAGCGAGTCAAACCGCATAAGTGAATATTGTAGGGGTATTAAACATTACAATCACCCAGAAACATGAATTGATGCGCGGTCTGAAATTCCCAAGGTTATTTTCTCATTTAACTAAATCAAATTTCATAAAAATAAAACGTGTCAAAAGAAAAACCCATAAAGTCATGGATAATGGCTAATGATCAATGAAACATATTTTAAACAAAAAGCAGCGAGCAGATGGACATCGGGACGGGGAGTGTAAGTACGACGCATTGGTCTGGCACGCGCAGGTCTGAGCAGCTCAAGAAGCTTTTTTTTTTTTTTTTTTATAACGACCACGGGGAAAATATGAAAAGGGCTGAAGTTTTGTCTAAAGGAAAAATGTACATGACCCACACGGCTCCACGGACCGCACCGTCTTCAGTTTAACACAACACCACGCTGTATCGCTGCCTAATTGTTCCCCAGCTGTTTAATATTTAAAGTGATTGCCAATTTTAATGCATTAGTCACATTATGAAATAGGCTAATTAAAAGTCACTCTATTAGTTCTGATATAAAATAAAATAAAATTCTTAAACAGGTCTACAGTATATTCCATCATTAATACGACTTTGATAACGTGCCATAATGTGTTTGCATACACCGCTGGTTTATAAAGACTGCTGCTCAGTGGCGGCCACTAGCGTCTTGAGCTGAAACTATGCTAAGAATGAGTTAAGGTTGGTCCAGACCAACCTTACGAACGTGTGACTTAGCTAAGAGATACTTAGTGTAAGAACGTTTCGGGAAATGCGCCATAACGTTAAGAGAGAGGTTAAGGTACAACTTAACAACTACTTAGCAATAAGAAGCTTTCGAGAAACCGGGCCCTGTACTGTACATTTCATTGTTAACCCTTTAATTGTCAACATTTACTGTGCTAAGTAAAAAAGGTTGTAGCCATACAGCAACAAACCAAAAAAGTGTTAATGAGTTGCCTTTCTTGACATACCTGGTAACTTGCCAAAAATTCTGCATGTACGTACATAGAGTGAAGCATGGTGGTGGTAGCTTCATGCAGCATTATCTATACAGCTTTCTGGCTGCTTTCACGATTAATCCAGCAAACCACGTAGGTACTGTAGAGTCAGTACTTCAATAAGTTCAAGTACGGAAGAAACACATGTTGAGCCATCGTTTAAAGATAGTCAAAGACTCGGCTGTACGGACATCTAGAGGATGTTCATTCCACCACCTAGAACAGAAAACAGTCTGGATGAATGTCTTCCTTGATCCCTGAGAGATGGTAGATGATGTTAAGAGAGTTGCCCTTCTTGACATACAGTACCTGGAAGTTAGCCAAAAATGCTGCATGTATATAGAGAGAAGCATGGTGGTGGCAGCATCATGCCGAACGTTATGTATACAGTTTCCTGGCTGCATCTATGATTAATGATTAAATTTTCAACATTTATTGTGCTAAGTGAAAATGTTGTAGTCACACAGAAACAAATCAAATAACATGTTAATGAGTTGCCCTCCCTGACATACCTGGTAGCTGGTTCACATTTTATATTCGTTCAGCAAGATGCAATCCAAGATCAGCTGACAGAGAAAGAAAACTGCATCTCAGGGCCAAGAGCTTGTTAAAAAGGGCAGCCTTGTGAACCGGCTTGTTCAGTTTCATAGTTTAGCCGCCAACTATTATATCCCCTAGAGGCATGCAGTAAAGGACAAATAAACACTGTTCCTCCCACAGTCAGTGTTAAGTGGATGTACTATCGTATTACTGAAGGATATTGAACATGAGTGGCAGAGTGAAATAACGGTATAACAAGGTGATGCATTATAACTGCAGAAAAAAAGCTTTCATAGCATTACTGCCATTAAAAGGCTCTGGGAAACATTCAACCACATTTCAGACTATTTGAAAGAGAGAGAGAGAGCGAGAGAGAGAGAGAGAGAGAGAGCTTCTGAGAAGATAATATTCATGTTACCGTTCATTATATAACCAAGAAAGATGAAAATGAGAAGTATGTGAATTCGATAAGTGAACATTTCATTTTAAAAGGTGACTAGATTGGGTCTTGTGTCATAGCACATTCATAATCTGCAGGATTGATGCAATCTTTATGTAAAAACATGTAGGGCGATCGATGTGAATTCATCTTAACATGAAAGAGAGTAGAGAAAAGATGCATCAGTTTGTTAAAGATGGTAATATTCCATACGTTTTTTTTATGCTAATGTCTTTAATGACATTGAATTCATGAAGCCTTTTCTAAAGTGCGCAATTACTGTATAATTCTTCGCTTTTGAGAAGTGTACTTACTGTATCGATTTCAGAGAGACAAAAAAAATGCATGCTCTTCATCAAGAAAGGTGCTCCATTTGCATTCAAAATTATTATAAAGTGCTATTCCAGTATACTGTATCTTTAGCTCATATGTCAGCTGAATTAGTCATTTTCAGGCTCAGAACGCATAAGGTCATATATATATATATATATATATATATATATATATATATATATATATATATATATATATTAGTCATTTTAGACAAAATGTGAGAAATAAACCATTACCTGTTTTTTTTTCACTACTGTATTGAACAGGCCTTGTTTTTTCAAACAAGATCACCCCACCCCCCCACCCCCGTGCGTGACCTCATATAATAATAAGATGACCATCTCTTACAATGGCTTGTTCTTTTTCTGATGTTCTCTGGCGGGGCGGGGCTCAGCACTATGTCATTTACATAGACACTGAACCACTGTGCTCGGACAAGGAGCGAAACAGAAAGAGTGTGAGGTTCGAACGAAGGCATTACCTGAGAGTTGTTTCAGCTGGAGTGTTAACAGACACACTTTGGGGGAGCACTGAGACCTGTGTAATACATGGGACCTTACATTATACAAGACTGATATAACCAACTGGGAAATTTAGCAGTAGTGTGGCATCTCAAGGTCTCATACATGGAAATATTGCAAAATTGTGGCATAACCCATTTATAAAGCGTCCAGCAGCCTGTTACAAAGGCACTACAATATGGACTATAGGTGAAGTGTGTGTGTGTTTGTGTATGAGTGTTGTATTTAAATTTGTACTGTTGTACTTACTCGATAAATGTTATTAGTGGACAGTGCTATCTTTTAAATGAGCAATGCTCCAGGTTGACCCAGATTTACCACTGCATATTCTTCAAACTGTTCAATTACCCTCAGTAAACAGCAGTGTTAATCCGCAATAGTAAGAGCTAATTGAGATTCCATCACTACACACGGCATGAATGTGCTGAGCGCACCAAGAAAGTTAAGCCGTGATGCTTCAAAGAGATGCTCCATCGCTCACTGAAACAAAACCCATTGAACTCAGATCTAAAATGGAGTTTTTTTTTTTTTTTTTAAATGTGTCACTTCCACCGAGGCTGTTAGAGAAACGACAAACTGGATCCGGCACTGAAGGATTGGAACATTGTCTCATTCTGTCTTTGCCCCTTTGGTTTCAGTTCCTCAGACGCAATAGATCATCCAATTTTCAGCTGATATGAGGTCTTGCCCAGAGCAGATCGATATTTCCAGTTTTTTCCCCCCTTTCCTTTTCTTTCCTTTTTTTTTAAAGATGTACCTGGATGATCTCGATCAAGTCCGGTCTTGTGCGGCTGCCAGACATCCAGGATATTTCTCTCTTGAGCAGTCTCTGAGAGCTCCGGATGAAACAGAGGTTTCATAGTCCATCAGCACCTCTAACGATTTGATCTGATTCAAAGCTCAGGAGATAATGATATTGAGGAATTGGATGAAAAAGGAATTCCATTAAAAAAATAAATTAAAAAATGACTGATCTTTCAGTTGCAATCACTCAAACGCTGAGCAGATCCAATGTGGCAGATGATGCATGTAGCCATTAGGGCCTAAGTAACTGATAATTGTTTTAACTAATGGATTCCAGTCACTTTTTTAGATTCAGGAATCAACAGTATGAAATCCAATAGGATAGATGTGTGCGTGGTCAGTGGGGTTCTGGATTTAAACCAAAGAGTGTTCGCTCGTCTTATATATCACCTGACAATTCAACTGGTTAGTTAATCATCTTGTCTCCTTGACCCTGACTCCGCCCCATTAAAAAATACCACATGCAAAAACAATACACATTTTTATATAATAATAATAAATAATAAAATAATTCCTTAATAAAGGAATACCCAGCTGAGGTGAGGCAGGTGATCACGTGCACACACCCCCAGGGCATAAAACAACAAGCTGCATCTTACTTACTGTTTCTGCGTTTGAATGATGTCACGCTACACGGGTGAAGAAGCGCTTCAGATGGACAGCGATGAAGAATTTACTTTCTCATCAGAGGAAGAGACTCAGACGAGGAACGGCTTTATTTAGAACAACGTCTGGACTCCACGGAGGATGTAATTCCTGACCAGTAAGTCTTTTATTCTCACCATCACTGCTCTATATTTTATATGTACATTTGGAAAATACTAAATGCCAGCAAGAGTAAAATTGGTTAAAATATTAAATATGCACGCTACTTACAAGCCCGCAATAAAATCTGATTACGATCTGTCTAAAGTTTTATTATTTTATTTATATATATACAGTATACACGTGTTTTGTATTGTTTTGACCGTGTTTCAGATGGTCAAATTGTTCACCAGCTGTTGTTTGTGAATGATTGTATGCGCGTCCATTCTTCAAGTTTCAATTTTTGTTTTTGTTTAGGACTGTGGCTGCATCACCGGCGCGTGCACAAGAAAGTCACGTGAGTGTCGTTCAGTTTCGAGTTCACTGGAGAACCACGAGTAAGTGCACATTCAGTATATCCTAGATGTTAGTTAAATATAACTATATTATATAAATATATAATACAATATATTCATCATAGTCAACTGTAGTGTATTGTAGAAAAAATGTAGTACAGTGTTGGTAAAGTCATTTGTTCTGGTAATTACAAAGAGCTGTTGTTGTTTTCTATATTATAATATACAGTATATAGGCCTATATATATATATATATGTGTGTGTGTTTATATATCTATATATTATTGTTAGCTATATTTTCTGTTATAGTGATTGCAGTAATGCTGCTAAAAAGTCAACTTTGATTGTTCCTAATAAACTGTTTAACTGAACTCGCAAATGAATCTCAAGATTTTTTTGTGTGTGTCAAATATATTCTCAAATAACCTAAACACTGAAAATATATAAACTTATTTTATCCTCAGATTCTTTCTTGTAATTCTCCTCTCTCAGTCACATCCCTGTCTGATGGCTCATTATGCAGATCAGTATGCAGGCCTTTGTCTTCTCAGGTGTGAATCACTGCATTAGTAATGATAGATCACGCCTTCTCGCATAGACCCTTTACACTCAAAAAGTGACTTAAAAAGTGTTAATCACTATATTGTTTTCTGTGAGCAAGTAAACAAGATCATTTTCACATCATTTTGAAGCAAAAACACTAGTCCACCAGCCCTTGTGAAACAATGTCTTGTGAACAAATTGTCTGTATGAGTTTCATGGCCTTATTTCAGCTACTTTTTTTTTCACAAAACTTACTAACCACGCATAATATTTTTTTCCTAAAAAATGCAAACACGTACATTCATTTTGGTCACGTATTATTGTAGAACAGTTTGTACTGATTACAAGAAAAATACAGGTTGGTCAATAATATATTATAAGTAGCTGAAAAAAGCACAAATATCAGAGCATGTCCAAACATCTCAAGGGCCCCAAAATCACCCCGGACCTCAGAGGGTTAAGGTGTTGTCCTCTAAATATCACTGTATGTATGTAATGTACAGTATATCACGTTTATGCAATACACAAATCGATTAGAAACACGATTATCATGATCCGCTCGACTTCAATCAACGGTGAAATGCTTCTCTTTTTCACTATAGACGTAGATAATATTTATTCCTGGGCAACAGGTTGATGTTTCATTAATTACAATGTGGAGAAAACATGGTTCATTTGGTTTTCAAATGTGGTAACAACCACCAAAAGGTCAAAGTAATGATTCACTGTTGCAAAAAAAAGAATAAAAAATTCTTTAAACATTAGTTAAAAGAAACACCGGAAAGGACACAATAGTGAAATTAAAGTTTTTTCATTTTTATTTTTACTTGGCTGATTATTTATTGCAAAGAAAGCTACGGTACCTCTCTTTTCCTAGGCATAATGATGTAAATGTTAACTCGCATTTAACTAAATGTCACTACGGTTGTACGTCTCAAAGTACATCAAGCTCATTTAACGCCGAAAATGAGATCATCTTCCTATGAACATTTGAGGGTATGTTTCCTGTATATTATTTGAGAAGAAATAAAGTGTGATTGTACAGTGCCTCAATGGGCCATAATGGGTTGTAGCATATGTGATTGTAAAAGGATGTAATATATACTGTAACTGGAAAAATGTTGAACATCAGCCGTAGGTTTTCTGAAGAACAGTTTTACAGTGGGTTCTGGTCGTTATCATCTACGCAGGAAGTGACTCAGTTTAAACACTGGTTAGTCCATAAATGGGCAGATGGGCGGAGCAAACAGAACCTTCTACCTAAATCAGTTACCACATACAAGCTAGCTGTAGATTAGCTAAAATGCTATGGTGGCCAATGTTAATTTATGTTTAAAGCGCTTAATTAATCTCCAGTATTCATACAGTGTCAACTCCTACATTTCTGAGCAACAACAAGTCCAGTTAGCGTGTTAGCTAAAGCGATGCATGGCAGACGATGGCTATAGGGTTGCCACACGCAGTCAAATTGGCCGTTCTTGTAATTATGCATAAATTCATGGCCTAATGTAATTTTAACTCGTGTTACATAAAAATACTTCATAGAGTTGTCATATTGTAAACCTGTTTATTGGTTGGGCATTTTAACATGTGGGTCTATGGGGATTGACTTACTTTTGGAGCCTAGTGGTCATTTGAGGAACTGCGCATTAGGAGGTTGGCCTTTAATCATGAAAAAAAAGAGAAGAGCAAATTGCAAAACCCAAAAAATTTTTTAAAGTACAATTGTCCCTGGTGTATGGGTGCAAGCGACAGTGGTATTCTTTGTCTTTTTCTTGTGTTAATCACAATGACATTAACCAATCGTAACTGTTTGTGAGCCTATGTACAGTATGTACAGTAGTATGAATGTGTCTGTAATGCAGTATGAGCAGCTGTCTACAAAGATGTCGCAGATGGGTTGATGCATCTCAAAGCATTTTTGAAAGTCTTCAGTGTCAGTACTTAGTAACAGTCAGAAGTGAAGCTGTAACTTTTTACATTTTAAGTTTAACATAGAATGAACATCAGGGTAGTTTCTCCTTAACCTTAACAAGTTACAAGTTTCTTATTATACAAGTGAGACTGGCAAAGTAACAACAGTTTATAGCTGCTATAACATAAGGGATAACTCATCGTTACTGTAGGTGTTCAATAACATAAAATGCAACTAACCTTAAAAAAACATGATTTTCATTAAAAAAAAATTTTACTCACTTGTGGGAAAAAATCTTTAAGGAAACCATTCTTCGTTATTTTCGTGTTGAAGCATACACCAACATGCTTTATTCCTCATGTTTGCCTGAACTCTTCTTTAGCTTAGTCTTTAAGCCTGATTTTATTTTCCTTCAGTCCTTCTAGCATGCTCCTAGTGAACACCATATGAGGATGAAATGAAATGACCTATAGCAGCTAAATTTCTCATCATTTTATGATTTTATGAGGTGTTTAAAAAAATCTCACGATGGATGCTGGTAGAAGAAAACATACAACAGCCAAAAAAACAAAAAACAAACAAACTGTAAGAGCTACAGTAACACATGCATTTAAAATCAGAACAATCTGGAGTCTGGATGTATCTGAAGATAAGAAAAAGGATGTTAATCATTGTGGATAAAAGTCTAGGTATTAGGCAAGAAATAAGGTCTGGCCAAAAAAAGGGAAAGGTGGTGGTTTCCACAACCATTGGTTGTAGTGATGGTGGTGTCCTTGATCCAACAAAAATTGAGAAAAAATCTAGTTCATCTAGAGACCCAGGTGGGGCACGTATGTAGAGTACACAACCCCATTCAAAGCTATTATTGTACCTAGTGGTAAAAACTAGGAACTGCATTAAGCACTAAGAAAGGCCCATTGGGGCATGAAGCATGCTGCCCCATTCTTGGATGGAGGAATGCAAGATGCAACATTCAGTGAGGTTGCCAAGCTTAGCAAACTCAAAAATTCTAAATCTTTGTTTTATAGTAAATCTACATACTGTACGTAGTAAATATAAACTGTGTGTTCTTGATGTTCATTACAGAACTATTCCAATTGTAGGATATATTGCAAATCCTGAACATTTGAAATGCATGTGCTCAATTGAGATCTTGTTTCCTATCAACAGCTGTCCCTTTTCCAGCAACCGCACATTTTGTGATCAAGTTGGTCAAGTCACATACAGTACTATGATGTACAGTATTTTCTTTTAAATAATGACTTTTATTGTCCATATAAGTTAAAGACATTTAAGAGATTATTATAAATTATCTAATGTGAATGCCAAAAACTTATCTTTATGTTGGTATTCTTTTTTGCTTTGAAAGAATTTCTCTAACAATTATTTTATACCAGATGCCCTCATTCTAAATGTGTAATGCTTTGAAATTAGGTGGGGACGATTCCAACTTTTTCTAAATAAGTCGTAAAAACTAGTAAGAACGAGTGAATTCACTCACTATAGTGAACATTTATATTCTGTGCAAAAATGCATTCCAACGTTCAGCTGAGACTCATTTAAAGCTTCTACAGTCCAACTAAGCTCAGTCGAGTCAGTATCTTTTAATGTTATATTGTATTTAGTACAAGTTTAACTCTTTTCCTGGAACTTGCTTATTAGCCTCAATTTCTACTAAACACACAGTCACTTTCAAAGATCCCAGTGGGACTTCATACAGTACTCAGCTGAACTTTGCAATGCATTATTGCATGGAACAAAGTTTGTGGAACTTGACCCCATTTACTTACATTATACTGTACTTACAGTATGTGACAATGACAATGGTAATGTACAATGTCCAAGACCTACTATGATAATACTTAACTTGTATGCAACTCAATTTTGCTTTAAGACAGACTTTCGAAAAAAATAAATAAATAAACCTATTCCCTTAACTTCTCCATCAATAAATACATTTATTTAGTTATACTGGTTCACTAGATTATTGACTAAAAGCCTCTCCAGTCAAACCCCCATTGGGAAGTTTGTTGTTGTTGTTTTTTTACCCAAAGTATTTAAGGAAAATCAGGCCTTTGCACCTTCGTGACCTCATCAGATGTTACAGATGAATGTACAAAATGTGCAAATGCCACGTCAATATTTTTTCAAAGCCAAGCATGGGCCTTCAATACGACTCGCACTGTACGTATTGATTATATAAACATCTGGAGTATACACACTCTCACACACACACACACACACACTCACTCACAAAACACACACAAACAGATCTATTCTCCCAGGTGAAGCCTATAATATCATTATTTTGTTCTGTGTTCCGGGGAACAGAAGAGCCTAGCGGATCATTAGAGGCAGCTCGGGTGAGGCTTCTCTCTGTCACTCTCCCGCTGGCAAACCTGACACGGAGCATCGGCACCTGAGTGATCGTTCCCGCAGTGCGAGAGAGTAATAATGGTTATTATGGCTCTAATACCGTCCGCTTTGTCTCACGCGTAGACGCTTCGACTTAATGCGGAAACAGAACACAGCAGGATGGAGCCGGAGAGTCAGGGTCTACGAGTCGTCTTCGGGTTCTTTCTGTTCGTCGTACGTTAAAGAAACACTATTCCCGTCATGATATGTCTTTAACTTACAGTATGTACACATTTACTGTAGCACGTTTCACAAATTGTCAGAGCAGCAATAAAGCAAACCATTTGCATAGTGTCTTGGTATGACCAAACAGGCCTAACGTTTGCGTTTTATTTATTTATTTTTGGTTCTATGCATTTTATTAGTGAATAAATATGAGATTTGTGATGGGGCCAAGGCAGCATGAAGAGCATTTCCACTTCATATATCCAGTGTCCCTAGATCAATCCTCAGCACAGGTGACTAATCTTTGTCTGCTCTGCATGTGGGTTTCTTCAAAGTTTCCCAGGTTCCATCACTTAAAAAAAAAAATGCCAGAGGGTGAATAGACATCTACATATAATATGCCCCAGGTGTGTGTGAAAGTGGGTATGCATGGTAAGCGATCAAGGCTTGGTTTTCCATCCAGAATATTGCCTATAGGTCTAATGGCCTATCAGGATAAGCTTCGGCTATATTTGACTAATTAATAATAATTATCATACAGTAGCTGCACAGTGATGAAAGCGTTTGCTTGAAATACCTAAATCGTCTACGTATTTGCATAATAGTGACAGACATCTCAGGGATGTGATTTAAGGTCAAAATGACAGCTTTTCAAGGCTGCCGTGTGTGTGTGTATGTGTGTAAGAGAAGAGGAGTTCAGTTCCCCTGGCCCTACTCTAAAGGCAGGTAAAAAAAAAAAAAACTTTAATAGGAATGCAAGAAGAGCACATTCCCTGCAGGATCCTGATACGTTTAACTTTGAGGTTAACTTTGTCACAGACGCTGACACTAAATCAGATTTGATCGGCAAGTCACATCTGGCCAGAAAAGAAGAGCTTCTAATCCTATTAAACTACATCTCCTTCTTCAGGAGATCTTCAACGCCCTTGTCAAGGTGCTGTGCTTGAACTGAGGGTGCGGAGGATGCTGGAGCTACACCCCCTATGCTCAGGATGGTGTAACTGCAGCTGGTAAATACTGCAGGATAAGAATAATTTGTGGTCATATGAGCATGACTGATTCAGTAAGTTAATCTTAGCAGCCTTGACAGGGAGACCTTTAGATTCTAACAGGAACCCTGTCGTATTGAAATGACCATGCTCCAGCTAATTAACACTGGGTGAGATGATTTTCTTGTCTTTTACATCTGTTAATTAAAAAAAAAAAATTACTAGTGAACTTACAAGAGGCTTGTATAAGTAATGAGCTCACATTTTTTTGCAGTGTTACATTCAATGCTAATTTATACCATAAATGTACACAACACAGCCCAGCATACTGAAAAGAGTGTGTGTGAGTATTTTCACATATAAAATAAAATAAAATATAAAATTTAATGCAATTGTGTAAGCAAGGCAATGCACCATTATGCATTTCCAGGTTAGTTGTAAGGTTATATTATTATTATTATTATTATTATTATTATTTAATACAATGAAAATTTAAATACACAATTAAAATATGACTGAATTATATCAATAAAATATAATTTCTTATTACTTTGTACCACACACACATTTGTTTGTTTACTTGTTTGGTTGCATCTACATAAAGCGACGTCATGTGATACGAGCAACTTGATTCTTGTATAGTAAATTATTAAATATGAAAATTTAAAAAACAATTCAAAAGAAAATAAATTATTCAAAAAAGAAAAATAAATAAATACGAACAGTACAATTTGTAATCAGTTGCATTAGCATACAGTATAGTGGCGGCAATGGGTTAGTGGTTAGTGTTGCCTTGCATGTCAGAGGCAGAGTTCACTGCCACTCCTCGGGGTCTGTGTGCATGGAGGTTGCATCTTCTTCCCATGCTTGGAGGGTTTTTTCTGGGTTCTCTGGTTTCCTCATACTGTCTATGACCTGAACATTAGGTTAATTTGTGTTCCCAAATTGCCTGCAGTGTGTGTGTGTGTGTGTGTGTGTGTGTGTGTGTGTGTGTGTGTGTGTGTGTGTGTGTATGTGTGTGTGTGTGCGACTTGCGATGGACTGGCACCCTGTCTATGGTGTACGCTGCCTCATGGCCTACGTCTTCTGGGATAGACTTAATAAAGCAGTATAGACGTGATTGAGTGAGCTTATAGTGGGTTGAGGTTAAATGTAGATTTTTTTTTTCAAAGCAAATTAAATGGATTAAATGTATATAAAATAAAGTTAGATCAATTAATTCATTAATGAATTTTAATTATGTAATTATATATATTTAATATTTAAAAAATGAACTGTATCTGATTATTATTATTATGATTATTATAATTATTATTAATGAAAAATATATACACGATTAAAATACTAAAATTTTACAGAATTATGACGAAAGAATATGCAGTATTAGTTTAATACTTTTCACTACACGCACATTTGTTTGTTTTCACTAAAGGGGTATGAAATTTAATTTTACACAAAGCAATGCAACATGAGGGACCAAAGTCTTGTATAGTACATTATATTAAATATTAATGTAAAACAAACACAAATAAACAAATGAGAGCAGCATAATTTTTTTATTGTTTCAATTAGCATATAGTGGTTAAATGTTTAAATAAATAGATTAAATGTATAGGAAATACCTTTAGATAGATAGATAGATAGATAGATAGAATATAAAGTACATACATACTAAAATAAATAACTTCTCTAACAATTTACCTATATCTTATTAAGTATTCTTATTCTGATTGTTGTTGTTATTGTTGCTGCTAATATTATTATTATTGGATGTATTCTCTGCCGGCCCCCCATCTTCCCTTGGGTTTTGTTTTTAGTGGGCTCGCGGGCCGGTTACCATGACAGCCAGCGCGCGGGGCTTTAGCGTGAATATGGGCGGGGCTTCACGCGCTGCCTGAGCTCGCGCTGTAACTGACCATCGCACATCGCCCATCTTTAAACGGTCCCGTTAACCATAGAGCAGCGTCCTGTCCCGTCCCGTCCGCAAATAACGCCGTCAAACGGATTAACTTTCGGGTAAGTAGCGCTTCTTCTTCCGGCGTAAACTCAGAGAACCTTTTTTTCTGGCGACTCGGAGTGAGTTTGTCCGGTGAGTTTTGTTCCGAAGCCCGGTTTATGGTGAGACAGAGACAGACGGAGAGCGTAGCCGCGGCTAACGGCTAACTCTAACGGAACACATCAGACTAGACTGGAGGAACGGTCTGCTTTTCTCCGGGTCTTCTTCACTTTAGTCGGTGTTTTTACTCACTTTCCTTGCATGTTTATACACGCACACTCAGTCACACACAGTTTGTTGTTGTTTTTGTTGTTGTTGTTGAATGTGTCACTTTAACAACCTGTTGCTTCATTGCTTCTAAAGCGGATTGAGTGGCGTTTAAAGCCGCTAGCTTTATCAGGCTACCGAGAGGAGCGAGCACAAACACATTATATGTAATGTTATACACTTATTATACAGTACCGTAACGTTTATTGTATAACTAACCCAAGTCTGACTACAGTAAGTTAGTGTGTATAGTGCATTAAGTAACACTAGTTTAATACGAGCTTATAGCATATTATAACATGCAGACTTGACGTTACATTAGGATTAAAAGTAAATGATATTCTTTACTACAGAGTAATACATTAATATAGCAGAGATAGGGTTAGTGTAGATGACACGGTGGCGTCGTGATGAGCATTGTGGCCTCCATGCAGGGTCGAGGGTTCGATTCCCCGCCTCGAGTCTGTGTGCTTAGAGCTATACAGCTTATCCTGCACAGGGTCGCAGGGTAGACTTTGGGCACACCCTGGACAGAGAGTCATGTCTATGCCAGGGCACAAACTAGGGTTGTAGCTCTCGAATATTTAAGTAATCAAGTATTCTACCAAAAATGTAACCGATTAATCGAGTAATCGGATAAAATGTACTTTTGCTTAATTAAACAGCCACGTAAAATATATAAGAGAAACAAAGGTTAATTGGTTTTCTTTTAGAAAAATCATCTTTTATTTTTTAAATGCATACTGCATTTTATCAAAAATAAACATTGTCATTATTCACAATACAAGGAATAGCTTAAAGTTGACTGAGATGAATTAAGTGCGTTACAGTGTCATACGTTCTTGTTTTAAAGCCTTTTCTCAGATGCAAAAAACCAACAAACAAAAAAAAGTATTTCAGATTACCTTTAATATAAAAAAATTTGAGGCACACATTAAAGTAAATAATTATACAAAAACACTAAGTTGCGCAACTTAACTTTGAGAAATAAAAGATTCAAAATCTACAGCTCAGGCATAACATATAAGCCTTTACTGACAATTTCTGTCGTTTTCTCTTGCTGGTTTCTTCATCTCTTGGCTCGCTGATATTTTTATTGCTCCTTTCCATTTTGCAGCCCGCAACAGAACGCTCCCTCAAATCAATACACAGCTAACTGTCCGCTTTTTTGGGTGACATACAGTAAGCGCTTCTTCTTTGTCTGCCGTCTGTCGGCTTGTATCCGGAAGCACGCTGTGTCACGACAGACAAATAATAAGATTTTGCCTCGATCATTTTTTGTAATCGAATTACTCGATTTGAGGAATTGTTTCAGCCCTAAACCACAGACTATGGGCTGTTTGAAAATAAAAATTTGCCTAATCTGCATCTGGAGGAAACCAGAGTACAAGGAGGAATCCCACAGATCCAAGGCGGGTATCAAGCCCTTGACTCTGCCAGTACGCCACCGTGATAAGGCTAATTTACGTTTCCAAACTGACCGCAGTGCATGAATGAGTGTTTGTGTTCTTGTGCCCCGCGATGGACTGGCACCCTGTCCAACGTGGCACCCTGTCACCTAGGCATAGGCTCCAGGCCTCCCCTGACCCTGTACAGGATAAGCGGAATAAAGAATGTGTGAGCGAATTGTACTTTAATTATCCCTTTTTTGTTTAACATTATTTATTTAGTGTACTTAAACACTATAGTTTATTCTATATATTATAATATAATACTGCAAGTTCTTAAACAGCTTATATATGAATTAAATGTTGAACAGAATTGCATAAATAGTTTTTTGTGTATCTACTCTGTTATTCACCAGCTGTGATTTGCAATGATGTCATGGCTGTTAAAGTGCAGAGAACACACACATTCGTGTGACATTACACTCTCTAATTAATCTCTTTTCGTTTTAATTGCTAGTTTCACGCAGTGACAGCTTTCAGAGACTACACTCAGCCAGATAAGAATTTGTAAGAATTATCACAATGATGTTGCAACTGCACATTGCAGATTTTTTTATTTTTCCGGTGACCAGATCTTGGACTTGTGAAGCCTGGAGAATGTTATACATGTATCATAAATCATACATCTTAAACATCATGCTAGTAAAACATGTCTGGTGTCGAAATGTTGCTTGTAATGCTTAAATAGTTAATATTTGAAGCTTGTGATTACCATGCGTGTAGCTGCATGCATTCTGTTTCGTATTTACGAAACAGTATAAAATGCGGTTGCAGGTTCGACGTCGGCACACGTTCTTTCTTGCCATGTACTAGTATTCATGCTGCGTCTGGAAAATCTGTTCATCGCCGGTTCGAGCTGGCCAAAGGAAGTCAGTAATACAGAAATACAAGCTTTAGTCTGAGGTAAAGACAGCAACCCTACAATAAACGGCTCCTTAGGAGAGGGTGGATTATCAGCTTTGACTCCTCCAGCCCTGGTGCTTCTCCTAGGAGCTGATATGATAACAGACATTATCAGGATAAGTGAGACTCCTCAACAGGGGTGTTAAAGCAGACATTTGGAGGGCAGCAGCAGTTCCCCGCATGGTTTAGTATTTGCTTTCACGCCATCAAAATGTCAGTGTTTTTTTTTCCATGGAAAAAAACAGTGCTGTGAACACAGGGGGAAAATAATGATTGTGAAAATCGAGCACTTTGCTCACGTGGTGGTATTTGAAAACATGTTGTATTTCTGTGATTTATTTACAGCTCCATCTGTATTATTTGAAAGGCACATAGAAGTTGTACCAGACATTTGCAGACACATTCGTCGCAGACGTCAGACATCATGTCATGGCAAACCTAAAACGTTCTCGGATGTGAAAAACTGTACACGCTTAGCTGAGAAGTGATGGATTTCCTTTATTAAAAGGACTGTTCTTCTTTTTTTGTTCAGGAGAGAAAATTACCAAAAGAGTGAAGACCGGAAAAAAAGATGATTGAAACGATGGGTATGTATTATTGCAATTGTATTTTCGAATACACAGTGTAGGAAATAAAAATAATAATATCCTCACATTCATCATGAGGCAGAAGCAGAGCTCGCTTCTTATTCAGGGTTTTACACAGGTTTACACAGTGTCCTTTTAGTTTTTATTGATTTTTAGGCAGAAACATAACATACAAAATGAACATGAGTGTGTTTTTCAAGAATATCGGTTTCACAGGACATAACAATGGAGCCAAGACACACTTGTACTGTACAATCTTAGTTTGTTAACCCCCTTACAACCTTACATGTCTAAGAAATTATTGTCTTAACAGAACACATGAATAGTAAATGTGCATTCATTATCTATATGAACAATGATACAGTAGACACCAGATATAATTAAAGAAAGAAAAAAAAGAAGAAGAAGAGAGAGAAAAAAGAGAGAAAGAAACAAGAAAAAGCGAGGAGCTGGAGGTCTGGGTTTAAAATTAAATGAAAGTGGAAAAAATTTTGAAAAAATTAAAATTGCACACAGTTGAAAACAAGCCAATCAAATATAAGGAGAGAATAAACTATAAATTTAAGGAAGGCCCACCCTTGGATGCTCCCTACTCCCTGCTCCCTGTGCCATGGGAATGTCAGTAAAAGTAACTTCCCTCTATAAAATTCCACCATTCAGGACACCTTTTGATGTGGTAACATAAGCACCTCGGGTACCTGTTGCTGCTACTGTGGAAAATACGATATTAAATATTGAATATTTATTGAAAAGAAAGAAACCATTATAAAATATATACTATTGAAATGTGTATAACTGAATAAATAATTTGATTGACTTACAAGATATACGGAAAAAATATTATTGGGCAGTTAATAGAATAGAATAGAAAATATTACTGGGCAGTTAATAATATGATAATATACAGGGTGGGCCATTTATATGGATACACCTTAATAAAATGGGAATGGTTGGTGATATTAACTTCCTGTTTGTGGCACATTAGTATATGTGAGGGGAAAAACTTTTCAAGATGGGTGGTGACCATGGTGGCCATTTTGAAGTCGGCCATTTTGGATCCAACTTTTGTTTTTTCAATAGGAAGATGGTCATGTGACACATAAAACCTATTGGGAATTTCCCAATATGGGAAGATAAAAGTCTAAGGGGGGACCTTGGGGGCCATTCAACTGGCCCACGACGATCAATCCACTTTCCAGGAAACCCTGGAACCCATAATGACCTGACACCCATTATGTGGTGGTACACCATCTTGCTGGAAAAACTCAGGGAATGTGCCAGCTTCAGTGCATAAACAGGGAAACACATCATCATGTAGCAATTTCGCATATCCAGTGGTCTTGAGGTTTCCATTGATGAAGAATGGCCCCACTATCTTGGTACCCCATATACCACACCGTACCATACCTGTAAATTTTTCCGTTCCAACAGTCTTGGAGGGATCTATCCAATGTGGGTTAGTGTCAGACCAATAGCGGTGGTTTTATTTGTTAACTTCACCATTCACATAAAACTTTGCCTCATCACTGAACAAAATCTTCTGCGTAAACTGAGGGTCCTGTTCCAATTTTTGTTTTGCCCATTCTGCAAATTCAGTGCGCCGATCTGGGTCATCCTTGTTGAGATGCTGCAGTAGCTGAAGTTTGTAAGGGTGCCATTTGTGAGTAGCTAATATCTGCCGAAGGGATGTTCGACTAATGCCACTCTCCAGTGACATGCAGCGAGTGCTACGCTGTGGGCTCTTGCTGAATGAAGCTAGGACAGCCACTGATGTTTCTTCATCAGTGACAGTTTTCATCAAATTGTCATATTAATTTTTTTATGTAATTTCTCTATAATAATAATAATAATAATAATAATAATAATAATACATTTTAATAATTATTTTAAATAAAATATGAATAAATATATAAATCCCCTTTGAGCGGTTTAGTCACCTTGCAGCTCCAGGGTCCAGGTTCGAGACCCGCCTTGGGGTCTGCGTACATGAAGTCTGTATGTTCCAGGTATTATGGTTTATTCCCACAGTCCAAAGAAATTCAGATTCCCAGATTGCGTGTAGTGTATGAGTGAGTGTGTGTATGTGTTTGTGTGCCGTGTGATGGATTGGCACCCTGTCCAGGGTGTACCCCCCTACCTCATGCCCCAGGTTGCCTGGGATAGGCTCCTGGTCCACCTGTTTATAGGATGAAGCGTATATACATACAATGACGAGCTCCTTTGTTTTTCACGCTCCGGCGAAGTACCCTTGTTCACTTGCTCCCTGCATCGTTCACAGTTCCCATCGAGCTGAGCAGTTTCGTGTGTCTCTGTGGTTTTGAATCGTACTTAATATGGTGCATACACAAATACAATATATTGACAGCTCTGGAAAAAAATAAGAGAGCACTGCAATTTACTCCAGAAAACCTCTGGAATGTCATCAAGAAGAAGATGGATGGTCATCAAGCAAAGCTGAGCTGTTTGCTTTTTTCCAAAAAAAGTAAAGTTACAGTATATAAAGTTATCCAACAGCAATGTCTAAAACACCACTGTGGTGTTGAGGACGCATGAAAGTTATAATTGCAAATCACGGTGTCAGAGGCCGGCTGTCAGAGGCCGGGGCTGAATAAGAGTAAACCTAAAAGCAGACAGTTCCTTCTAAGAGGTTTTATTAAAATCCAGGGATGTTTAGTGTATTGGTGCAGTCTGAGTAGTGGTGCGTGCGTGTGTGTGTATGTGTGTGTGTGCTTTGTGCCTGAAGGACTGGGAAAGCCTCTAGTGACGAGAGAGGAGGCGGGGCTATGACGTAAGGGAATCTCCACAATCCGGGAAGTAGAAAGCAGGAATCCTCTCGGGTTTTAGTGAGCGTTTCTTGATGTTAAATGTTTAGCGCACAGAAGATGGAAGGCGGAAAGTGGCGATTTAATTCCTTCCTGTGAGAACTAAGGTCGGCGCGCAGCGCGCGTGCTCTCTTGTGGTCCGCGAAGAAGGAGAAACGAAGGAAGAGAGGAGTCGTTTTTACCAGGCAGGGGTCGGTATCCGGGAGTCCAGCAGAGAGGGCGAGCGAATCCAAATCGTAAGTACTTTATCCGAAGTCCAGAGAGCTTGCGAGGTCATGCACGTAGGGAAATACACAGGCAGATAATCCAAAGGGTTAGGAACGAGACGGAATCCTGAAAACGGGTGAGGTCGAACACAAAAACAGACAACGCTGGTGAAACAGGGCAAAAGGCACGCAAGTAAGATACATCGGCGAGGAGTGAGATCTTCGGCGTCTATTTAAGGCCACCAACATGTTGCCAAATTAGGGACAGGTGTACTCAGGTAATTAGACCGGGAAGCACGGAAAACCTTGGGTGGAGTTGTGACCTGGATGTGCTGGGTTGATTGTGCAGGTTCGTGACAGTACCCCCCCCTCCTACGAACGCCACCTGGCGTCAGAGATGGATCTTCCGGATGTTGTCGGTGAAAATCAGCGATGAGTGAGGGGTCTAAGATGAACCTAGATGGTATCCAGCTCCTCTCCTCTGGGCCATAACCCTCCCAATCCACGAGATACTGGAGCCCCCTACCTCAGCGCCGTGATCTCAGTAGCCTGCGAACCGTGAATGCTTCACTGCCGTCAATGAGTCGTGGGCGAGGAGAAGGGCGGGTGGGTGTTCTCAGTGGACAGGATACTATGGGTCTTATCTGGGAGACATGGAATGAGGGGTTGATGTGTCTCATCGTGGACGGTAAGAGCAATCTGATTGTGCAAGGGTTGATGACCTTGACTACGGTGAATGGGCCAATGAACCTAGGAGAGAGTGTCTTTATGGGGATGTTGCGGGTGGAGAGCATGACCTTCTGTCCAACACGATAGGTGGGGGCGGTAGAGCGGTGGCGATCGGCTTGATGCTTGAATAGTGATATTGAACAGCAAAGCCTAGCTCTCGACTGCAGCCAGGTCCTTTTGCAGCGGCGCATGAAAGCTTGGGCAGAGGGAACTGCCACCTCCTCCTTTTGGGATGGAAATAAGGGAGGCTGGTAGCCCAGACAACATTGGAATGGGGAGAGGCCTGTAGATGCTGTGGGTAGGGAATTGTGTGCGTACTCTACCCACGGTAGCATTCGGCTCCAGGAGCGTGGGTCCTTGGAGGTCATGCACCGAATTGCTGTCTCCAGATCCTGATTGGCTCTCTCGGTCTGCCCATTGGTCTGAGGGTGATAACCGGAGGATAAGCTGGGAGTAGCTCCAACCAGTTTGCAGAATGCCGTCCAGAACTGGGCAGAGAACTGGGGTCCGCGATCAGAGACGATGTCCACAGGGATACCATGAAGGTGGCAGAATGAGCAATTCGGTCTCTTTGGCTGAGGGAAGTTTAATACAGGTGTTACCATCTGAATCTGGGAGCCCTGTGACAAAGTCCAGGGCAATGTGGGACCAGGGTCTGTGGGGCACTGGGAGTGGTCTGAGGAGACCTGCCGGTGGTTTATTGTTGGGCTGGGCCGATAAACGATATCATATCGAATCGCGATTTATTTGATTTTAAAAATGATGAAAAGCTCTAGACATTTTTTGCTCGATATTAATCTAAGAGCCAATCACACAGCAGAACAATATGACAACAGCCAATCAGCGTGCAGCTTACGCGTGCCGTGCAGGTCAAAGTTAATTTCCTACCGCACTTTGCGAAGCAAACTTGACACCAGGATGAAAAAAAAATAAATAAATGAGTGGAAGCAGCGACAAAAGTGAATCTAACCTCGAGTTATTAACCAAAGATGTTGAAATTGTCGACAAAAAAGGTAGTACGAACTCTGTTATATGAACGCATCACCCACACGACCACACTGAAAGCATGAAAATGCGGGCCGATGCTACTCCGTCAACTAACAGGGCCTGCAGTGGGGCTGTCCCAAAGCAGATATCGCTCGTGCCGTGTTTCGTGGCCATTACACCTTATGAAAGGTGTTCCAAAAGAAGTAAGAATATAACCAGGGCCGTTTCTAACTTTCTAGCAAAAGATATGATGCCCCTAAACACACGAGGCTGAAGTTAGCTCCTTATTCGCAGCTTCCGATTCGTTTGGCTTCTTATTGCGCAGCGTCTCATTCTGCGGCTGAAGTTAGCTCCTTATTCGCAGTTTCCGATTCGTTTGGCTCCTTATTGCGCAGCGTCTCATTCTGCGGCTGAAGTTAGCTCCTTATTCGCCTCGTTACTAACGGGAGTGTTCACGTTGGCGAAAGCTGTGCAGTTTATCAATAAAACGTTATTTTGGTGGCTTAAACCATTCTGGCCAAGCAAATATGAACTATACAACACTTAGCAGGTATCCAACTATATAGTAAAAGTGAAATTGTCCTGGTTGATAGATTGCCCAGATTGATAGCTGCATAATTCATTCCATTTTTGTTGTCATTGCATGCTTAAGCCATTATGTCAGTTTATTGGGGCAGTGTGAAATAGCATTGATTGAACTCTGAATTGTGGGATAAAAAGCCCTAGTGTGTGTGGTTTAAATGTTGTTTCTCATTATTGTTTAAAAATCTCAAAACATTGTAATATATCATCACAAGATACTTTTTATCATCACAAACAAGTATTTTTTTTTTAATAAAAATCTTTGCCTTGTAAAGATTCAGAGCATGTGCCTATAGTATCTTCATTTCTAAGGCCAAATCTGTCATCTGTTTTTGTTAATAAACTATACTTTAAAATGTATTTTAATGAACCCTTTAATTTTTGTGGCTTCAGTTTAATTTCAGTTGTTCAACATTGATGTTCAATAAATAATCATAGATAGTAGATAGTGTGTGTTGCCTTCAATTAATCAATCAAGTAATGCACCCTTCATTCAAAAATCTCTCACTTGTGGGCATATTTACTGTACAAAACTTGTCAGTGAACTATGAGGGCAATAAATAAATAAATAAATAAAATAATCGTTTATTAATCATAATCGAGTTAAAATGTTCAATTAATCGAGATTTTGATTTTAGGCCAAATCGCCCAGCCCTAGTTTATTGCTAGTCTTATTGCGAGCACAGACATCGCAGGCGGCAACAAATTGGCGAGTGTCTTCTCTGATCGAAGGCCACCAAAAGCGCTGCTGTACCAGAGCGAGGGTGCGAGCTCCACCAGGGTGACAGGCTAATCGTGAGTTATGACCCCATTTGAGAACTTGGGGGCGAGCTGCCAATGGAACAAAGAGCTTGCCCGGTGGTGCTTCTGGGGCGCCATGCTCTTGTTCTAGTCCCCGCTTAACCAGAGATTCAATGTCAAGGGAGGTAGCCCCAATGAGACTTTGAGACGGCAAGATGGTGGAAATGGGAGTGTCCTCTGTGGTTTTCAAGAAGCCTCTGTAGGACTTGACGAACGTGCACTCTGTGTTCCTCCAGGGAGTGAGAGAAAATAAGGATGTCGTCCAGATAGACAAATACGAAGGTGTTCAAGAAATCCCTGAGAACATCGTTGACCAAAGGCTGAAAAATGGCCGGTGCGCTGGCAAGACCTAATGGCACCAAGAGGTACTCGTAGTGTCCCGATGGGGTGTTAAAAGCAGTTTTCCACTCATCTCCTTCTCTGATCCTGACTAGATGGTAAGCGTTACGGAGGTCAAGTTTAGTAAAAATATTGGCTCGTTGGAGAAGGTCGAAGACATAAGGGGAAGAGGGTAACAATTCTTGACTGTTATCTCATTCAAACCTCTGTAATCAATGCACGGCCGTAGCGTCTTATCTTTCTTAGCCACAAAGAAGAATCCAGCTCCGGCAGGGGACGAAGAAGGACGGATGATCCCGGCAGCCAGGGATTCTGAGATATATTTATCCATAGCCTCTCTCTCCTGTGACAACAGCGAATACAGTCTCCCCCTGGGAGGTGTTGAACCCGGAAGGAGGTCAATAGCACAGTCATATGGCCTGTGAGATGGTAGAGAGAGGGCCCGCGACTTGCTGAAGACCTGCTTGAGGTCAGAATAGTCGGGAGGAACGGCTGAGAGGTTGGGAAACTCCTCATTGTCAGAGGGCGTGGCAGGTGAACATTGAGCTGACTTTAGACAGGAAGACAAGCACAGAGAACTCCATTCCAGAATGGTGTTCTTGGACCAGTCAATGTGAGGGTCGTGACGAGTCAACCATGGGCGTCCGAGAACTATAGGTGAATGGGCGTTATGCATGACCAAGAAGGATGTTTCTTCGGTATGATTGCCAGACACCTGTAGGTTTATCGGAACCGTCCGTCGAGTGATGGCAGGCAGGGAGGTTCCATCAAGGGCCCGAACGGCCAATGGGTTCTCCAACGCTAACGTAGGGAGGTTAAGTTCCTTGACCTTTGCGGTGGAGATGAGGTTCTGATCCAACCCAGAGTCAATTAGTACAGGAGTTGCCTGAGCCTTTCCTAGTGCTATGATAATTGCTGAGAGGAGTGGGCGTGTGCTAGGGGAACAGTTGATGACCGGCTCCTCCAGGGCCCCTCGGTTCACCGAAGGGGCTTGGCTTTTAATGTGCATTGGAGGCGATAATGGCCCGTATGACCACAGTAGAGACAGGAGCCTGATTGGAGCCTCCGTTGACGTTCCTCAGGGGAGATCCGGGCACGCCCCACCTACATGGGTTCCAGGGCTGGTCCGGGGCTTGGCGGAAAAGCAGGGCTGGGGGGTTGCACGGATAGGGCAGAATACCTGGGTGCAGGGGTGGTTCGAGCACGATGCCTCTGTGTCAGTCGAGCGTCCATGCGTCCATCTAAATCCATGAGGCCATTCAGATCGCTGGGGAGTTCCTGCCTGATTAAATGGTCCTTAACATCCTCCGAGAGACCGTGGAGGAAAGCATCATAAAGGGCCTGTGTGTCCCAGTTTGCGGACGCAGCCAGCGTACGGAGCTCAATCGCATAATCATAGGTAGAACGAGAACCTTGACGAAGCTCCAGTAGATGTCTAGCTGCCTCTCTGCCTGAGTGGGAGCGGTCGAATACCCTCCTCATCTCATCGGTGAATAATTTAAAAGAAGAACAGCATGGGTCATTAGCGTCCCAAACTGCGGTTTCCCATTCACGGGCCCGGTCGGTGAGGAGCGTGATCACAAAAGCCACCTTTGAGCATTCAGTGGGGAAGGAGGACGCTTGTAGCTCCAACAGCAGGGAACATTGCGACAGGAAGGAACGGCAGGTTCCCGGTTCACCGTTGTAAGGCTGTGGGTTAGGAAGCCGGGGTTCATGATGTGGAGTGGACTGGGACTGAAGGAGGACTGGCTAGTAGCTGCTGAAGTTGCGAGGTGATAGATGAAAGAGTCTGGGTAACCTGCTGGATACTTTGCTGGTGAGAGCCCAGTAGCGCCCCCTGTTGTGAAAGCGCCTGTCTTAACTGATCCAAATCTGCTGGGTTTGTCATGGCCGATGTATACTGTCAGAGTAAACCCAAAAGCAGACAGTTCCTTCTAAGAGGTTTTTATTAAAATCCAGGGATGTTTAGTGTATTGGTGCAGTCTGAGTAGTGGTGCGTGCGTGTGTGTGTGTGTGTGTGTGTGTATATGTGTGTGTGCTTAGTGACTGAAGGACTGGGAAAGCCTCTAGTGACGAGAGAGGAGGCGGGGCTATGATGTGAGGGAATCTTCACAATCCCGGAAGTAGAATGCAGGAATCCTCTCGGGTTTTAGCGAGCGTTTCTTGATGTTAAACGTTTAGCGCACAGAGGATGGAAGGCGGAAAGCGGCGATTTAATTCCTTCCTGTGCAGCGCGCGCGCTCTCCTGTGGTCCGCGAACACGGAAGTGCCTGTATCGCAGGATGAAAGCTGGCTTGCAAAGAAGGAGAAACGAAGGAAGAGAAGAGTCGTTTTTGCCAGGCAGGGGTCGGTATCCGGAAGTCCAGCAGAGAGGGCGAGCGAATCCAAATTGTAAGAATTTTATCCGAAGTCCAGAGAGCTTGCGAGGTCATGCACATAGGGAAATACACAGGCAGATAATCCAAAGGGCTAGGCACGAGACGGAATCCTGAAAACGGGCGAGGTCGAACACAAAAATAGAGCAATAGGAGACAACGCTGGTGAAACAGGGCAAAAGGCACGCAAGTAAGATACATCGGGCGAGGAGTAAGATCTTCGGCATCTATTTAAGGCCACCAACATGTTGCCAAATTAGGGACAGGTGTACTCAGGTAATTAGGCCCGGGAAGCACGGAAAACCTTGGGTGGAGTTATGACCTGGATGTGCTGGGTTGATTGTGCAGGTTCGTGACACACGGTTATTATTCCACCAAATACTGATTTCTTAATGTTATTTAGCCGAAACATTAAGTTTAAGAAATTATTTGCATTTCGTTTTATTTGAATTATTAAAGCTCTGCTAATACTGCATGATGTCTGGTTATTTTGATGTGTTGTGATGTTGTCATTTCTTTTAAATATACACTCTAAATAACAATATTTATATCTTGTATTTAGGAGAAATATTGTCAGCAGTTCGCAAAAATCTTTACAAAACTGTTCATCTCACCAATACATGCACCTGTAAGAAACAATGTAAAAAACATATTATGTAACAACTTATGTAAAAAAAAAAAAAAAGTAACTGGTCTCTTATTTTTTCCCCATATATTCAAGTACACTGTTTGGATTTAGTCATGCTATTCGAGCACAAAAATGGCGAGTCTGCTGCACTGCTGTAGTAACTCATGCACCTGGGTATCAAAGTCAAGATATGGGATCGAGGTGGGACTTGGCAGGCACACACACACACACACACACACATTTGAAGACACATACTTGAACACATTCCACTCTCAGACATCTTTTGTTTTTCATTTCCCAACTTAGGACCTGTGTGTGTGTATGTGTGTGTGTGTGCGTGTGAGAGAGAGTGAGAGTGATAAGCTGAGTCATATTTAACAGTGGTAAGGCAAAGCTAAGCCAAATCTATGAACTGTATCATCAGTCCTGCTCTCTCTCTCTCTCTCTCTCTCTCTCTCTCTCTCTCTCTTTCAATCATTCAGTTCATTTTCAGCTCACCTGGTGGGATCTGTTGGGGATAGGTAGTGTTACCCAGGAGGCATCCTGTGCTCAGATTCTATTACTCAGTCCCGGCACGAAGCCTCCTGCAGCTACAGAACATGACACACACACACACACACACACACACACACACACACACACACACACACACACACACACACACTCTGTCTCTCTCTCTCTCTCTTACACACACACACACACACACACACACACACACACACACACACACACACACACACACACACACACACACACACACAAACCTGCAGAGTGAACGGTTTGCGAATGCAAAGGTATTCAGGAGGCTTGAAATACTTGTCACATTCAATCAGTCAGTGCAAATAAAGACAAAACGCAGTGCTGTTCTTCTATTTTTTCAGCAATTGATTCTGGCAGCTGCATGATTTATTTATTTATTTTTTTAATGGGTAAAAAAAAAATCTCATATAAAATCCCCAGCAAGAACATGGAATAAATTTATTTCCGTAGCCCACCTCGCTGAGTTTGGATGTATTCCTGATAAGAACTATTATGAGAAGTTATAAGCTCTGCATGTTCGTTTCATTGGAAAATATGTTACTCAAACACGTGTGTGTGTATGATGCATGGCAGATACGCAGCACTGTCTACAGGCAGTGGAACGACTACAGGCTCGTCTGAAGGAACAAGGAGGCGACGGGCCCTCCGATGAGAAACTGAACCTGCTCAAATCCGTCCTCCAAAGCCCTCTATTCCAGCAGATCCTCGCCCTACAGAAATCAGTTCAGCATCTTAAGGAACAGGTACGCGAGCTCCATTGATTATGAATATTGTGTATGGTTAGTACAAGATTAGTAAATTGTCTAGGGTTATATTGTACATGTGTGCGTGTGGGGGTGCGACTGTTCTGTAAAGCCGTCCTGACGGTAATTATTCCTAATCTCTGAGTCAAGCAACAGAGTTCACAGTCTAATAAATTGGAAAACAGCTCTGAGACTAAAATGCCGATTTAAGGGCACAGAGATAACACTGTTCCATAGGTGTGATTACTGTTTTTGGCCACATGATGGCAGAGGACATATTTAGTCAAGTGGATCATAAAGTATGCTTTATATTGTATATATCCGTGTCAAAGTCGTATAAGACTCACTTTGTCTGACTTAAGAACAAATCGGACTTACGAACCTGCTACCAGAACGGAACTCGTTCATAAGTATGGGAATAAATGTTTCTAAAAAAGCACCAGAGGTTTTAATCGATGATCTAATTGGATCTAAAAAAATTATCTATTGGAGTGAGTCATATACGTAGAGTGGTTTATTAGCATCAAAGACAAATTGTACATGCAGACGTCTGGAATCGAACCCTCGACCCCCCGAGGTGCAAGGCCACAGTGCTAACCACTACACCACGCTGCAGCCTGATTTAGATTTCTGTTAAAGCTTAAATCAGTTTCAGCTACTTGTTCATTCAGAGACATGAACATTTCAATCAGGCTTCTCTTCGCACACCTAGAATCACATCCAGACTTTTTCTCGGCTCCGTTGGCAAAGTCACATTCACACACAAATAGCCAAGTTTAGTTTCAATTCATTTATTCAGTGCTTTGAACAAAAGACATTGTCCCAAAGCTGTTTTACAGAAGTCTGTGATAAGAAAGAGCGATAAGAAAAGGTCTAAGGTCCTTGGGAGACTTCAAAAAAAAAGGGAAGCTAAAGATAGTAGGATTACAGAGGCAAAACTGCAAGTACATAGTGTATGAGGACATGAGATTAAACAGAAGACATATCTGCGATCCAGTATCATCGAGCAGATTAGCGGGTAATTATTTTTAATCCCTTTTGTGTAAAAAAAAAAAGGACACTCATCCCGAGACACCAAGCGATCCTGTCACCGTGATACCCGCTATCATAAAATCTCAGTGTTGATAGAGGACTAAACAATGTATTATATTTGTGCTTCGAGTATCTGACTTTTCAGACGTTTTCCAGAGCTGCCTCGAAGGTCTGAGTTCACCCTGTAAGTAAAGTTATGTGAGGTATGTTGGGGGAGGCTTGCATTGTAGAAGATTAGAGCTTATCGACCAGCCGTGTTCTCGTACACCCTCTCCGTCTCTCCCTTACTCGTTCTCTTACTTCTTTTATGAGTCGTCATTTATAATTTTAGCACCGAGGTCAGAGGGAAGCAAAAAAGCAGCGTTATTCAACCATGATTCGTTCATCACGGAGCCATGAATGTAAAACAGTGTGAAATCGTAACACCTTAAGATTTTACATGCTTTTAAATCATTTTAAAGCAGTTGGCAGCTGAGCAAAAATGTAATCAAGATTTTTTTGTCTTGAGAGTTATATAATAATAATAATACTAACAATATAGTACCGGCATTTTTCTTTGTCCTCATGCTGACCAGACGTGGTCAGAAGAGAGCATCAAAGAAGAACCTAACAAGAATCTACTGTAGATCATCTATGTGATTTTAATGTTGGCACCATATATGGGGTGAAACATCCTGTACAGGATAAGCGGTATAGAGAATGATTGAGAGTGATTCTAATGTTAGCACATCCATAGAGAGACCACAGCTCCTCCTGGAGTGCACATGATCATGTTACAAAAAACGTGACATTTAAGATCCGTTAACATTCAAACTGTAGGGAGGAGTGAGATTGAGGTCAAACCCCATGATATTATTTTAATAAGAATGTACTGTAGCTCACCAGGTGAAAGCTCTAGTCTGTATTAGATACCTGTACGGGCATTGCAGCCGCATCGAGGAACATATGTTATTCATATTATCCGAACGCAGATTTATAAAGAAGTTTCGAAATACATTCTCAGCATGCAGCAGTTATAACGAGTGGTACACATTACAGAGTTTTAACACGAGCACCCACGAAACACGCGCAGATGTTTTTTTCCGAGTCTTGATAATCGATGCAAAATATTTAGTTCTGTATCAAGACCTGGGCAAGCTGCTAAATCTGAAAGTTAATTGCGCAGTCCTAATGTTTAACGACGCGCACGTGTGGCCATATGGAGGAATGATCCCGCAGTGATAAAAACAAATGGGCTTTTTTTCTCATAACAGCATGACTATTTATATTCCTGGACAATGAATAAATAAAAAGGTAATTAAACCCTCTCATGGTGCAGGAGAATATATTTCATATTATTTCATAGAATATATCATTTTAACCAAACATCTCACCATCGTTTGGTCTCTCTTTCTCTCTCTCTATCTCTCTCTCTCTCTTCCTCTTTTTCTCACTTGTTCTATCAGCCTTCGTGTGTAAACTTAGACTATAATGGAGGATATGTCGACCTGGCTCAGAGTAATGGACAAACCTCGTCAGAGGAGCACGAGCGCATCATTCGCACCATGGCTCAGGTAACACACATGCTGAATGACGGATAGTTTACTTTCTTTGGAGTTGAATACAATCATGCAGTTGAGGATGCAGTTGAATGTGTGTGTGTGTGCATGTTTCCAAACAGGGTCGGTACATGACTCATGTTGACTTGTCGAAGCCGGTATCAGGAGGCCTGGGCTTTAGCGTGGTTGGACTGCGAAATGAGAACCGAGGAGAACTTGGCATTTTTGTACAGGAAATACAGACAGGGAGCGTTGCACACTGGTAACTATTCTCATACACAAACGTGAACGAGCACTTTCGTACTAACCTGCCCCTCTGAGATGATAAATCTTTAAATTACCGCACCCGGAACTGCTGACTTCTGAAATCGTTCGGAAAAGATATTCAGAGATCCGACCTCGCAGCCTTCAGCGGAGAGTCCAGTTTTGCTCCTTAATAACTCTCTCTCTCCTTTGTGTAGCAGCGAAGGCAAGCAAAAGCGGTCGTGAAAATAAATTATGGCGGTGTATCTACCCGGGGACACGCATGTTTTCCTGCCCCTTCTGTCTAGTCACAGTGTTGGCGAACAGAAGGAGGTCAACAATAAATTACTTCTCCATACAACCCGGGCAATAAATCGCCGGGAATAAAAATCCTGCAATAAATTGCCCGACTGTTCTGAGTTCAATTTTTATCCCCGGTTATTTCTCTTCTCGCTTGCACAAAAAAATTTTTTTAGACTGATATAAGAGCAAGATCAGATCTCAGCAACTTCTTATTAGGCATTTGTGTCAGGACCAGAAGAACCGAACATGTACACATGAACACATCAAACTGCATACTGTATTATTTGTGTGTTTGTGTGTGTGTGTGTGTGTGCTTTGTTTATCAGTGACGGGAAGCTGAAGGAAGGAGATCAGATCCTGGCGATAAACGGACAGCCACTGGACCAGAACATCAGCCATCAGCAGGCAATTGCGCTGCTGCAAAGAGCATCTGAGCATGTACAGATTACAGTTGCCAGAGGTGCAATTCCTCAGCTTTCCAGCCCAGTGGTGTCTAGAACTCCCAGTGCTGCTAGTACACTCTCTGCACACTCAAGTGGGGTGAGATAGCACCCGCACACACACACACACACACACACACACACACACACACACACACACACACACACACACACACAAACACACACACATACATACACATACATATGTACATGCAATTATACCTAGACTTGCAAAAAAAATTATTGATCTATTTATTCACATGAATACACAGTGACTATCCTGGCATCCCCAATAACATACAGTATTTGCTGATTTATTCATTTATGCATGCATTTGTTTTATCGTCCATTTGTCCATCCTTCCGCTCATCCATCCAAAAATGTATTTATGTAATTATCTAATCTTCGCAATCACCCATCTATCTAGTTTTCGATTAAGTAGTATTATTTTTATTTCCTCATCCATTCATTTATCTTCCTTTTCATTTATTCACTTATACACCCATTTAGTATACACCTATACATCCACTCACCCACCCTAATTAATCATCCATCAGTGAGCCCATTTTTCCATGAATTGATCAGTCGGTTAATTTTTCTCGCCACCCAGTATTTTTATGATCTGTACCCATATATCACTTTGTTTAATTTTTGTTCTCCATGCATCTAATCCGCTTTTTCGTAATGATCTATACAGATCTATCATTTTTTACATTTTATTTATTTCCTTATCAACTCATTAATCCTTGCACATATCTATCTATCTGTATATCTACCCATTTCTTTATTTACTGTATGCATTCATTTACTGGTTCGTCCATCCACCATCCACTCTTCCATCCATTTCTCCATTGAATCTTTTTATGCATAAAAGTAATAAATTCAAACAGCTAACATGGTGTCGGTGCTAAAAATGTCTCACCTAGGCCCAAAAGTTAATTTTCATATAATATCTATGAACTACTAACTATGATCATCATATCAGAACACATTTTCTAAATACAATTTTCACAAATTTTGCAAATACAATTTTATGCCCTGTTGTGTCTGTTGAAATTCAAATTCAAATTGTCTGTTAAAATTCAAATTCAAATTGTCAGTTAAAATTCAAATTCAAATTGTCAGTTAAAATTCTAATTGTCAGTTCATGTTAAATCATTCAATGATCTTAACTGTCATTCAGATGAAATTTGGACAATTTAGGTTTCACATGAAAAGACCTGAAAAAGTGTTCTATTCCAAAATATCAAATTGTTATTATATCACAACATGAATTTAATAATTGTTACAGACACTACAGATTTTTTGAGCCTTTAGCAAAAAACTTAATGTTTTAATTTAAGCAACAGTCATATGCTTCTAGAAACTTACACCAATTTTAATATAAATACTCATAAAGAAATCCGAATAATTATTATAGTTTGAAGCGAGTTTATAGTTTATGTATCCCAAAATATTTTTTTGGGATACATAAAATCATCTCTCTAAAATGGCAGAAGTTTTAAATTTAAGCAAAGTTTAAATTTATAGGGAAGCAAGATTGGTAATTACCACATTGCGTTAACTTCAGAAGTAGCTTCACACACATTTTCTGTATTATATGTATAACATAAAGAAAAAAACAGGAACAAAATTAGCAGCAATACTGTGTTTTGGCCAAATCCATTTCTCCATGTAACCCATTATATCTCACCAGTTTCTCATCAAGTTTTCCACCAAGTATTGCAATCATTCATAATTTCTGAATCATTTAATTATTATCCACCTATCCAACTATCCATTCCCACATCTATCCAAACATTCATCCATTTATATATTTAGAGTCATTTATTCATACATTTCAACTATCTCTATCTATCTATCTATCTATCTATCTATCTATCTATCTATCTATCTATCTATCTATCTATCTATTCTGCATTAATTTACATGTATCCATCTATAAAGTTAATTGATTCATACATTTAATCATGCATCAATCAACCCCTTTTTTGCCCATTAAGCCCATCTTCTCATCAATCTGTTCAATGATCCATCCATCTGTTTATCTCTCCAGCCAGTATTTCGATCATCTACCTGTCCATGCATCATTATTTACCCATCATTATTTATTATTCACTATTCATTAAGTTATCAGTTAACCAGCCCACATGTCCATACATCTGTTTCACTGAGTCATTAATCTACTTATTCATCAATTTACAATTTGAAATAGGAAAAAAAAACATGTAGAGTTTTTTTTAAGGTTATTTTTCTCTGTTAGATCTGTTATCTTTTGTCTCTATATTATCCTTGTACTGTGCAGACTCACTGGACACACATGGAGACCATCGAGCTCGTCAATGATGGCACTGGTCTGGGTTTCGGCATCGTCGGGGGTAAAACCACTGGAGTCATTGTGAAGACCATTCTACCCGGTGGTATTGCTGACAAGGTAAAGGTTAAGCACACTGTGTTAATGCCGCTTACACTTACTGTTACAGCTCTTAATCTATCCGTTGGCACTTTATCTTACAGGATGGTCGCTTGCGCAGTGGGGATCACATCCTGCGTATCGGGGACACTGACCTGTATGGTTTGGGCAGTGAGCAGGTCGCTCAGGTGCTGCGGCAGTGTGGAAACAGAGTCAAACTGCTCATCACAAGAGCAGCAGTGGAAGATGCCTCCCCTCCGCCCGTAGCCCTGCCAACAGTTACTGAGCAACAGGTGAACCTAATATATAAAAAAATATTAACATGGGCAAGAAACCTTTTTTTTCTTATTTAAAACGTTATCTTACTTGGAATGATTTTTGAAAACATAATTGCATGTAGTCCCTGACTTACGAACATTTATGTCAAAAATTTCCGTAGATACGAACAGACCGCGAATCTACAAACATTCGTAGATGTGAACAAATGACGGAAGTAGCTTACGTGGATTGTACAAAAAATAGGCACTGTAGTGCACCAGATACCAATATTTACAATTATATACAATATTTTCAGTGTGTTAGTGAATTTATAAAATGTCAAAAGTCCGGTATTTTGTTTGTGTGTGTATGCGGTGGTGTGGGAGAATTGAGTCGGCCTCACCGGTTTCATTGAATCAGTCCAGGAGCACGATAATAGATAATAGTCTGTCCTGTAAAGCTGTCCAGATGGTGAATAATCTTAATCTTGGAAAATCCTCAACGAGTTCACAGTTCAAAACCGCTCTGAGACAAAATAGTGTCTGGGATTCCCCTCCCGATTTAGAGGTGCAGAGACAATACCATTATATTTCACATGTGAGATTCTTTTCCTTGGGCGCAGTTATGGTTTTTGGAGACATGATGGCAGTGAGGGGAAAGGGGACAGAGATTTAGTAAAGTAGATTGGTATTCTTTAACTTGTGTATTCATGCCAAAGGCGTATAAAACTCACAATGTCGGACACAAGAACTAACTCGACCTACGAACGAACGTGCTCTCGGAACGGGGCTCGTTTGTAAGTAGGGGACTACCCGTAGTACAAAAATGCCAAAAATATTGATGGAAATGCCAGATTACCCAATCTCTTCTTCTGTCCTTTTGTCTCAGGACAATGAAGAAGAGGAGCAAGACGCAGTCGATGTAAGTCTGACGAAGAACTCTCAGGGACTCGGCATCACCATCGCAGGATACGTAGGAGACAAGAATTCCGGTGAGCGCTAGAGGCATATTTGCTGATGTTTAATGAACTTTGTCGTGCTTCAGACTCATGTCAGGACATTTCTGAGATTTACATAATACGGCAATAAACCACCGAGTTTTAAAAAGTGCCTACTGCTGTGCGTATCCATTAACTTGAGTTACTCTCAGCTCGTTGGAGTTGGCTTATTTATTGCTTTGCTCTCTGGTGGCGCTAATCTCTTGTTTCAGCTTTGCCAATGTTATGCTTTGCTTATGCCGTGTCATGTGCAATCTGCCGCAGAGGCCTCTGGGATATTCGTGAAGAGCATCACCGCAGGAAGTACGGTGGAGCGGGATGGACGCATCCACGTTGGAGATCAGATCATAGCCGTGAGTCAGTCAAAGCAGCATTTTATTAAAAGAAAAGTCTAGCCGGTGTGTTTTAGAGGGACAGTTTGAGATTTCACATGGTTTAAGATAAATGTGTGATGAATAGCCCAACAGTTTGCAATATCCTGGACTAATATTCTCCTCTGAGCTACAGTGCAAAGTATCTGTTGCTTTCAGCAATGAAGCTTGTTACACATATAATTTTTTCTTCTTCTAATTTATATTGAGAAACGTGCTTTCTGTTATATCATTTCTGTTTCTGTGTATAAGAGTTTTTCGATATGTGCTTGATAGTCTGCGCACATTTTAGTGTACGTGTCTGTCACCGATTATCTGTATGCAAAAGCAGATGTAGGCATTCCTTGGTGCTGATTTTTGTCCTCATGGCTCGTGTGTTACTCATGGTCATATCCACCCTCTACAGGTGGACGGCGTGAACATACAGAGCTACACCAATCAGCAAGCCGTGGAGCTCTTACGTCACACCGGGCAAACGGTCCACCTCAAACTCGTCCGTCACGGCTTCAGACCAGGAGACGCTCTCCTGCCGATCACGGCCGCGACTCCCGAGGCTAAACCGTGTGTCTCTATGGAGAGCGTGCATGGTAACGGTTAATATTAAATAGAAACGTGATAGATTCATCACTGAAGAGTCTTAATAATAAACCACATCTTTCCTCAGCATGTTTTTAGAAAGATCTTTTCAAATGATAGCTTTCCTATACTCCAGAGTAGGGTCATAAATTTTTTTATTGTAGGTCTAGAAAAGGGGAGGGGGGGGGGGTTACTGTTTTTTTTTTTTTTTTTTCTGTATGGGTGTGCGTGGTTTTCTGTGCCTGTGAGTGCATGCTTTTTTTTCCCTCTGGGACCATAATTACCACATTAGATTTAGACCCCTAGACAAACCCAGCCTAGACTCATCCCATCATCTTCTCCTTTCCCAGCCTATGATTACTGAGGCAGAGTAGGAGAGCAAAAACACAACTCAGTCATACATAATACAGTGTTACGAGAGACTTAGAGATGAACTAAGATAGAGGGACAGTGAAATGAGATGTAACATGCACTTTCGTCTGGTCCATGTGTATGTGTAGTCCCTATGGAAGCATTCAGACCCGTAGTCGCTACTGCTGCTGTTTTGCCGTGCACGTCAGAACGAAACAGAGGTACAGTAAAAAATTTATAATAAATTGTAATTAGCTTTGCAAATGTATGTGGTGGATGTACTTCTGCTACGTTGTTGAATTCTTGCAGGGATCAAACTAAACGTCGATGAGGAAGATGAGCTGAAGATGAAATGGCAAAATACTCTCGGTCCTAGCAACGAAGTCATCGTGAGTCATTTCTCAATGTTATTCAATACATGCCTGTTTTACATCCAGTACTACAGTTTTTCCCCCTGCTCAATACATTTTTGTTAAACGTTGTCAGTTTAAAAAGGATCTATTTGTCCAGTTTGTCCAAAGTTATATTAATATGAACTTAACTTTACAAAAATGCTTTTATGGTAAGATATCCTACCTCATTACATCTGTTCATCAAGTAATACTGCAAAAACATTGATACAGTATATTATAGGACATCAATCTCTGTGAATCAGAAAGATTTTCTTTAGGAAAATGATCATTTTAAATTGAAATTGGGTAACTTTATTTGCGTGGTAATCCATAACTACTCACCTCCTGTACAAGCCACCAGTTATTAAACAGGTATATATATATATATATGTGTGTGTGTTTGTGTGTAGGTGGTACAAGTTGAGAAATTCAGCGAGAGCAGTGGACTGGGCGTCAGTTTGGAAGCCAGCGCTGGTCACCACTACATATGCTCGGTCTTACCCGAGGGACCCGTAGGCCATTCCGGAAAGCTCTACAGCGGAGATGAACTCCTAGAGGTGCAGTTTAGTGCAAAAAATGAAAACCGACATCATCAGACCTTTCATGTTTATTACTTACATAACCAGCGCTCTCGTGTGTTTACGCCGCGTAGGTGAACGGTATACCTCTAAGAGGTGAAACACACGCGGAAGTGGTGAGCATTCTGAAGGAGCTGCCTATCTGTGTGTACATGGCCTGCTGTAGGCCCGCCCCCGCGCCCTTGACTGACAGTCAAACCGGCCAACCGGGCCTGGAAGAAGCGGAAACAGAAGAGTCGACAGAAAAGGTTTAACCAATGATTATGGATTATGTTCATATTAACTTAAGAAATCGTACATTTTTCATTAGGGGACAATTAAGCATTTTTATTATTTTTATTAATTTTTTCATCTTTAAGTCCAGTTCAGCTTAATAGCTGATAAACTTGCTGCCCTCAGATGGATTACATCAGATTATTTCATACAGGTGGAAGGATTATAACCCTAGCTTTAATGCAGACACACTAAGAACTATAAGGAGAGTCGAGACAAGAAACCAGTTATGTTCAGTAGAGCAGCTGCATGAGGATTATTGTATTGTATTGTTATATAAATAATTTTTTTTTTTTTACGAAGGAGTTTGATGATGTCGAAGCCTTCCTCATGCCTGGCGAATCAGAGACGAGCCTAAGAGACCTGGTGCCAGAAGAGACCTTGGGAACTTCATTAGCAATGTGGGAGTCAGACATCCAGGACATCGAGCTGGAGAAAGGAGAACGTGGGCTGGGTTTTAGCATCCTAGACTACCAGGTAAGGGAACGATACAAGTCAGAGGAGCCAATGAAGGAAGGGGTCAGAGGGGACTGTAGGATGCCATATTCATTAGGTGTGGTGTGTTCCTTCTCATAGTTATTACTCAGCTCTGCATCTTATTACTCAGGTGCATCAAGTGGGCTACCGATTGGGTTAAGATTGGGGGGGTTCAAACTTCAGCACCAGCAAAGTTGCCGCTGTTTAGCCCTTAAGCAAAGTCCTTAATCCTATCTGCTCCAGTGCACACTGTATTTAAACTACGTGGAAATACATAGATTACTTAGAGTAAACCATATAATATTATGATTGATATGGCCTAGAGTGGATTGAAGGGAAGTCTTTAAATATGGATTTGAATAAAGACGTTCATTTATGAAGCTGTCTGACCAATCAACAATGTGCAGAAGAGTCTGCCCCACCCCTTTTGTTCTGATCAAATCCCTCCAGTATATATAAAATAAAATAAAAAAATCATTTCTGTAATCCGCTCCATGGGACGTGTCTTCATTATGTGCATGTGTGTGTTTGTAAAGGACCCTCTGGACCCAGCTAAGACCGTGATCGTGATCCGATCTCTGGTACCCGAAGGCGTGGCTGAACTGGATGGACGTTTGTTGCCAGGAGACAGGCTGATGTATGTCAACAACATGAACCTCGAGAGCGCCAGTCTGGAAGAGGCAGTTCAGGCGCTGAAGGGGGCCAGCTTAGGCACCGTCCACATCGGAGTAGCCAAACCACTGCCTGTAAGACACAAATAGACTTTTCATAACAATTTGTGTGTGTGTGTGGTTTTTTTTTTTGTCTGTGTTTGTGAGTGAGAGAAACTGTCTGTGGGCATGCTTCTTTCTTACCGCTACAGTAACCTGATTCTTCTGCTGGTTCTTTAAATATTTCATGCTCTAAACAGAGCCCTGCATGTGCCTGAAATTTTAAAGCTCAGTGTTTTTTTGCTTCATTCGAACAAAAAAAAAAAAAAATTAATTCAACCTGCGTGCATTCTTCAGCCAAAGGATCTTTTTAAAATCTCGCATGGTTAACTCTGGATCTTTCCGAAGGCCATTACTGCTTTTTTATTTATTTTTTGTTAACCGTGGTATCATTTTTGCATTCCTCCCCTACACACATGCAGACGCTCATTCTCTCAAGGACCACGCGCACGGTGGGTTGTCTTCTCCATTGCCAATGTTTAACTCCAAATTCCTGACCTTAGAATTTTCACATTTTGTTCAAATTCAGCCAAAGTAATGCTTTGAAGGTGAAATAACACATGGCTAAGCTCCATAGAATGAAAAAGATCCACAATAATACTTTTTAATTCTCTCTCTTTTTCTCTACTAAATTTCCCGACAAATCCGCTTCCCGTCGTTTATAACCCAAATCAAATTGAAATCAAATCAGCAGTCGGAGCAGAGAATTAGTCGTCGCGCTAACATGCCTTGCACTACTAATTTACTTAATCAAACATGACTCTTAATCAAATAATTCTTCTAAATCCAAAGCCATCTAACACATTAGACGTTATCAGTTTTTTTTTTCCCCAGGAAGAGCTGTTCATGTGTTAATTGTTCAGAACAAGTTTTTACAGCGCTCTTTTCGCAGACTCCCTCCTCTATCTTCTCGGCTCTTGCGCGGATGGAGAGAGATGAGGATGTGGAGGAGAAAGAAGTCTTATTTCGTGCCGAGCCAGTACTGGTTAGTGCTTATGGCACATGTTGATACCAGAATCCTTCAACATTAAGGAATAATCTTTTTTTTTTTACTGGCTAGTGTGGTAGAACATTAACAGGGTTGCAGTAGCTACAAAAACATCCGAAATCACCGAAACAATCGTTCCTTCCGTCCTGTGGCAGAATAAAAAGACTCCATGAATGTTACAAAAAAATGTAATCAGTTATTTAGCATTGTTAGACTTTTGGACAGCGTCCATAATCAAGTCCCTGTAAATGAATTGTTACTAAAGAAACGATTAAAGATTAGAAAAAGTATAGTACATTAAAGGTCCCATACTGTATGTTACCATCGCCTTTAAAAGGATAACATACTGTACACTACCGTTCAAAAGTTTGGGGTCATTTTCTAACTCCATGATGGTTCCTGATGTTTATTTCTTTCTACATTGTAAAGTTTTGCTGAAGGCGTCCAAAAACTGCATGAATCTCCTTTGAACAGTTGATATTGAGATGTTTCTGCTACTTCTGCTCTGTAAAGACTTCATAACGCCTCTAATCTGAGCTGCTGTTAATTGGTCATTTTTCAGGCTGATAACTCTAAATGAACTTCTGGTCTGCAGCAGAGGTAGGTTTTTGTCTCATCCTCCTGGGACGGCCTTCATGAGAGCCAGTTTCATTATGGTGCTTGACGGATTTTGCAAATGCACTTGACAATACTGTTCTTGCAGGAACTATTACAGAAAGACTGACCGCTGTGTCTTAAAATAACAACTAACCGTTGTTTTCGTTGTTGTTACGTAATTACCTAATTCCATATGTGTTCTTTTATAGTTTTGAAATCCCCAGTATTGTTGTAAAATGTAGTAAATAAATCACTAAACAAAAACAAAGAAATTTGCAAGTGACCCCAAACTTTTGAACGGTAGTGTAAGTCTTAGAAACCCCCCTAAATCTTCACCTGAAATAACCCTGAGATAACAGATTTTTTGTTTCCACAAATCTGAGCAACAAGCCTTGTTGGAGGGTATCTTATTATATGAGGTCACATTGGGGGGGGGGGAAATCCAATTAGCCCTGGCCGGTACAATTAAGGGGAAAAGAAAGACACAAAATCAGGGATTTTTTAAATCAAGTTTTTGTTTGTATACATGTATACACACTAGAGACCCATCTGGATGTGTAAAAAAATGAAAACAATGTTGCATAACTTTTGCGTCTCCTTTTAATATACATGATAAACCTGTTGTCAGAGCTGAAATGAAAAAAAAAAAATCTTGATATATTGAAGGAAGTTACTAGTGCAAGGCAAAATGAAGTAAATAAAAAGCATAAAATTGGGCTTCCCGGACCATAACAGTTTAAGGAGAAACCAACATAGTTTAAATAAATTTCTCTATCTATCTATCTATCTATCTATCTATCTATCTATCTATCTATCTATCTATCTATCTATCTATCTATCTATCTATCTATTATACAGTACTGTGCAAAAGTCTTAGACACCATATTATATGCTGTACCAATTTTATTATACATGTTTATAATGTCTGCATAATTATGTACAAATATATAACATTACAGGTGAATATATGCATGGCTGTAAAGACAGATACAGTATATAGTACAAGGCAGACCAGTTTTCAGATGGAAACAAAAACCTAATGTACGCTCCTGGGATTTGCATAAAAATATAAAGGACAGAGCGTGAAAAAGTTACAAGAAGAACTCCATCAAGCTCAGTAAAACCTAACAGCTGTTTTACTTGTAAAACTGTGTCTAAAACTCCTGATTTTAAACAATGAGGTTTCACTCCAAATATTGACTGTTTGTTTTATTACTCCTTATTGCTCTTTATAGAAGTTTCTTTTATGCAGAAATGTTTTCAAAAGAATCTTTTGCTTATGCCATATTTATGTATGTTCCCAAGACTTTTGCACAGAACTGTAAGTAAAACAGCTGTTAGGTTTTACTGAGCTTGCTGGAGAATATGAGTTCATCTGGTAACACTCGCTCCTTTATATTTTTATGCAAATCACAGGAGCGTACATTAGGTTTTTTTGGTTCCATCTGAAAACTGGTCTATCTTGTACTATATTTTTGTTCTTTACAACCATGCATATATTCTCCTGTAATGTTATTTATTTATACATTTTTAAGTTATATATGGAAGTACAGGATGATTTTGTACGTAATTATGAAACAAAATTGGTACAGCATATAATATGATGCCTAAGACTTTTGTACAGTACTGTATATAAATCTATGAGTCTATACATGCTTTGAAATAACAAAAAGGAGACAGGCACAGTTTGAGCCTGGAGCCTCGATATATCTTCTTATGATCAAATCTGATTAACATGACTGACTCATTCCAGATTGACACTAGCGACTTGGACCTGTCAGACGAGAAATTCGATCGTCATTACGACGGCGAGGAAGACGACACGTTCCAGGCGTCCATGATCGCCCTTCATGGAAGCACCTGTGGTGCTGATCTCACCTATCAGACGATCGTGGAAGCCTCCTCCACCCCTCAGGTACATTATTTATAGCGAAGCGCAAAGTATTTTAGCACAAACAAAAGAGAAGAGCTGTTAATTTATACAATTTTCCCCCTCCTCTCTATATGTATATATTTATCTATTAGTAACCCTACCATTTTCCTGCTAGAGCCATGCCCCAGTAATTGTGTGCCACCCACAATTTGTCCTCCGGGGTCCATATCAGCTAGTGTATCATCATTTGAGAGCCACGATCCAAATTATCCCTCTCTCTTCCAAACGACCCCCATGACCCAGCGAGTGACATTATCTAAAGCAGCCCATTTCCCACCTCCCGTTCGCAGGAAACACTTCAGCCTGCCGTTCTGTCTCCTGTATAATGGCACTCCATGCCGACATTCGGGGCTATATTGCAGTAAGGCCCATCAACCCTGATTTTATTTGAGACTTTATTGGTCCTCGTGGGTTCGGTTACTGTTGAAATTTAGTGCAGAGCCTCTGCTGAATCAGTTAGAGAAATGGGAGGCGTATTATTGCCGTCTGAATCGCTGCCAGCGTTAGTAATAGAGGTATTTGGCCTGTGTGATTATTGTCATTTATCCTCCATTGGTTTGTGAACAAACTTCCGTACATCACTGGTCCAGGTGTTGATTAGGAAATTATCAGTCGTACATAAAAAAAAAGCTCAGTGTGCCGCAGCGTCGAAGTTAATTCCTTCAGTGTTTGTCTTATCTAGAGAAATTTGTTCACGGAGTATCCCTTCATGACGGCATCTGAAATCAGGCAGGAGGACAAGGTGGCATCCGTCATGCTCGACGCAGGAGTCGTCCGATTTGGCTCCACCCACTCCAACCCGATCACGGAGCACGACTCACATAGAATTCATGCTTCTGAAAAGGAGGTAAAGAGTTCTGTATTAAATCAATCGAGAGAAATCATTACGATCATTACAAACTGGTCAAAAGCAGAGTTCTCCTTTCCTCCTCGCGCCCATCCCTATTAGAAACTATGTTCACTTCAGATCCTTCTAGGTAGTTTTCACCTCTCTCTCTCTATCTTTCTCTCTGGACTGCATGACCTTGCCTTCAGCAGCAATTTTTGTGTTTTTTTTTGTTTGTTTTTTTGGTCGGGTGTGATTTTATTTATTTATTTTTTCTGTGCAAAAGCTTCAGGAAGATGATTTCCCAATGGATAAAACTCAAGAGGAAGAAACCGATCAACAGGAAATGACTCCAGGGAGCAATTTTGAGAGGACCATCACTGTCGTCAAGGGCAACTCAAGTTTAGGTTTGTTATTTATTAATCTAAAAAAAATCTTTTATATCTTTTTTAATGTAGAGGTATTAGATATTTGTCTTTTTTAAAATATATGCATGTATTGTTTTGCTGTGTAACTACGGCACCAGTTACATATTTGTCTTTTAAGCAGTACTACAGGGTGACTTCCCTGATTTCATGCCGTTCCAGGTATGACTGTGAGCGCCGTGAAGGATGGCGTAGGCATGCTGATCCGCAGCATCATTCACGGCGGCGCCATAAGCCGAGACGGCCGTTTAGGAGTTGGAGATCTCATCCTTGCTATCAACGGCGAAGAAACCGGGAACCTGAACAACGCACAGGCGCGTGCCATGCTGCGCCGACACTCACTCATCGGATCGGACATGGGGTGAGGGACATTCACAGTGTATCCATATAGAAATGAAAAAAATACTGTATATGTGTTATGTTTTAAACCACAGACTCTCCCACATACAGTATGTAGTTCTTTGTTCATATTATTCTATATTATTCAAACGCTTTAAGCAGTTAATCAGTGAGTTTCCTGCATGCAGAAACCGTTATCCCTTTTTACGGTTTCTGTGACTTTGCAAGAGGATTTTGGTCGAATCATGAAACACGCTTTAGTTGTCAAGTGCTGCTGATTAAAACCGCCTGTGTCAGCAGCAGCACTTAAACAGATTTCAACATTTCTAGATCTTCAGTTGCTCCGGATGAGGAGCTCTGCCCCTTTTATATGTGAGTATGTCTAACTCCTACTGAGTGCACAAAGTTGATTCGGGTGTGTCAGTCTCACTGCATGTCTAACTCATTAATTCTTTTTTTTTTTTTAAAGATTATCCACATAAATCGAGCAGCTGATTTTCTAACATATACCAAGATTAATTACTAAAACATAAACTTTTATTCCAAACTCTTATAACAGAGTTACTTACATTAGATTAGTTTCATCTAATAAGAAACTTGTAGCATAAATATAACATTTCCGTCTATTTTTTTTTTTTATAAAGTCACATACCTGCATACGCTTCCGAAGCGTAATAGCTGTCCTCTGTGGATAAATCGGATTAACCACTCTCGAGGAAGTCCTAGTGATCAAGTTCAAATTCCAATTTGATGGCTCTGCTGCTCATATCTGGATAATCACATTTCCAAAATGCAATTACTTAACACTCGAGCCGCATCTCATCTACACCTCGCATGCAGCCGCGTGTCGTCCGACGCCGTCCTTATTAATACAGTCACAGTAGGTTGTTTATTAATTTGCTTGCTGAATCATTTAAACCCATGGTATTGATTTCGTCATAAACAAGCCACTGCTGTTTGATTGACACTTCAGCTAACTACGAGTCACATAACCGCATACTAATATCTCGTTTCACTTTCATAACTTTGATCCATTTTGATTTTTCTTTTTGTTTTTGCTATACTGATAGATTTTATTCATTTTGCTTGTCCAAACACTCATCACCTTTTGAATCATTTAACTTTTCTTAATGCGGAGTTATTTCACTTTTCTTATCCGATTCATTTTACTCATGTTACCTCATTCATTCTGTTAATTCTCATTTGTTTCATTTGTGTTAACTTTGATTAATTTATTGTAATATTTGATTTATTCCACTTTTATTAATTGATTCATTCCATACTTAACGCTGATTTATTTCAACGGATTCATTCACTTTTCCTAAGTGAGCCATTTCACGTCATCCTAACTCCTGATTTCCTTCCCTTTTATTAACCTTAATTAATTCAGCTTTTCTTATTTCTGAATTATAACTTTTCTTAACTGATGCATTTACTTGTTCTTTTTTATTTAACCAAACTGATTGAGTAATTCTCTTAATTTTTAGTAATTTTACTTGTTTTACCTTGATTTTACTTTTCTTAATTGTGATTTATTTACTTTTCTCAACTGATTCATTCACTTTTCCTAAGTGATTTATTTCACCTCGTCCAAACTCCTGATTTCCTTTGCTTGTATTAACATTGATTCATTCAACTTTTCTTTTTTCTGAATTATTTACCATTTCTAAATTGATGCATTTACATTTTTATTTTTTTATTTAACCAAACTGATTCATTTTCTTAATTCCAATTAATTTTACATGTATAAACTTTCATTTATTTTACTTTTCTTAACTCTGATTCATTCCACTTTTATTAACTGATTCATTTAATATCAGTATATAAATAGATTTATTGCATTTTTGTCGTGTCATGTATTTGCATGCTGCACTTAAAATCATTCAAATGATATTTGATTACCTTCTGTTAGATCTGTCATCTTTCTTTAGAGTACAAAAGTCTTCCAAAACAATGAATTGTTGATTCAATTCCTGAACCAAGTCCTCTTATCAAAGTGGCTCTTCAATTAATATATGATTAACCTCTTACGACTCACAGATTTTACCAAACACACGGCAAGAGCTCAGAGAACCATGTAGTGTGTGATGAGAAACGTACTGTAAAAGTGTTCTTTACAACACTTTTTTTGAGAACAATGTACTGCCAGATTTACAATATAGTGATATTTATGCATCTGGTAAGAAGTTACATTAATTGGTAAATAAATTATAAAAAACATTGCAGAATATCATTCCAGGTACCATTTCTTTTTAAACATGTCAGTTTTTGACCTGCTTTTCTCCTTACTCGCGACTGTGATGTCTGACAGACTGACAAGCGAGCACGCTGCGTTTAAATATCTAATATCATAAAGTCTAAATTGATACTATGAGAAGCTTAATAACACTCCTGCCTAGTTTAACCCCAGGCATGTACTTTCAACTAGCAAATATAATTTCAATACATACAGTACTGTGCAAAAGTCTTAGGCACCATATATATGTTTGTCAATAGCTCATATTCTCCAGCAAGCTCAGTAAAACCTAACAGCTGTTTTACTTATAGTACTGTGTAAAAGTCTTGGAGACATATAGAAATATGACATAAGCAAAAGATGCTTTTGAAAACTTTTGGAAAAAAAAGAGCAATAAAGAGTAATAAAATAAACAGTCAATATTTGGAGTGAAAACTCATTGTTTAAATCAGGAGTTTAAGACACAGATTTGTGCAATTTTATAAGTAAAACAGCTGTTAGGTTTTACTGAACTTGCTAGAGAATATGAGTTCATCTGGTAACTTTGTCCCACTCGCTCCTTTATATTTTTATGCAAATCCCAGGAGCGTACATTAGTTTTTTTTTGTTTTCATCTGAAAACTGGTCTGTCTTGTACTATATTTCTTTCTTTACAGCCATGCATATATTCTCCTGTAATGTTATTTATGTATTAATTTTTAAGTTATATATGGAAATACTGAGTGATTTTGTACATAATTATGCAGACATGATAAACATATATACGAAATTGGTACAGCATATAATATGGTGTCTAAGACTTTTGCACAGTACTGTACCTCATGTATATTGGATATTTATTGTGTTCAATTTAATATTATGGTTGCGCCATACAGCAGCAGCACCAAGATCCAATCTTTGACCAGGATTAGCCTTGTCTCCTCGCCCGATGGCTGATAAGCACATATCTCTTGTCTTTTTTTTTGTCAGGGGAAAAGCTGATAAAATTGTCTTTCAGGTTGTCTGTTGTCACATCCCCAGGCACATCATGACACAGGTGCGATGTCACATGCAAGAGCTCTGTTTGGCGCTGCAACTACTGTATATCTCTCCATATATATAAAAAAAAAAGAAAACAATTGTTACACATTTGTTTTTCCCAGACACTACTAGCAGTCACACTGTGGTCTGTGATAGGCAGAAAACTCATTAAATCCAGACGATGCTTGTTCAAAGACAAGCATGTCAGTGAATACTAATTGTTTCACAAGGTTAGATCTCCTCACAAGTGGAGGGTAAATAATTACAACATTAAGCTGTTCATTTTTTTTTCCCTTCGGGGTATAAGCTTGTGATGATGACATATCTAATAGCTGAAAGGTGTGTAAAAGTGTGTGCGTGTACGCTGTGTTTGGTTTGCTTGGATATAGGGTAAGTGTACATGTATGTGATTTAGTGGATGTGAATCTATGCCTCTGCCCGTGTTTCACAGCATTACCTATGTCCCGGCGGAGTATTTAGAGGAATACAAGGCTCTTAAACAGGACAGGGAGGAAGACTTTCACGTGGATGCATCAAGCACACCGAGGTTATCGCACGTTTTATAAAACTGAGCACTGAGTTAAAAAAATATATATATATATATATATACAGGTCCTTCTCAAAAAATTAGCATATTGTGATAAAGTTCATTATTTTCTGTAATGTACTGATAAACATTAGACTTTCATATATTTTAGATTCATTACACACAAACTGAAATAGTTCAAGCCTTTTATTGTTTTAATATTAATGATTGTGGCATACAGCTCATGAAAACCCAAAATCCCTATCTCAAAAAATTAGCATATTTCATCCGACCAATAAAAGAAAAGTGTTTTTAATACAAAAAAAGTCAACCTTCAAATAATTATGTTCAGTTCTGCACTCAATACTTGGTCTGGAATCCTTTTGCAGATTCTTGTGTCTTGTGTCTCTCAACTTTCTCTTCACAATATCCCACAGATTCTCTATGGGGTTCAGGTCAGGAGAGTTGGCAGGCCAATTGAGCACAGTAATACCATGGTCAGTAAACCATTTACCAGTGGTTCTGACTGTGGGTACTTGACACTGGACTTCAGGCATTTTGGCATTTCCCTCTCCCCAGTCTTCCTCCAGACTCTGGCACCTTGATTTCCGAATGACATGCAAAATTTGCAACCTGTAGCCCATTTCCTGCACACGCCTGTACACGGTGGCTCTGGATGTTTCTACTCCAGACTCAGTCCACTGCTTCCGCAGGTCCCCCAAGGTCTGGAATCGGTCCTTCTCCACAATCTTCCTCAGGGCCCGGTCACCTCTTCTCGTTGTGCAGCGTTTTCTGCCACACTTTTTCCTTCCCACAGACTTCCCACTGAGGTGCCTTGATACAGCACTCTGGGAACAGCCTATTCGTTCAGAAATCTCTCTCTGTGTCTTACCCTCTTGCTTGAGGGTGTCAATGATGGCCTTCTGGACAGCAGTCAGATCGGCAGTCTTACCCATGATTGCGGTTTTGAGTAATGAACCAGGCTGGGAGTTTTTAAAAGCCTCAGGAATCTTTTGCAGGTGTTTAGAGTTAATTAGTTGATTCAGATGATTAGGTTAATAGCTCGTTTAGAGAACCTTTTCATGATATGCTAATTTTTTGAGATAGGGATTTTGGGTTTTCATGAGCTGTATGCCGCAATCATCAATATTAAAACAATAAAAGGCTTGAACTACTTCAGTTGTGTGTAATGAATCTAAAATATATGAAAGTCTAATGTTTATCAGTACATTACAGAAAATAAAGAACTTTATCACAATATGCTAATTTTTTGAGAAGGACCTGTATATTTCTTTAACAAAATGGGCATCAATTGACTGCTAGAATGTGTTCAGGTCTGTAGCAGAGCTTCCCGAGAGGGAGGACGGTGAAGGGGAGGAGAGCGAACTACAGACGGCAAACTTCAACAACTGGAACCAACCAAGGAAGTGAGTATATATGTCTATACTGTGAGTATATATATATGTCTTTCCCCACAATTTGGAGTTATAAGAAGAGTCTGTGTGTGTGTGTGTTTGTGTGTGTGTGTGAATACAAGAAATAATTACTGAATACACCACAAGGTTGCAAAAAATTGACGGATCCCTCTTACCACTGCTTATGAAAATAGATACGATCAGACAGATAGCACTATCAAGAGTACAACACTTCTTTGCCAATGTACATATATCAAGAAAGGTTTTGCAGGACTTAAATAATAAAACTGTTAGGACAGTGAGAAGATGGCTCGGTCTGAACAGTCACACAACCCGTGATGTCATTCATCATAGCAGACGTGAGGGGGGCTTAGGAGTTCCAGACTTTGAGTGGACTTACATCGTCACTAGATTGTCACATGTACTGAGCATGCTTAATAATGATGATAGCACAGTAAGAGAAATGGCTCGTGCTTCCCTTTTTCTTGACCTTGAGAAGCGCAAAGTCCCCCTCGCCCCAGTATCGGAACTAAGCTTTCTAGGATTCCGTAAGAAAGCGAATGGAAAACTCGACACTCATTCCGCCGGTTTTGGGGTCAGATCGGACTGGCCTGATCTCAACGATCTCTGTAATTGGGCAGGAGTTGACCTACAGTGGTCTGGAGTCGAGACCACACATGTTACACCTTATGAGGTACTGATTAAAGATAAGAATGTTGCTGTGACCGCAACAGTACTGCAGGATGGTCTGCGCTATCCAGTTCCACTTGGAAACAGCCGCGCGTCAACCTGCTATCAATTAAACACCAGCAGCGTCAGAGACATTGGAGGGGACTCAAACTCCAAGGAAAGCTTGCCTGTATCCTTTCTGCAGATCATTCTATTTCACACACAGTTTTCTCTAATTTATCTATTGATGAAGACATAATAAAAAGACCATTTTTACGGTCAAAGCGAGGCTTCAGGTTTACCCAACAAGGTAAAGAGGAGGCTTATTTAACAAAGCTAGTAAAATATCAACCTCTTGCACAGCAAGTAATTGGTCTTGGTTACAAATGTCAATATCTAGCACTCATTTTTGGCAGCCTGGGCCACGTGCATAGGCTTGTCATTAGGGGTCTTAGGATAGTTGGCTTTACAAAAGCAAGGGCAAAGCAAATAGCCAAATATTTTTCACTATCCTCCATTATTGGAAGTCGCCATATAATGGAGGAGAAGGTGTTGTGTGTATCCATAAATCTGCTGTTCTGAATTGTCATCAGACTCACATTGGTAGACCATGCCTGAGCAATGTTTTACATCTGTAACATTTATGTCTTTATGTATATTATTAAGAAATTGTAGACATAAATAAAGTAGTTAAAAAGTGTGTGTGTGTGTGTGTTCGTGTTAAGAGTGGAGCTCTACAGAGAGGCTGGAAAATCACTAGGTATCAGCATTGTCGGTGGGCGGGGCATGGGCAGTCGTCTGAGCAACGGCGAAGTGATGCGGGGCATCTTCATCAAGCACATCTTGGAAGACAGCCCTGCAGGATGCAATGGAACTCTGAAAACCGGCGACAGAATCGTCCAGGTAACACACACACACACACACACGCAGGTATGATGTTACACTACACAATAAAAATAAAATATCATGACAATTTATATCAGCACATCTTTCATGAAACTTTTATAACATAGGACACAAGTTAAATGTACGGCAATGTAAACGTGTTACAGTCCCAGGGAGCACGTTCGTAAGTCCGATTCGTTCTTAAGTCCGACAAAGTGAGTCTTTGACACCTTCAAATGTACAATATCTGCGTTCCATTCTTCACAGGGTCCCTACTTCACAGGGTGCTCCCTACTACCAGCTCCATTTGCAAGGGAATGTTGGTTAAGGGAATTTCCCCTGACAAAACTTCACCAATTCGGAGCACCCTACGAAGTCACCAGCGCACACTTCACCTCCTTCGTGCGTTACCATGGTAACATAAGCACCTCGGGTACCTGTCGCTGCTGCCGTGAAAATCACACAAAATATTTAATATTTATTGAAACAAAACACTATTGAAACTTGTAAATAAATTATTGATTAATAATAATATTAATAATAATAATCAATTAAAGTAAATTTTATGACTAAATGACTAAATTAAAATGTAAAATTTTGTGTCCTTTGAATATGACGTCATCCTCTATAGTAATGATAATAAATATATAAATCGTTTTTCGAGCACCATTTTTTTCATGCTCCAGCATGACGCAATGACTTATGGGGAATTTTTTCCCATATTGAAGACCCTCGTTCCCTACACCATTCGCGGTTCCCTTTGAACTGAACACTTTCGCTCCCTGCGGTTTGGAATCACACTTAACATGGCTTAACACCCTGTGTAGTGTACTTCGCAGGGTACATCAGGCCGATCTGAAAGCACCTAATGTAAACCCTAGCAATCCACCAATCCAAAATCTCTGTCCCCTTTCCCCACACTGCCATCATGTGGCCAGAAATTGTAACCGCACCTAAAAAATAAATCTCAAATGTGAAATATAACAGTGTATAACAGTGCTACGTCTTTAAAATCGTGAGTCTCAGAGCTGTTTTCCACTGTATTGGACTGTGAACTCCAATTTTTTGTTGAGGATTTTTCAAAATTAGAATTATTCACCATAATGACAGCTTTACAGGACAGTTATTATCTATTATCGTGCTCTCAGACTGATTTATTGAAACCAGTGAGGCCGACTCATTTGTCCCACACCCCTAAACATACACACATACAATATACCGGACTTGTTATACATTCACTTACTCACTGAAAATATTCTATATAATTGTAAATATTGGTATCTGGTGCATTGCAGTGTCTATTTTTTGTACAATACACGTAAGCTACTTCCGTGATTCGTTCGCATCTACGAATGTTCGTAGAATCGTGGTCTGTTCGTATCTGCGGAAATTTGTAACTTAAATGTTCGTAAGTCGGGGACTCACTGTACATGTTTTCAGACCAATAATTTGCGTATGTGTTTCAGGTGGACGGTGTAGATCTGCGAGATGCCAGTCACGAGCAAGCTGTAGATGCCATCCGTAAAGCCGGCAACCCTGTCGTGTTCCTAGTGCAGAGCATAATCAACAGGCCCCGGGTCAGTGAATGCAACCACGCACCCACGCTACACACATACACATTTAATAATATACATATATATAAGATAAATATACAGTGATCTGTCCCATTTTATGAGGCTCGCTCACCATTTCGAACACTGGTATCCGAGGTACACAATTACATCTGTTATTTCTATTGAACTGACAGCGTAATGAGGATCTCAAGCTTTTTGTTAAAAGGCTATGCCATGACCCATCTAATTCACTCATCAGACTAATGGAGGAAATTTGGGGGTCTTCCAGGTTTCGGAAGGCTGCAGTGAACTGGAACAAACAGCACGGTTAAGAGATATCAGACACGAAATGTCCACCTCAGCCTTTCAAGAGAGCTCAAAGCACGCTTTGAACTCATAAACCCGATCTTAAAAGCAGATACTTTCTAATAGACACCTCATTCAGGTTGACATGTAGCGTATTCACCCTCACTCAACCTCTCTCTCTCTCTCTCTATCTCTCTCACTTCCCTCCTTAAATTGTTTAACTGAACTCCGTGGCATTTTTCTTCACGTTTTATCTGTAGAGAAATAAACTTTCTGTCTCCTTAACATTTCCCTCTGTTAGCAGGTAACTGTTCTGTTTAATGTTTTTTATGGTGACCAAGAAGTGCAAAACAAAATAATATAATCAGAAAACAAAATTACAAAAACTAAATAACAAAACCGAAAAACTAAATAAAAATTTCGAAAACAAAATAACAAAACCAAAATCAAAACATCAAATTCAAAAACATTCTTATTTTGTTTTCGGTTTTCTCATTTTGTTTTTCAATTTGTTATTTTGCTTTTGAATTTATCTTGTTTTTGGCCGTGGTCCGTGTACGTTTTGGTATTTGTATTTTCTTTTTATAAACAAAAATAAAAAAATGAAAATAAGAGTTATATTTGTTTTTTATTTTAAAATGTCAGAAACCTTTTTAAAATTAGACTTGATTTTCTTTTCTCGTTTATACTTTGAATAAAGAAAGTTCTACAGCTTAGAGGGGTCCGTGTATATTTTGGTATTTGAAATTATCGTTTAAAAAAGAAAACAAAAAATAAAAATACACGCTTATTTGACTTGTAATTAAAAAAAAAACAATAATGGAAAATGAAAACGGTTATTTTTCCATCTTTAAGCCGCTGCGAAAGGCTGGTTTGCTGGACGAGTACTGACATCGTGACTACTGTTATTACACGTACATTAGCTGTGTGATGATGTGATACTGATTTATACACGGACCTGGCTTTGCTATTTTGTTTTTCAGTTTGTTATTTTGCTTTTGATTTTATTTTGTTTTTGAATTTGTTTTAATTTTCGATGTTTTTGTTTTTGTTATTTTGTTTTTATTATTTTGTTTTTGAATTAGCAATTTTGCCTTGCACTTCACAATAGTTTTCCCTTCCATCCGCATGTCTTGTTCATCTCCGTTAAAGGTGAATTAGCCAACAAATAATTTTTGAGTGCTTCCTACAAGAAGAGAAATCACACCAGGGTTTAGGATCCTAATCCAACCTGGGCTTCAAGCCTTTTGCCTGCTTCGAGGTTACAAAGACCTGTTTTTTTGTGCGAATTGAAAAAGCAATCTGGATGTTTTTCTACTCCTGTCTTGAGGAGCACTCATGGTGTAATTTGTTGGCCCTGCACTCTTGTAGTGTGAGTTGCAGAGGATTCAGTAGTGCCTTAACACCCTGTCTTGTGCTTATAGAAGCCACCTGCTCCTTTTCTGCAGCTAAACAGCAGCTCTAACGCACCCGGCCGCTTTCTAAACGCCACACTGCAGGTTAGAGCAACACTGAGTGTGTGTGTGTGTGTGTGTGTGTGTGTGTGTGTGTGTGTGTGTGTGTGTGTGTGTGTGTCTGTTTGTGTGTGTGAATATGTCTGTCCCTGCTGTCCTAATGCATTGGTGAATAAAAAAAAATCTTTTCCTGATTTTTATTTCTTTCTACAATGAAAAAAAAAAGCTGAAGTTGTCCAAAATATCCAATAATCTGAACTTATGAACAATAATCTCCTTTGAACAGTTGATGAACAGATTGAACAGATGTGTGTCTGCTCTGAAAAACCTTCATAACGGCTCTAATCTGAGGTGCTGCTAACTCTAAATAAACTTCTCCGGAAAGGCAGACCTCCGTGTCTTAAAATAACAACTGACTGTTGTTGTTATTGTTGTTACACAATTACCAAATTCCAGCTGTTGTAGAATGTAGAAAATAAATCACTAAACAAAAACAAAGAAATTTGCAAGTGTAGTGTATATATACTGTAGAGTGTATATATATATATATATATATAAATTATAGTCAGAAGTTTGGACACAAGTTTGGATTTTATATTTTAAAATGAAGTATTGTGTCAAGCGCATTTAACCAGATACCTCAGAAATCACCAATTAACAAAGAACACATCAGATTAGAGCCGTTATGAAGAATTTACAGATCATAAGTAGCAGATACATCTCAGTATCAACTGTTTAAAGAAGATTATTGCATATTTTATACACCTTTAGCATTGTTTTACAGTGTAGAAAGAAATAAAAATTCGGAGCAACCATGACGTTAGAAAGTGATCCCGGTAGTGTGTGGATAATTTTCATGCTCACTAACCAATTCAATAAGCAGTTGTATCACGTAGATGTACTGTATATAACTGTATAAGCAGTATAACTGTTGAACGGATTACGAGCATAATTCGTTCCGGAAGTGGGCTCGTATTTCATAAGAAATAATGGAAACTCAAATTAATCGTTTCACAGCCAAAAAAAAATAAAAACAATTATAAAAAAATAAAAATAATTAACACAAAATATAAAGTAAAAATTTAAAACATTAACCTGCACTTTACCTTTAAAAAAATTATAAAATAATAAGTGTTCCATTTGTGTGCGCAGGCGTGTGTGTGTGTGTGTGTGTGTGTGTGTCAGGCTTGTGCACAATTCAGAATTTGAGAATTGGCCGCCATTCAATTCATGAGTTGGAGTTTGAATTGAATTGACTCCGCCCCACAGGAAGTTGAATTTGAATTGGAGTTGGAATGACAGGAAGTGGAATTAAATTCATGGCAATTCAAAGACATTCCACACAGTCATACAACAGAAAGAATCTCAGATACAATTACATTAATTTTGTAATTTAATAGCATAATTTCATTACACATAACTAGTCACTCCTCAACCCTACATACATTTTGTTCCAACATATAGATAATGATCAAATTCTTGAAATAAATTACTCCCTCAATGTTTGATTAGTTTTGTTCAAAATGTTATTTTCATTTCAAAGTAATCAAATAACACAAAGTCGAGTGTTGACCGTCAAATTGTGTAGAAAAGAAGCTTTCAAACAAATGTCCACCTCAAATTGTTTAGTAACCATTTTAAATACTTGGTTAAAGCAAAGCATTCTGGGATATGGAGTAACGTTCCATTGTGTTCCACAAAATTACAATTCCAATAAATCAAACTTAATTATGTGTTCTGTGACTAGAGCTTTTAACATTCGTTGCTGGGGGGAAACATTTCCTGTTAATGTAATCTGTACAAGTAGTTCAAACTAATATCATTTATAGAATATGCAATGAAATCATATCTGACATATATTGTAAAGCTTCATTGTTAAACACTTCACTTATGTATATGAATTTCTTTGAATTTGGATTGAATTGCAATTCTTCTTCCTTTAATTCAATTCCGAATTGTGCACAAGACTGGTGTGTCTGTGTGTGTGTGTGTGTGTGTGTGTGTGTGTGTGTGTGTGTGTGTGAGAGAGAATCTAAAGTAAGCTCCTCTCCCCCCCTTCTCATCTTACGCAATTACCCTTCCTCCACTCTATTCACACACGTGTGCACACAACGGAAACAAAAATAAACAAGAAATTTCTCTAATGACACTCGATTGAGTGACACACTAATGGAATCACTGCTGTAAAGTAAAAATAAAACGAATTAACCTGCACTTTACCTTTGAAAAGAATCGCGACAGAGCAGTGTTTCTATGTAGAGCAGAGAGAAAGAGCAGGCTAAGCCTTGAGCAGAGAGAGAAAAAGGATCTTTAACCTCTCTAATGAGACTTTTTTTTTGCTTTACACGCGCGATATACACACACATACAGACACAAAATAAAATGTTTTACACACACACACGTGGTCACAGTTTTATAATAAACAGTATACAGGTGCACAGATGTTGATTATACCAGTAAGAGACGAGTACTAAGACCCAGCAGGGGAGACGATTCCCCACAATTCCACAACAGTTGTGGTTCAGTTGTGATCATGTGGCGTCAAAACAAAAAGCGCATGCGTGATACATGATACTCGGTACTCATAAAACCAAGATTTGTTAGTTTTCCGAGTCAAAATGTATTAATAATCTTTGCTTGCCTTGCGGAACACTCGCAAACCGCGTTACTCGCAATCCGAGGTTTTACTGTATATATATATATATATATATATATATATATATATATATATATATATATATATATATACACACACTGATATGGTGAATTTTTCTTGCAGGTTCTAAGTAGGTTTTATTTAACACTAAGAGGTGTAAAGCATTTTCATGTCTGTCTCATCGAGTTCAAGAGAGAGGAGGAACAAAAAGAGAGGCTGGTGAATTGGTAAATTGCAACCATATACCAGGAACAAAACACTTTCCGATGTGATGTTGTTGCACAATAATAAACTTCTGGACTCTGTCCTGCTTTGCCATGAATTAATTTGATGAAGTCATTAAAACGATTTACGTTAGAATCTGAGGAGCTGGTAATGAGTGATCATAAATGGCACTCAATAGGAAAGATAATTTCTGAACTTTTCCAAATAGCGCCTAATGTCTTTTTGGCAGAGTGTATCAGATTTTTATTCACGCCGAAAAAGGTCCCGTAACTCGATGTTCTGCATAAGGCTTGTAAAGGCCGAGGCAGATGTGGAGTCAGCGAGTCTCTCTCTCTCTCTCTCTCTCTCTCTCTTTGTATCACGCCACTGCAGCTGTCTCGGTGCAGATGGCCACTAAAACTCTTCATTATTTGAAAGTCTCTAAACAAGAAGGATAAACCACTGGAGCCACTCCTTGCCAAGCAGTCTGCCATTAAAGAGCGCTTTAATTATGCTGGATGGCCTTGTTTTTTTTCGGGAGAGTCGCGCACTGCTAGAGAGTCGCATCAACAGTGTTATTGCAGCTGTTAGAAATGAAGAATCTCTTTCTTTCTGCTCCGGACACGTTTAAGTGCTCCCTCGTCTTTTATTTAATCACTGTGCTTGTATGACAGACGTCGGCGGCGGACTCCGTCGAGGGCAGGACGGTGCGAGACTCAAACCCCATCAACAAGGTCAGTATTTTGGAGTGGCAAAAAAAAAAAAACTAAAAAAGTTCATCAGACTGAAAAAAAGCAAATGCATATATCGGAATGTCCTAGTCTTTGTGTCTCTTTCTTGCTTTCTCTCTCTTTCTCTCTCTGTCTCTCTTATTCTGTGTCTTCTCTGTCTCCCTCACGTGTGCCGCTTGCTCTTTCTCTTTTCTCCGTAGGATGTTGAGAGTCACAGTAGGCTTTTCCTCCGTCTCTCCCCAACTAACCCTTTCACCCCTACTCCATTTAAGGTTTGTGCCTCAGTTTGTGTGTGGGTGTGTGTGTGTGTGTGCACGTGTGTACTCTTGTGTGTTTGTGTGTGCATTCTTGCTCCAAGTAACATGAATGCCTCTCGTTTCCGTGTATCAGTTTGATACTCACTGCAAGATGATTTCACCTCCGTGTATGTAAACTTCCAGATAGATAACACGGCTGAAAAGTAAACAAGGTGTAATCTGGATAATTAAAGCCTTTTTTAGAGAGCTGGATGTTGAACGCACGGCTGATTCCCGGGTGTGTGCAGATTTATATGCAGTAACACCCTAAACAGGCCCCTAAAAAAATTTTTAATTAAGAAAAACATACCCCAGCGCGAGGTCGAGCACGCAGAGTGCAGGCTAATTGCTGGAGACCACAGATAACACTGTTAAGGGTTTTCTTAAAGCTGGAGAATCTAGTAATTCTATTAGCAGGTTAAGGACAAAACATGCATTTATTTATCTACCCTAGATGTGTAAATATGAGATAAAGTCAGAGAGACCGGATTGAGGTGGTTAAAATTGTTAAAAGTGTTTGCTAAATGCTATAGAGTTGTAACTGATGTTAAAGCAAAGATGTTAAAGCAGACTTCTTTTTTTTTGTAATTTGGTCCACATGCCATCTGGTTGACAGATACCCCTCACACTAGAGATTTATTTTATTTATTTTATTTTTATGGCAGTTACTTTAAGAGGCCAGTTTTCCAGCTCGACGCCCGATTTATCTTTCACTCATTACAGGCAATTTTGGGAACACCAGTTAACCAAAACCTGCATGTCTTTGGACTGAAACCCGAGAACAAACGTGCGAACTCCACGCACACAGACGGGAATCGAACCCCAACCCTGGAGGCGACAGTGATAGGTCCTCCAAATGCTTTATAGTATTATACATATTAGGAATAGACGGATTACTGTGTCCTGGAGGCAGCACAAGATATCCTTCACTCTGCCCGGTTGCTAGTTGTTGGTGCAGTATTTTAGGGGTCTTTGTGCCTGTATGGAAAGTTGGTGATGCAGTATGTTGTCCTGCTCATTACAGAACAAGACAGGTGATAAAATAAGGGCTGAAAGTTTACATTCCTGAGGAATTTCCTTTAAATAATCTGGCATTTTAATGATGAAATGGTGATGATGTTCATTTTTGCAGACTTGATTTATAGTCTTTAATTGTGGCACAGCTACAGTACATTTACATCATTAGTGTGTTTAGCTTTAACCTGGAGATAAAATGCATGTTTGTGAGGAAGATAATCGCGATAATGATGATGATTATGATTTAAGCAATGACATATTAAAGCATAAAAAGCATGCATTAAAGCCCCAGTCAGGACTCGTCAAATTATTAAAAGTTTCGGCTAAATAAACAGAGTGTGGTGTTCATGTTCAAGTTATTGAGATTTTTTTTGTATATATGTGTATACTATGCTCATTTGATCTCTCGCCTCGTTGCTATGGCAGCTGAACCGGGAGCCAGGGAAAATTTCCCCAACAATGGCGTTCCTTTCGGTGCCATGCATAGGCGAGACGGACACTGACACCGACATCCTGACCGAGATCCCCGATCATCTCATTCTCGCTCACGACACGGTGGAAGAAGAGGAAGATGAGTTCGGCTACACCTGGAGTAAGTTGTGTTTCAGTTATACCGCAATGACACGATATGACCACCAGAGGGCAGACTAGTCACACTAGAGTCAACTTGCACTACAATACTTGTAGTATTAAATCTGCTCTGAAACAAAAAATTTTTAGAAGGTGCTGAAAAGTTTATAAGATTCCTGAGGTTGTTCTGGCGGCATGTAATGTATAAAAACCCGCTTTTTTAAATAAAAAGCCCTGCAGCCAGATTTTTTGTTTTTCATTTTTGTGACAAGCAGAAAAGGTGTTCAATCGTTACGGGAGTCTGCCCGGCGAGTTGCACATGATCGAGCTGGAGAAGGGCCGAACCGGTTTAGGCCTGAGTCTGGCAGGGAACAGAGATCGGTCCAGAATGAGCGTCTTCGTAGTAGGCATCGATCCCAATGGAGCAGCCAGGAGAGACGGACGCATCATCGTAGGAGACGAGCTGCTGGAGGTGAGGCCCGATGGTCACACTGATGTTTGTCTCCTGGAAACTATATACATTCGAGAGCAGCTTATGAAGTCCCTTATTTATTAACTCACAGATCAACGGGCAGATTCTGTACGGTCGCTCTCATCAGAATGCCTCGTCCATCATTAAGAGCGCTCCATCCAAAGTCAAAATCATCTTCATTAGGTGAGTCAAAAAAATATTATTTACATTTTTGTGTGCCACAAAAATGAGCATATGTTTAAAAGTGATTTCTCACTTCCCTGCTTGAACATCTAGAGAAATGTCCATCAGTTCAGGGTTTGGTCTAGTTTTTTGGTGTTGAGCTTGATTGACTAGTTTGTATAATATTTCTACTTCATCTAGAAGTCCCACTTTAAGTTTATTCATAGCACCATGCAGAGCCTATTTGCTGAAACTCTGCAAAAAAAAAATGCAATACATGCTCTATTGGGGATTACACACTGTATATACAGTATGTATCGAGAATGCTCATTCATCTTTTTTGAGTTTTTGGCAACATAAGGTGGATATTCCTGTATGCCCAGGTTTACTTTACACTGTAAAAAATAAAAAGTTGACTTTTTAGGCAACCGGCTGCAAAGCAATTTTAAGTTCAGCGGTTAAAGTTGTGCCAAATCATTTTAAAAAGTTAATTGAAACTGCTGCTTTAAGTTAGTTATACCTTCCTAAAAAAAGTACATCTAACTAATCATTATGAGTTTGTTTTAAGCCGAAAAATGGGTTGAGTGAATTTTAAGAAATTAGTAGTTTCAGTTTGCAGATGCTCTTATCTAGAGCGACTTAGGCCCAACAGTGGCAACTTGGTGGTTGTGGGGTTTGAACCTGGGATCTTCTGAACTGTAGTCCTATGCCTTAACCACTGAGCTACCCCTGGGAAGTTAGTACACAATGTAGTTGTGCCTACTTGTTTCTTAAAAAACAAACTCATGATTAGTTAGATGTACTTTTTAGGAAGGAATAACTAACTTAAAACAGCAGTTTCAATTAACTTTTTTAAATGATTTGGCACAACTTCAACCACTGAAGTTGAGTGAACTCAAACTTGCTTTGCAACCGGTTGTCTTAACTTTTTAAGTTAAGGCAACTTTTTATTTTTTACAGTGCAGGATGTGAAACCATTGAATAAAGAAATCAAAATATTAAGTTTCCTCAACTTGATTGTTTATATTTGTTGGACAAAATAGTAGTAAAATCCAGTTAAATAGATTTTATAAGTAAATTCAACACTGTGCTCAAAAATATGTCCACCTAACTTGGAATTTTAAATTGAGTTAACAATTTGCAAGTTGGATTTTTTACAGTGTAGTTAGTAGATGATTCTAACATCAGTTCACAACAAAAGAGAATGTTAATGTCAGCATTGACCGCTGCTATTTTGAAAAGACTATTTTAAAAAGCTGATTCGAACCACAAACTCACTTACCGTCTGTCTGCCATTTCTATTTTTTAGATATTTTAATCTCGGAAGGTTCCACAGACAGATTTTTATAAAGCTACACCTCAAACAATTAATGCTTGGACTGCTGCTATAGATTTTGTTAAATAATTAACAAAGTGATTGTCAATGAACTCCTGAAGCATTTGCATTTGTTTGTTTGTTGTTATTAGCAAAAATAAATAAATAAATAAAAGCTAATTATCCCTCCATATACATAGATTTACAGTAAGTGTTTCACTGTGTATGTGCTTCAGAAACACAGATTCTCTCACTCAGATGGCTGTCATCCCACTGAAGGAATTCGGAGACATCCTGGATACGCAGCCAGAGGTACAAGCATATCTATAAAGTACATCTACAGTAGTCTCGTTTCAGAGTTCACGACCTCAGTCGTTCGCAGATTCGTCCTTAGAACTTAATAATTAATAATTAATAATTGTTGGTGGAAACACACGCAACTTCAAAGAAACAACAAATGTCCTCCGCAATTTTCGAATACCTTTTTTCATGGCAATATATATATATAATACTATAATAATAGTTTATATAAATAACTAACTTAATTGTAACTTAAATATTAACAAATTCAGCTGAATTTTCATATAAAAATAATAATGTATGTTTTTTGTACTGTAGATAGAACACAAAGTAACCGTAGAGGAAAACGCGGCTCGGGACGGTGAATTATTACCGTATTCACCCTACAGTACTTTATACCAAAGAAAACGCGTATGCATGAATTACAGTACATACAGAGGGGTAACATCTGTATTTTACATTCTAGCACTGCGGGAGACACAGCAGTACATACAGTACTGTACAGTACATGGTTTTACTTTTAAATTTATTTAATGGTAATGTATTAAACTGAGATTGAAATGAAATTAAAAGGTTTAAACTATAAAAAAAATTGGCATTTACTGTATAGGCAATTTTATCTAAAATTCTATGCTTTTCAACGGTTGACTGTATTGCATATTTTGGATGAATTCAGGATTTTTCTTTTGCAATGTAGAAAGAAATAAAAATCAGGGGGGGGGGAAAGGAATTAGTGGGTTTGTCCAAACTTTTTGATTGATAATGTGTACTTTACTTATTTACTTGTGCTGGGAAAAATAATTAACATCCGGTTTATTTTACAACTCTGAAGATGATCATTTTCTACTTTACTATATATAACACTATAACATTATCATTGATTTATAATGTGTTTTTCTTTCTGTGGGAATTTCCTCACAGTTTTTTTTGATACTCTTTAATCTTTCTTTCAGCCCCAAGTATGTTCCTCCCTCATCTCCTCAGTGTCTGATACAGACGTGTCTAAATGTGTCCAGAGCATATTCTTACCACTGGTAAGTCTCTCTCTCTCTCTCTCTCTCTCTCTCTCTCTCTCTCTCTCTCGCTCTCTCTCTCTCTCTCTGTCATTTCTCTTCTTTGTCAGCACACAAGATGCTTTTTATCGATGTGAACGCGTCATCCCCCCCCCATACATTCCACAGATATGCATGCCACACCCACACACTGATTTTTTTTCATACTGACTTCATAAATATTTCAGCAAAATCAATATAAACCACTCTTTGACTCAGATATCTGGTACAACAGACAACTGTGTAGATGAATATATAATATAATCACAATCATCCTTTCTTTTTTTTTTTTTTTCTTTTTTTTTTTTGTTAATGCAAAACAGGAAGATGATGGACTGGTGTTTAGTGAGGAGGACAAGAACGACATAATCATTCAGGATGTCAGAGAAGATGGAGCAGCCTTGACCATACAGGCAAGTCTATTTAATCTATTTAAGTCTATTTAGTCCATTGATGCGGTTTATGGGTAATTAATGTGCGATTATGTTTAAGATTAGGTGTTTAACATGTAAAGGATAATAGCTAGAGATAGTACTATGTTCTTTCTTGCAACTACTTTATGATTTAATACGCTCATTTGTTATGATTATAATATTACAATAAGAGCAGTGTAATTTTAAAAAAAAGGTGGTTATATGAGTTGTTTATCTAATCCAGCAGATTTAATGCCCTGACTGACTCCCCTCAATCCTAGATGTGTTAGTTTATATAAACATATATATTGGTGTATTGTACCAGTACCATCATTGTTACAGTAATTAAGCAGTGTGTACATGAATGTTTGTGTGTGTGTGTGTTCAGGAGGTGCGAACCCAACCAGGAGACAGACTGACGGTAATAGATGATGAAATGCCCCAGGGACTCTCTGTGGAGAAGGTAATATTAACACAATAGATAGATCAATAGATCAATATTTGGATGTATTTTGTTAAATTCATTTTGTTTTTGCTGCAGTTCATATCATCACTGGGCAAAGCGAAGAGCTCAGGTAAGATCAGTCTTTGTACAGACAGCTACGCCTCAATCTCATCGTCGTCCAATCAGACGCAGAGACCATCAGACCCAGCGGTGTTCTCCAGCATGTGTCCCCTGTCCTTGACCCCCCCTGAAACGGAATCGATCAAGAGTAAAGACGTCAACACATCAAACATTTCATGGTCACAAACTTCACATCTTATTTATTAGTATTGACGATCGTACCGATGGTGTTGTGTTCCAGGTTCCAGCAGATCATCGACCCCTCCGACCTCGGCCGCCGACCCCGTGACCTGCCCCATAATCCCCGGCTGCGAGACCACCATCGACATTTCTAAAGGACGAACGGGACTCGGCCTCAGCATCGTAGGCGGCTGTGACACACTCTTGGTAAGCATTTATACAACTTAAATCTTACAGTATATGAGTGAGTATTCACGATACAGGAGTGTTAACGACAGGAAATACTTCACAGGGCGCCATAATAATTCACGAGGTGTACGAGGAAGGCGCTGCTGCTAAAGATGGAAGGCTCTGGGCAGGAGATCAGATTCTAGAGGTAAAATATTTAACTATTGGTATTATATTAAGAGCTGTGGTGTGGCTTGCGCTATGGGATTGTGGGTAATAGTCTCTCATGCTCGGTGCATGTGCGTCACTCATATAGTCAACATCCATGCACACGTGTACTGTTTAATATAACATGGTGACCATCAGAGTGTGTGTGTGTGTGTGTGTGTGTGTGTGTGAGTAGCATTTAAATCTTTTTTGTTTTGTGTAGTGACTGTTCTTTAGTTACTGTACCGCAACAACGGCCCTCGCGAAGAAAAAAAAAGTTCAAAAGGCTGTAGCAGTGCAGGAGATTAATCTGTTTGGAGTGATTCCGGTAGTGTGTGTGTGTGCATGCATAATTTGTTTTATTTTTTTACTTTATATTTTGTATAAATTTTTTTTATATGAATATTTTTGCGTTGTGGAACAAATCATCAAAGTTTCTATTATTTCTTATGAGGGAATTCCACTTTGATCTACGAGTGCTTTGATGTATAAGATCGCTTCCTGAACAAATTATGCTCACCTTCCAAACTTTGGCTGTACATCACTGGTGTCCAGTGTAGTTATGTGTTGTCAGGGTTACCTCAATCTGTTTTTGTTGATTTCAGTCCAAAGTGTGCCAGCCTATAATAAACTCCTTTCTACATAAATCCATATTATTTACCCTTAAATAATATGAGTTTAATATGTAGAAAGGAGTATATTATTTGTTTAATATTTATACAGCGAAGCATACATACATGTAGACCCTGCTAGGGTCGTAGCGATCGAATCTTTTAGAAATCGAGTATTCTACCAAAAGTCGTTTTCTCTTGCTGGTTTCTTCATTTCTTGGCTCGCTGATATTTTTATCGCTCCTTTCCATTTTGCAGGCCAAAACATGACGCTCCCTCAAATCAATACACAGCTAACTTGTTTGCGTCTCCATCCGCTTTGTGGGTGACCTACGCGCTTCTTCTTCGTCTGTGTTTACTGGCGGCTTGCATCCAGTAGCGTGCTTTGACATGCCAAACAAATAATTGCGCAAAAATATAACGCAAGCTTTTAAAATTAATTGAAAGAAGCTTCAGGGCAGAAGATTTTGCCTCGATCAGTTTTGTAATCGAATTACTCGAGGAATCGTTTCAGCCCTAGACCCTGCTATGCAATGATTAATGCCAGGTGTCATAATTGCCTCGTCTTCGTTAGCCTTTAATTAAGCAATATTACACAGTTTTCCAAATAAATCCCAAATAGAGTTAATACTCTGGTACGCTGGGGTGTACAATCACTTGTTCAAAACGGCAAGCAGACTTGATCAGAGCGATTTAGGAGTCAGCCTCATGTTAGACGCTAACTAGGTTTGTATCTTGCCTTAGGCATAAATGAAACAACATGGAGGCGATTCGAAATGGCTTATCAAGGAGATGAAGTGTTGTTTACGAAGTGTTGTTTACATTATCAGATGTGTTTTCTTGCTGAAACTGGTTTTAAATTGGGTTTTGGCAGGCGGCTCATTTCACCCATGCCTCAAACAACAGTTAGTGTGATTATGATTATTAGACGACCTACAGTATGACATCGAGCGTATATTTAAACATCCCAGAGCTGTTACCATCTATTATCAGCACACATGAAAAGGCCATAGTCCAATCAGATTACTCAGTCAGAACTAACCTTTGTATAATCAGCTTTATGTTAAATTTTTGATCCTCTCTTTGTCTCTGTCTCTCTCTCTCTCTCTCTCTCTCTCTCTCTCTCTCTCTACAGGTGAACGGTACTGACTTGCGCACAGCGTCCCACGACGAAGCAATAAACGTGCTGAGGCAGACTCCACAGCGAGTACGCTTGACTGTGTTTCGCGACGAAACACAGTATAAGGAGGAGGATCTCTGGGATGTGATGTATGTTGAGCTGCCGAAAAAAACGGGGCAAGGACTCGGACTCAGCATCGTAGGAAGAAGGTACTTTAGGTCATTCCCAATATCTATGCTAAATTCAAATTAAAATTTTATTTGTCACGTACACAGTCGTACACAGTCGTACACAGTCGTACACAGTACAATATGAAATGATTACACGAATGCCCGTGACCTTAAAAATAAAAGCTTATGGATAAGAAATAACTAGACCATGTTCGAAATTATTACGCAAATGATATCTTTCCTTGATTTTCATAATCAGTAAATGCAAATGACAGTCAGTATAATTTTCTAGTCATCAACTATTAGGGTATAATTTGAATTTTATTGAGCAAACCTCCTAATGATAACAATATTTATTTAAAAAATTAAAAAACTGAAAACGCACTGTTCCAAATTATTATGCACAACAGAGTTAAAACGTTTTATAGGTTGTAAAGAACTGAAAATGGGCTTTTGTTGAATTTGCAGCATTAGGAGGTCATACTTACTGAAATGAAAAACTATTTCAATCAAAAACATCCTAACAGCACATGTTACATCTTAACATAGGACACATTCTTTGATATCACCTTTACATTAAACTTGTGAGTTTTGGACAGTTTCTGCTTGAATTTCTTTGCAGGATGTCAGAATAGCCTCCCAGAGCTGCTGTTTTGATGCGAACCGTCTCCCACCCTCATAGATCTTTTGCTTGAGGATGCTCCAATGGTTCTCAATGGGTTTGAGGTCAGGGGAGGATGGTGGCCACACCATGAGTTTCTCATCTTTTATTCCCATAGCAGCCAAAGACACAGAGGTATTCTTTGCAGCATGAGATGGTGCATTGTCGTGCATGAAGATGATTTTGTTACGGAAGGCACGGTTCTTCTTTTTGTACCATGGAAGAAAGTGGTCAGTCAATATACTTTGCATATGTCATTTTCACACCTTCAGGGACCCTACAGGGGTCTACCAGCTCTCTCCCCATGATTCTGGCCCAAGACATGACTCCGGCACCTCCTTGTTGACATCAGGAGGCACCAGCAGCTTCAAATACCTGATTGCTGCTTTGTAATGGCATTTCAGCAGCTGCTCTCTTAATCCGATGAATTTGTCCTGCAGAAACCTTCTTCATTCTGCCTTTATCTGCACGAACCTGTCTGTGTGCTGAATCAGCCACAAATGTCTTCACAGTACGATGATCACGCTTAAGTTTTCATGAAATATCTAATGTTTTTAAACCTTGTCCGAGGCATTGCAATATTTGATGCTTTTCGGCGGCAGAGATCGTTTTTCTTTCCCATATTGCTTGAAACCTGTGGCCTGCGTAATAATGTGGAACAACCTTCTTCAGTACTTTTCCTTTAATTGGGCTCATCTGGCAAACTAATTATCACACGTGTCTGAGATTCATCTCAGTGATCCAAAGAGCCCTGAGACACAACACCATCCATGAGCTTAAAAAACTAAACATTTAATGTTTGACACTTACAGTACATCCAAATTGCATAGTAATTTGGAACGTGGCGTATGAATAAAAAAGAAATGCAATAGAAAATGTAAATAAAAATATTCTGTACAAATAAAGACATTCTGTACAATATAGAAAAATATAGAAAATATAGAAAAACAAAAGAAGAAAAATTACTGGGGGGTGTGCAAATATGCATGAAAAGTGTCTTATTAAAGTGACTTGTGTGCAACGATCCAAGAAATAAAAATATAAATATGTAAGAGTAAGTGTGCATGAATGTGTCCATGAATGTCCCGGATGAATAATAAAATAAAATATAATGAATGTAATCAAAGTTATGTTTCATGTTTTTGTTTGTTCGTGGGGGTGATTTTTTCTCGATTTTCTCCCTAATTTAGTCGTGTCCAATTCCTCCCCGTCACTAGGGGGCTCTCACATTAAGGCTACTACTACCACTCAGTCGGGAGGACCGAAGACTATCACGTGTTTCCTCCGAACACCATGACGACCGCATCTTTTCGAACTGCTCGCTCACACACCGTTGGGGGCGGCGCAACACACTCGGAGGACAACGCTATCCGCTCCTTCCACTTGCACAAGCTTAATGTGAGGGCACTAAGTCCCTCTCATCCCTCCCCTCTGAGAGAGCTCGGCCAATCAAACCTCTCTAGACCTCCGGCTGTGAGAGGTTACAGCATCACCCGGGACCCGAACCAGCGATCTCCGGGTGATAGGGCGAGCACTTTCCCACCGTGCCACTCGGAGGTCGTTTGTTTGTTTTTTGTCGTTGTTTTATTTTTCCCCCCTAAACTGCCCTTTTGCCAAGTAATATCAAAAGGCCAGTACAGTATTTATTTCAGTTGCGTGTCGACTGTCTACTCCTGGTAAAAGATGTATTTACAACATTCACACCCTTCTGTTTTTTTCCCTCCTACAGGAACGATACAGGTGTGTTTGTGTCCGACATCGTTAAAGGAGGCATCGTAGAGAGTGACGGACGGCTCTTGCAGGGTGATCAGATTCTGTCGGTTAACGGCGAGGACGTCCGGACGGCAACACAGGAGTCGGTCGCCGCTCTGCTCAAAGTACACAAGCAAGCAACAAACCACAACACTTTTCACTTACATTTATGGCAAAGTGCCGTTTCCCATGTATACACAAAATCCGTATATATCAAGAGATTACATGATTTCGCATCCTCTCTCTGTTTAGTGTTATGTTGGGCCGATCCAGTTGGAGGTGGGTCGCTTCAAGGCAGGGCCGTTCCACTCAGAGAGACGTCTGTCTCAGGGCAGTCAGGTGGGTGGCTTTCAGAAGTACATCACTTGTTTGAACCACTTTTTCAAAGAAGCCTGTGAAATAAATTGTGTGTGTGTGTGTGTGTGTGTGTGTGTGTGTGCAAAGTTAAGTGAAGGTGGAAGTTGTAAAGCCAGCCAGCTGTCTTTCACCGGATCTGCTAGATCACAAGAAGACTTCGAGAACAGCCGCATGAGTCAGGAATGTAAGGGGGAAAAAACACAGTCCTCAGATATAAACCTGAATACAGGAACAGTAGAGTCATTTATCAAAGTTTTATTTACTCAGCACATGTTCTGTGTTCTTGTGTTCTCTCGCAGCACTGGACCAAGACATCCGAACTGTGGAGCTCTGCAAGGTACGAAAAAGAAAAAAAATTATTAAATGGCTGGAAGGGTTTAAGGGGAAGGAACAGAAAAGAAAATAAGGAAAGAAGATAGAGAGGGAATGGAAAAGTGGACGGGATTTGAAAGGAAAGGAAGGATGGAAGGAAGGTAGCCAGAAATGCTGAAAGTATTGAGGAAATTATAAGGTAGAGGGAATATAAAAGGAAATAAGAAGGGAAATAAAAATGTGGAATATGGAACAAAAATTGGAAAGGGAGAAAGTAAAAGCAAAGGTGTGAGGAAAGCAAAATGGAATGAAATGTATGGAAAGAGAGAACAAAGGAAGGATGAGAAGGAAATAAAGAAACAAAAAAGAAACAAAAAGGGAAAAATATAAGAAAGAGAGAAATTAAATGGAATGTTGGGAAATAAATGGAAAATAAATAAAAAGGTGAACGGGAAGTAAAAATAAAAGTAAATCGAAGAAAGAAGGTGAAAGATACATAACAGAAGGAGATGAAGGAGAAAAAAATGGGAATAAAGTTTAAAAGAAAGGATGGGATGAAATGGAAAAGTAGGGAGTGGATGGATAGGAATAAAATTATCAAAAAATCTGAAAGAATGTTAAAAATAGTAATAAAATGGAAAGGAATAAAGAATGGAAAGGAAGAGATAAAGGACAGGAAAGGAAGAAAATGAAGACAGGTATGGGGAAGAAAAAAGAAAGATGAAATTTTATGAGGGAAATGAAAATGAAAGGAAGTGATTAAATAGAAGAAAAGGAAAGATAGGAAGTGGTATAAAAATGCAAGAAGGAAAAAGAGGAAATAAAAATGTTGAAATTAAATGGAATGGAACATAAGGAACAAAAGAAAAGAAGGAAGTGAGAAGGAAGGAAGGATGAAAAAGAAGCAAGATTCAAATGTGGTGTAGTAAAATTAATGGAAACGAAAGAGGAAGAGAAGAAGGTGTAGGGGAGGGAAAAAGGGAATTAATTAATCAGGAAAGAGAGCAGAACATCATGGGACACTTTGTGTGTGTGTGTGTGTGTTTCAGGGTCCATCAGAGTCCCTGGGGATAAGTATAGCAGGTGGAGTGGGCAGTCCTCTGGGCGATGTGCCCATCTTCATCGCTATGATGAACCCAGCTGGTTTGGCTGCACAGACACAGAAACTCAAAGTATGTGTGTGTGTGTGTGTGTGTGTGTTTTACCCATGCTATTTTGACACTGTACATCAACACTGGTCCATGCTCTTAACCTATCAGTCTCTCTCTCTCTCTCTCTCTCATTGCTTCTGAAACACAGGTTGGTGACAGGATCATATCCATATGTGACACGCCCACCGAAGGCATGGCCCACAGCCATGCTGTGTCCCTGCTGAAGAACACCACAGGAGCCATAAGCCTGCAGGTGTCGACACGTCAACACACACACACACACACACACACACACACACAATCTACTGTACTGAGACACAGTACTCACAATATTTGCTCGCAGGTTATCGGAGGCGACACTACAGTAACAGGTCCCGCTTTGGATCAAACATCCGTCCTCAGCAGCAGCAGCATCTTCCACGATGACCTCGGGTGCGTATGTATACGTTCACCAAAAAAAAATAAACGATTGATGGTTACCATAGAAACAAATTCCTTCCTTATATATGCTTTGTGTGCCGAGTGTCACGTGACCACAACTGAGCAAAAAGGATGAAAAGGCTGTAGCAGTGCGCGAGATGAATCGGTTTAGCGACCAGATGTCACATTTCCGTGTAATCCTCAAAAGGAGGCAAAATCAAATAGGTTCCTTGTTTTTTTTTTTTTTTTTTTTTTATGGAGCCCCTCAGGGGTCGTGTGGTAAAAATAAATAAATAAATACATTTAAAAATAAACTTTGCACGCACTCACACAAAAAGAAAAAGATTCCAGAAAGAGCAGTGTTTCCGTTTGTGTGTGTGTGTGTGAGAAAGTCATCCTACACAATGACCACCCACACACACACACACACACACACACACCCACACACACACTCCTCCTCCTCCTCCTCTGTCGTCTCCTCACACCAGTTGCGGTTCTTTTCAAAAGTAAATAGCAGGTTAATTTGTTTTATTTTTACTTCCTATTTTGTATTAATCATTTTCATATGAATATTTTTGGGCCATGGAAACAAAAAACATCAAAGTTTCCGTTATCTCTTATGATGAAATTCACTTTGATATACATGAATGTTTCGATATACAAATTAAGCTCGCAATCCAAGGTTTAACTGTATTAGTGTAAATAAATGAAACGCATGTGAAATGATGCGATGATGATGATGATGTGATTATGCGTGTTTGTGTCTCCTCAGTCCTCCTCAGTGTAAGACTATTAATCTGGAGAGAGGGCCGGACGGCTTGGGCTTCAGTATAGTGGGAGGATTCGGCAGTCCCCACGGAGACCTTCCCATCTACGTGAAGACTGTGTTCGGGAAGGTACCAGACTATTATCATAATTCATACACACAGTATAATACTAATACGATACGATATACTAATACAAATCTGCGTGTGTGTGTGTAGGGTGCAGCTGCTGAGGACGGCCGGCTGAAGCGCGGGGATCAGATCGTCACAGTCAACGGTCAGAGCTTAGAGGGAGTCACGCACGAGGAGGCTGTCGGTATTTTGAAAAAAACCAAAGGGACCATCACGCTGATCATACTCTCATAGAATACTCAGTTATACAAGTATTAAAAAATATATTTTTAAATAAAAAACACTGGCTTATCTTATACACTGTGATTTTTCAGCGCGAGTCCTGTAAATATCCAATACACAAATGTATTTTTATTATGATCATTATTTATTCTCGCACTAATACATCAGATGCTGTTTCAAGTTCTTTTACTTTCACACTGAATAACGTGTACTGTTTTAGTCAGAGGTACGTACGGTACAAATTAGGGCTAGCATTAAAAAAAAAAAAGTTACGTGACTTTAGTGACTTGTTTATGTTTTTACTAAAACTTTTTAGCTACTTATTATTTCAAAAGTTTGGGATCACTTTCTAACTCCATATTCTTGAATTTTATTTCTTTCTACATTATGAAAAAATGCTAAAGGCGTCCAAAATATGCAATAATCTCCTTTGAACAGTTGATATTGAGATGTATCTGCTACTCATGATCTGTAAATCCTTCATACCGGCTCTAATCTGAGGTGCTGTTTGTTAATTGGTGATTTCTGAGGTAACTGGTGACTCTAAATGAACTTCTCCTCTGCAGCAGAGGTACGTTTTGGTCTTGCTTTCAGGTCTTCATGAGAGACCGTTTCATTATGGTGAAACTTGATGGGTTTTACAAATGCACTGTTCTTGCAAAAAACATTTCAGAAAGGCTAAAAATAACAGTGTTGTTGTTGTTATTTGTTACACAATTACCTAATTCCATATGTTAATTTATAGTTTAAAAATCCTGAGTATTGTTGTAGAATAAACAAAAACTAAGACATTTGCAAGTGATCCCAAACTTTTGAGCAGTAGTGTACTTTTTTTTTTATTCTTCCAGACTGCAAAAAAAAAGATTTTTTTTAAAAATTACATACAATTAATGTAAAGAGCTGATTAGATATATATACAGAGTGGTATTTGTAAAATTAGGACTGTGAGATGTAAGTGTTAATGAAAAAGTAACTAATCAGCATTAAGAGCTAGTGAGGTGTAGCTGTTTATTCACGCCGTGTCTTTATGTAGTGCTATTTGCAGGATTTTTTTAATTGGAAGGAAAACTTTTCATATATTATTTTTAGGATGTTATGTATCATGTGTAAAAGTATTATACACAAGCAATAAGCTTAATGAACAAGTATTGATTTTTGTTGTTGTTTTTCTGGAAATAAATAAATAAAGGTGACCTCAACTAAGATTTCTTCATTCTGTTTTGTCCTACATCAGCCATTCCCGAAACTCAAGAAGACAATGTTAAATCACAAGTCTGATCAACATGAAATGTTTAACCACTATATTTTAAATGGTAACATAATTAAAATCCCAATGCTACTAATTTAATTTTGATTCCTTAAAAAAACTGTGTAATCTATGGTAATGATCAAACATAATTAAAAAATGGAAAATAAAAAGGTTTTATTTATTGTAAATGACTTCTCGCAGCCCACCTGCAGTGCTTTCAGGGCCCACCAGGGGCAGCACACTAAAACACTTCTGCATCATACAAAAGGGCAAGACTGTGTTTACCAAAAAAGCTTTTTATTGCACCAAAAAAAAAAAAAAGTTATATTATTTAAACAGAGCAAAGTCAAATGCATTTTATATAAGCACTTGCATATATACCATATGGTCCAAGATTTCAGCTGAATGCTTTCATTAACAGTCCACTAGGGGGCAGAGCAGAGTTGTCAGATCATCAATGAATTATGGCTTAAAGGGTACAACTGTCTTTCAAAATCAAGGTTCTTCTCTGCAAAGTTCAGTCTTTTTTTAATTTTCACCTCGTTTCAAGTTTGCTTCATGTCAGTCAAGTTAAAATAAATTTTAAAAACACGATAATAAAACTAAGTAAAAAAAAACAAAGTTTAAATACAGAAGCACAAAAAAAAGCAGTAACGAGTGAAAGTGTGTAAGGAGTACAGAAGTTACGCAACCTCTAGCTTTCAAAGGATATGAGGTTAGAAAGTGGAAGATTAAAATAAACATAAAATTACAGGTGCAGTTTGTAGTGTTAAGAAATACAAATCTCACAATCTTGTCCTGTTACAGTTACCTGTACCAGTCACCTCCCAAACAGGAAATGACCATGAGCAATATAATCTGCTTCTTTAATAATGCATGACTGAAAAAAACAAAAAAAAAACAAAGCAAACAAACATACATCACAAAAACGGATGAATAAGAGGTAACTGAATGTTTCCATGTAAGTATTTGCAAGTATAATCCTTTATACAGTGCAATTTATATATATATATTTTACTTCTATCTAAGGATAACTAACATCTGGGTGTCAGATGAGGACTAATGCTGTACCTGTCAGCTAGTTCGAAACGTTTTAATCTACTCGTCGCACATCACAAGCACAACGAACAAGGAAGCTCTCTGCACTTCTCCGTGCTGCCATGGAAACGTGTGAGAAGTGAGAGAATTCCTCCTCGGCTCTCGCGCTCCATTTCAAAAGCATGTCGTTTTTCCACTAGTTTGGAAAACGGGAAAAAAAAACATCTCTGGCTCAGAATGTTCGTTCGTGTGGCTGCACGTGGAAAACGCTTTTTATACACATCGATTAAATATCTAGCCTGCGGTTTATAAAAAAAAAAATGTGAGAAAGTCAGGGTTAAAACACAAGTTAAACACGTTTCGTTCTCCAGATCTAACAAACACATCGCTTCCCTTTCTCGCTTCCTTTTCCCCGTATAGACAGAATGATCACTTTTCCCTTTTTAAAACAGAAATGAAATGAGGTCGGAGAGGAGTGAACGCTCCTGACATTACAGTTTCTCATTAGCTACTACTTAGATATGAGTTAACATACACTGTAATCAGCGTGAATATTATTATTGTTCTTTAACACCCCTGGTAAAGGAAACACTGCTGGTGTCCTGACAACATTCAAACAATGCGAATGTGAGGAGGGTTCAAGGCTTGTGTATCAGTTCTCCATAGAATGTATAGCAGACATCCTGAAAAACATCCTGCAGTCAAAATGTAAAACAGGAAAATAATAATAAAAAAAATGATGATTAAATCATTAAATCATTTTTCTCGTATCCATCTTCCATCGTGTTCCATTACATCATCCATATCATTTATATCATCCATATCATTTATATCATCCATCCATCATTCCATGCCAATTTTCTCATCCTTCCATCCATAGCAATTCCCATTTTTTTCTGCCCATCCATGCTGCTTTCCATTCTTTCTCCCATCCATCCATTTATTTGATTTCATGTTTGTGAATTCTTCTGAAGAACTGATTTCTTCCCTAATTTAGTCGTATCCAATTCCTCCTCGTCACTAGGGGGCTCCCACATTAAGGCTACTACTTCCAGTCAGTCGGCGAAGGGCCGAACACTATCGCGCTCCTTCCGCTAGCGTGAGCTCACAGACGCCCCTGATTGGCCGTAGAGCCGTGATTGATGTGGGAGCGCTAAGCACCTCCCATGCCACCCCTCTGAGAGAGCTCGGCCAATCAGCTCTCTTTCTAGTCTCCAATTTCCATTCTTCCCATCCATCCATGGAAAATTCCATGCTTTCGTTTTCCCGTTATTTTTTTCTTCCCAATATAATCCGTGAGAATTGATGCATAGTCTTAATGTTTTTCCTGAAAAGTCGATTGTCCATTTCCATCGTTTCTCTCATTCACGCTGATTTCAATTCGTCAACCTTGTCAATCCAAGCATTTATCCATATTACCACTATCTATCTATCTATCTATCTATCTATCTATGTATGAACGGTGATTCATATTCATTCTTTCTCCTATCCATTGTTACTTGACTTCATAAAAAAATTTTTTAAACCTAAACTAAGGTTTATCCCATTTGTTCTCTCATCGTCAAGACGTTCCCTTTTGTCAAATATATTTTCACATTAAAAAAGAATAAACATTCAGTTTTCGGCTTCCTCCAGCAAACATTTTACGGCATACACATTTTACCCCCCTCGAGGGCTCCCTCAGATGGAAAGGTGGGGGTTTCAGGGCCTGGGTCACCTCGCTCGTCGCTGATGGATTTGATTAGCTTCGATTAGATGATTATCCGCAGCAAGAAAGACAGCGCGGCTCCCAGGGAAAGCCCCAGCGCCAGGAAGAACGTCATCAGCGCTCCTGCTGTCTCTCCGTCTTTGGAATCCACCAACCTGGACGAGACAGAGAGAGAGAGACAGGTGGGTCACGTGTCTTTAAATATATGCAATTTTAGCGTGGACCGTTTAAAGGGGAAGTATTCCCGTACTGCGGTGCGTAAGACATAGACAGACAGACGCAATAACCGCTGGACACGGAGAAGAGGATCATGAGGATGACGAACGCCGCGTCGTGGGAAAAAAGCACAGGCAGGACGTGGCGTTCCTGAACGTTGCAGAACATCAGCAGAGGAATGAAGACGACACGGGACACCACTAGCGCTGGAAACAACCGGCTCTCTTTAGGGGGCTGAGGATCAGACGGGGAGAGAGAGAGAGAGAGAGAGAGAGAGATTCTGTAAAACATGAAGAACTGAAAAAAAAGAATAATAATGATTAAAAAACTTTCACTTACCCACTGGACAAAAGATGTGATGGTTCTCCCGGTCAAGTCCATCACGTTAAAGAGCAGGAAACAGCACACGGGGATGAAATAAGATTCTGAAGAGTGAAAAGATGGTTCAGTGAAATCTGAGCTTTTTACTGTTATTATATTATTATATGCATGTTAGTGCTCATACCCCACTTTCCTGGGTAGATGGTTTTCACGTCCACCGTGACGGCAGGGAAGACCGAGAGTGTGACCGTGAACACGAACGTCACGCAGAACGCCATGACACAAATCTAAACAGAAAGAGATCCAATGATGAGACTTTTTTTTTTTTTGTTCGTATGGGGAAAAAAAGCGCCATGTAATCACTTCCAGCACCTTTTTTAACACTTCCAGCACGGAGCTCTTTGCTTGCTCGTCATGCACGGCGTCAAGGGCAACGAACGCTTGCTTGGCACCTTCAGTCTCTAGACTGCTGGGAGTTCCATTGGGCACCGAATCAGTGGCCTGACTGTTCAGGTCCCCATTCTCCTGTACGCCTTCAGTAAGGAAAAGAGAAAGAAAAAGACGATAAAGACAGAGGCCTTGATGTTTCATTGTTAAAAGAAGACTTGAGACATTTTGACTTTTTTTTTGTTGAAAGAAAAACAAGATGAATGCCAATGCAGGCCAGGGCAATTAAACCTCTGTAACGATGTTACAGCGTTGAGGACCCAAACACAGGTCCTATGAAGACCTGGGTACGGTCATGACAATAACAGTTATCATTTAGTTAACATTTATATTTGAAAGTAATACGGTATTTATCTGACTCTAAAATGGACACGTCTTGGGACGTCTTCGATCGCGCCATCTGGGTTCAAACACGTCAAATTTCTGCAAATGCTCATTCATTTCAAAAAACTGTACAGCGCCATCTGTTGAATTTTAGTATTTTAGTAATTTTAAGTAACTAAAAAGTAATTTTAGTAACTAAAAAAATGACGTGTCACAGTGAAGTGCGCGTAATGAAGGTGTGATTATGATATAAGTGGATTTCAATCACACACTCATCAGCATGTATTAAAAACTGTACAGCGCCATCTGTTGAATTTTGAGCTGAACTAAAAGGTCGTTTTTTATGATATAAGGGCGTTTTCCGTTTAAAATTCTAATTAGCATATCTTCCCTAGCCGTTGGCCGCTTGCGGTGAAACAAAGCCGATGTGTTACTTCACGCTACCTCAGATCTGATCTAAAAAACATCAGTTGTGCATTCACACCTGAACTGGGTCAGATTTGAAGCTGGTAATATGAAAGTAGCCAAGCTGATCTGAACTCAAATGGAAATTTACGGTTTACAAAATGTTTGTATCCTGTACTTCTCCTCACAACACTGTTGCTAAGGCTCGATAATCTGTGCTATGTGACTTGACTGCGTTTCAGATAAGAAACAAATGAAAAGCAAACAGTCTGAAAATAAACGAGTGTTATGACTCAGCATTTCTGGGTTGAATGTACAGAATTAGCTTTCAAAATGGTTCATCCAACATCGAGCCAACCTTACGGATACAGAGAAATGTAATCGTTATTCGGTGTTGGAAATTAATAGATTTTTGGAGGGAAGTCTTTTCACGCGGCTTTTGACTGTGGACTTGAATGTGACTGTACCTTTAGGAAGAAGCTCGCTAGAAGCATGAGCCTCGTAGCTTTGGCCTTTACTCTTCTTGAGGTAAAATCTGGCAAACTCCTGTAACAACATGTGTGGAAAGCAAACAAAGTGGTTTGACTCAGACTTTTAGTATCAGTTTTGCTGAATAACAAACTGTGCACACACCCACACACACACGTAGACACTGTAGCTGTCAGAGTGTATTTCAGTGTTGCAATATTATTAAAGGTCATATTTTAATCTTTCTTTATCAAAGTTAACACAGTTTTCAAAGCTCTGCCCCTCAGATAATAAATTTTTACACCTCAAACTCCCTTTATTGCGCTCCTTTTCCAAATGCACCATTTCAGTGTCGCTGAAGCAGAGCCAAGGGAGGGGCTCTTCTTCTATGAGGTCACACAGGTGGGAGGAAACCGGAGTACCCGGAGGAAACCCACCAAGCACGGGGAGAACATGCAAACTCCATGCACACAGAGACGGCAATCGAGCCTGGCCCGGGAATCGAACCCGGACCCTGGAGGTGCAAGGCGACAGTGCTAACCACTACACCACCCCTTTCCTCAAACACACTCTCTTTAACTAAGGGTCACAAAGTATTATATTAGATTTTCTCTCTAGTCGTGTCCAATTCCTCCCCATCACTAGGGGGCTCCAACATTAAGGCTACAACTACCACTCAATCAGGAGGGCGAAGACTATCACATGTTTCCTCCGGACCACGTGACGCCAACCGACCGCATATTTTTGAACTGCTCGCTCACACACCATACCGTTGGGGGCAGCGTAACACACTCAGAGGACAGCGCTATCCGCTCCTTCCACTTGCCTGAGCTCACAGACGCCCCTGATTGACTGTAGAGCCGTGTTTAATGTGGGAGAGTACCTCTCATCCCTCCCCTCTGAGAGAGCTCGGCCAATCAGCTCTCTCTAGACCTCCGGCTGCGAGAGGTTACAGCATCACCCGGGAACCGAACCAGCGATCTCCGGATGATAGGGCGAGCACTTTACCACTGCACCACTCGGAGGCCCCAAATTTTCCATATGTTGTCAGTTTCACAGTTATTCAATCAGAATCAAGCGAAATCTGTGTCGACAGGTCAGGCTTGTCAATTAGTGGATTAGTCTTACTTATATTGAAAGCATAAAGTATAATGAATAGGATTTCCTGTAGTAGTCCAATACACTTATTAATACAAAAAGAAAGACAAACCCGCGTACCAGATTGGGCAGCAGCAAGTAGCTGATCAGCGTGACCAGCGTCCCTACACATGGAGTGATGAAATACCCAAGAGCTGCAGTCTCTTCATTTGTCTCACCTGTCATAAAAAATAAAAAACTTACTCAGGTACTTACTCAATTTTAAATATACACAGCGTGACTCACTTGCGATGGCGAACAGCATGGCGAGAGCGGCGAACGTCCCAGCCAGTCCTTGTCCACTCATGAAGACCGAGCTGTATTTCTGAGGCAGCAAGCCTACTAAGCCGAACAGGCTGCCCTGCAACACGGCGCCGAACGCTACACACACACACACACACACACACACATACACACAGACGGATTCAACAAATTGATTATGTACTGTATGTATTCAAACCAACTGTCTTTCTGAATGTTAATCAATATATACATATCAAATCAATGCTCCTCACAATTTATGAACCAGATGGTCGCCATGGTGACAGAGAAGAAGGTGTCCTGCTTCATTGGAACCTTCACCAGGATGGTGGTGAGGATGAAGAGGATGAGGATGAAGACCAGGCTTCCTGCGATACGCACCTTCTCTGAGATCCTGACAGAAACGGTGTGGACGACGGAGTTGACTTTGGTAATGCTTTTCATTATTTTTTAACCCCCAATCTGACTGTTTGATAGGGCTGCACGATATATATCGAAAAAATGTTGTAAATAATGTTGATATATCGAAAAGATGTTCCGATACCATTTTTTCCCTCCCGATACCGATCCGATACCTGGGTGTGTATCTGTACTGTGTGTGTATGTGTGTGTATATATATATATATATATATATATATATATATATATATATATATATATATATATACATACATACATAATAAATAAATATATAATTTCTTTTTTAAGTAAAATACTACTAGCCCTGTGTAACGGGTTCGACCCTAAGTGCACGTGCGACACCATGAAACATGGACACGAGGCGAGGTCTTACAGGAAAAAGGGTCATTTATTTAGAAACATGGGTAAGGAAAGGGTTAAAGGCTCTATGCGGTCTTTTCCGCTTTGGCGGCAGGGATGCGAAGGCAGGCTCTACGCGGAAGTGAAGGTGCCGCGAGAGCTCGCGCAGCTCGTTCACGCGCTCCTCTCGCGGAGATCAAAGGCGCCCCCCCCTTTTTAAAGTCTCTGGGGCGCATCACATCGCCCCGCTCTTGTGCCACTGTCTCTCATAAAATCCACCGCGTCGCAAAGTCCAGCTTCCCACCAGTCAGACCCTGAGCTACACTCCCCGCTGTGTTTTATAGCGGCGATAGCTCATGGGCCGTTGCCTGATTCTGCGACCCTGCTACTTCACATACCTAAAGGGTGGGGAGGCCGCCTAACTAGTGGAGCGAGGAGCGATATCAATTTGGACGCACGTCCATCACAGGCGCACGCCGTGACACTCTGTAAGTAAGCTAAGCTAGCAAAGCTAGCGAGCATAAATAGGTTATGTTTAGGAAAATGGTATCGGATCGCTACGTGGACTCAAGTACTCGCCGATTCCAATGCCAGCTTTTTTTGTGGTATCGGCAGCATTTCCGATACCAGTATCGGAATCGGAACAACCCTAGTTTTAAGTCATTCATAGTGTTTTGAAGTCTAAATATTTGCAACTTCCTTGACATATAGTTTCTTTTTAGATTTAATTACATCAGACGAATATCTATTACCTGTTTATTTTAGTATCATCATTACATATAAATAAATAATTTAAAAAAATAGGCAATAATAATAATTAAAAAATGCATTTCTCTAGGGAAATGTTATATCGCAAGAAATATCGTTATCGCAGTATTCAACAACAATATCGCATATCGCATATTTTCCTAATATCGTGCAGCCCTACTGTTTGAGCATCTCACCTTGGGTAGAGGATGGAGTTGAGCAGGGTGAACAGCAGCAGGGGCAACTGGGACAGCAAAGTCATCCAGTTGTTGAAGTAGTACTCCTTCGTTTCCGTGAGTGTGCCGTTGCTCCATTCCGACGTGTTCAGTCTGTTGTTGAAGTACTGTTGAACACACACAGACATTTTTATGAATTTTTTTAATTCTTATTCGTAACATTTATTAGCGGAACAGTCACTAACCCTTATCGCGCCACTGCAGATGGGAAATGTTCTGACATGAAAGCAAAAGGTTTTACTCTGAAGTTCTCAGTTTGATAAAGTAAAAAAAAAAAAAACGCTTAAGCCGCGTGAGCTCCCGGTGACCAAAGAAACGCTTAAAGCGCTCAGACTCCTCCAGATAAGCTTCAGATCAATTAAAATGTTACAAGCGACACTAAAAGAAGCAGTTATTTTTTTTATACTCCTTATCAGGAAAGCTTTTGGACACCAGGGACAAGGTGTGCCAGAAGACAGCGTTCTTTTGTCATGAAAAACATTTGGTGTGCTGTTGAGGTGTTTATACCGTAAATATATTTATATAGAGAGCGTTACCATGGAGGCAGTCATGAAGAAATTCCATGGCAGCAGTGTTCCCAGTCCAAGGATAAAGAAAATGATTCCCACTGAATGCCAACTGTGTGAAGACAGAGAGAAGTGAAGCGTTATTGAAGAACGACATCATAGCGTTAGGTGTCAAATTCAGCAGCGAATCGTACTCACCAGTCACTCGGTACGTCCTCTTTAGTCCTCATTGTTACTCGGTCATGTGCTAGGAGCTGGCGGCAGAAACACAGAACTAGTGTAAACGTGTGACTTCGCAGGAAACGGGAGTCATGGTTTAAATTATAGATGGATTTTTTAGGGCCCAAGCACTATCACAGTCATGTCGTCATAGCGTGTGAGAGCCCTCTTGTTTTCCTAAGGATTATCAGGGCCCAAGTGTGTGAAGGTCCCTCTTGTACTTCTAAGGATTTTTTTTTTTTTACAGCAACCGGAGCTTTTGAGCCGTCTTAACAGGCTCAAACAATCATGAAAATCAGCAGACAGGTTGGAATCTGGAGGATCCCTGAGTTGCTGTCTCACACAACATTTACATTTAGGCATTTGGCAGACGCTCTTATCCAGAGCGACTTTTATCTCATTACACATCTGAGCAGTTGAGGGTTAAGGGCCTTGCTCAAGGGCCCAACAGTGGCAACTTGGTGGTTGTGGGGTTTTGAACCTGGGATCTTCTGAACCGTAGTCCAATGCCTTAACCACTGAGCTACCCCTGGCAACATTTTTGCTGCATAGTTCATAGACACTTGCACGTATACAAACGAAACCCGGTACACATTTCGATCTCATTGAGCTGAACAACTTTACATGTCATGGGCTCTCCTCAACAGGAAGTCAGTTATTTTGGGTTGTTTGCAAAACACACCCAATGAATTTTGATATACTCCTTCTAGGGGATTTTTACGATCGCCACCAAACAGGGTGTATGTGATCTCAAGACATTGAGGATGCAAAATTGTGGAGGGATTTTTGGTATCTCAAACGGGTCAGCTGTGACAATGCCTTAAACTTGTGCCAAAAAATGGTCAATCATTTCCTGTGTGACATTATATTGAGGGAAATTATATTCAGAGACTTCCTATTGAGTGACATCACACCGAGACATTGAATTTTTTCAAATATCTGTGGCTTTTTGGAGGTCTTAACGTAAAATTCCCCCTATTCTACAATTGTGTCGTATCGGTACGTACCGTTTAAACGTGTGGTGCACAAGTTTTATATGGAATTGTTGAGTTTTTCTAAGCTTGTGGAACGAGTCTCTACTTTCAATGGTGTTTTAAACAGGAGATAAAGCCGCTCTCCCTTTCCCAGCGCATTGCTGTATCGTTCCTGAGGAACGATTCCCGAGCCACTGTGTTCTTACTGATCAAAATGAATCGGCCTTGGGGTCAAGTGTTCTCAGAAAGTTTTACGCTAAGGAATGGAAAGAATTGCAGTTTTCATTTTTCCCGTGAACATTGACAAGACAAACTGGATTATTTTTGTCTCACCACAACTTGCACATTAGGGACTAAATATAAACATATGTTTATTATCATCTCAAGTTTTATGTGGTAAAAGGAACTAGGTTATATGAATGGATGACAAGGCGAAATGTAACTATATTTTAAAAAGTATTGTATCTTTAACAAAAATTAAGTTATTCTTGAATTAATAAATTAGTAGACAGTGGGGTGGCAGTAGAGTAACGGTTTCCCGGATGTCCCTAAGTCAAGGTTGATACTGTTCGACCCACTAACACTGCTTTGCATGAGTCAACATGTTTATTACAAGAGGCCCAGTCAATTGTTAAAGATTCCCAGAAACACAAAGCAGAGCTCTGGGGCAACAAAGTTTTTCCCTCCCGAGGAGCATATTATCTGCTTCGGTTCGTCCAGATTAAAGGCTAAAGCAGGTTTAGCTTATGTTTTAAACCATCAGCAAAAATGCCTTAGGTAAATTCATTTAAAGATCCCACGTCACTATTTCTTGAACGAGTTAAAGCACGTCTCACACCTCCCCCAATGAGTGTATGTGATAGTACTCCAGCTGAAATACCCTTCATATGGTACATCGTGCCTCAAGCTTCCTTTATTTCACTCCTCCACCAAATGCAAAGTTTCAGTGTCTATTTAAATGAGCTGCTTGGGCATTGGGCATTGGTGGCTCAGTGGTAGGTGCCATGAGAAAGGCCTGGGTTTGATTCCCAGCCACTGCCCACACCCCAGCCACTGGATGCAGTGCCGGTCCCGAGCTCGGGTAAAATAGGAGGGTTGCATCAGGAAGGGCATCCGGCATAAAACCTGTGCCAAGGTTGTATGTGCGGACCACGTGTCTGCTGTGGCGACCCCTTGCCGGGAGCAGCCGAAAGACCAACTACAACAACAGGTAAAGAATGCAAATTTTAATCATGGGTGATGCTGTAGCTTCCTGCAGCCTGAAGAGCGCAAATTGGCTGAGCTCTATCAGAGGGGAGGGAAGGGAGTGCCCTCACATCAATTGTTGCTCTATAGCTAATCATGGGGGTCTGTGAGCTCACGCAAGTGGAAGGAGCGGATACCGCTATCCTCCATGTGTTAATGTGGAAGTGACCTAATGCCCGGTAGGAATTAGGTACGATTAATTCAGGTAGAAAACTGAATTATTATAATAATAATTTTAAAATATGTTTAGAATAGGGAATCATGGATCAGGGAAGGAAGTATTTAAAGTATTTAAATGGCCACGGGACAGTAAGACCTACAGCTGGCTGTAACTCCAACAGCCGTGAATCAACAAGGAAGAGGAAAGAAGAAGAAAAAATCTAATTAGCTTGTTTTTATCTCATATATTTTTGTGACTCATCAGAATGTCTAAAGAAATCTCTAAAAAGTGATGTGCTAGACTTAAGAACAAAATTGGTAACAAGCTTCTCAAAAGTGCCAAGTAAAACTTTCCTCGGTTTCTGTCTTTAATGTTCAAAAATAATAAATTAATCTAATTACACTGTACTTTTTTTTCCACACATAGCTCATCTTACAGCAGGTTCACATCAGTGTGATTATTTGCTTTTAAAGAGATGCCTCAGGCACCGCTACTAAGCACATTCTGTTTCAATTGACAATTCTCCTTCAGTCACATTAATTAAATAGCACTTTATTAAAAAGGCACTTATTTAAGATACGCTGAAGTTAAAGAAGATTACCCTGCGTTATAGACTCAACAGAAAAATACACTCTTATTAAGCAATCTGGATAATATGAAATGAATCAGAATTACCTTAACCCCCATGTATAAAAAGCATGTACCATGAACGTCTTAAGACACAGCGGAAATAAGGACAACAAATAGTACAAAAACCAAAACCTATTCAGACTTATATATGACTGATCCCAAAAAAGTAAACACTAGCAGTATGAAAGCTTAAGAAATTACGAGCAGTGAGGAAATTTACTACACTATATTAACCAATAAGACTTTATTTCCTTGACCTTTACAAGCCAGCTATTTCATAACTTTAAGTCCAGGAAGTAGACATTTGAGCCAAGAAAATTTAATTATGCAAAGACTACTTGAAGAACATAATTCAAGAATAAGGGGCAACCTCTGGTTGCCAAAACTTGACGCAGTTCCTAAAATGACCACCAGGATCAAAAAATTGAGTCGATCCCCATAGTCTTGAAATGTCAACTTTAGTCGCGTACAAAAAACTGTTTGATTTCCCGTTCGTGACAATTGTACTAGGGGTGATTTTTTTTTTGTAGCTCATCAGTTAAATTACATTTAGTCAAAAAATAATGCCTAATTAGGGGAATGGCTGATCTGAGTTACAGTTGCATTGCAGGTGTCAAACTGCTAGAAGCGAGCTCCTGCCAATATAGCAACCACCAGAACTCCCCCAGTTGAGCTTCAAAACCGCTCTTCAGAAAACCTACGGGTGACGTCATAGAGGGTTTGTCCAGTTCTTTTTTTATCCCGTCTGTGTTCCTAAGCATTATCAGGATATGTATTTTGCGTGGTTTGTTAACTCAGGAAATTGTTAATTATTAAAAGTATGCCCTGCCTGAAGGTGACTTAATGTTTACATTCCAAGTATACTGATGGCTGTTAGAACAAGTGCAAGATGCACTATTAGTTAACAGAATGTCTACGCTGGAATATTTGGGCTGAGGTTTTATGTTTAACAGAAATTTCCAAGTAGAACCCAATTAGGAAGCTCAAATCTTTCACTATTAAGGCAACCTTTAAAAACTAGAACATTGAAGGGTAACTTTGTTCATCCCTCCTGAAACTAAATGTTTTAAAGTTTTTCCTATATGAAACATTTCCAACATCTCTTTACAAATCTACAACTTGTAAGTAAGCAAAATTACCAGATTATGGGACAAGGGAAAATGGCTCCTCAAGAGTTCCTTCAATTCTGGGGGTACCTTTGAAGGTAATAGGTAGAAATGGTTTAACAAGGTAACCAACAAATAAAACGACAAAAAGAAGCCAAGAAGCCTTGAAGAACACCCTTTTTCAGGGTTCGTAGGTTATTCGCTCCTCAAGTTATTCATACAGGGTTTACGCCAGCTACTGTTCCTACTGCAACCAACCCATTTTCGAGGGTTAGAACTGGTACTGAGGGTGCAGAGATTTTTGTATGGGGGAAAGGTTGAGGTGGCTTAGTCGTTATCTCTGACGCCTTGAATATCCAGGGTCCGGGTTCGATTCCCATCTCGGTCTGTGTGTAGGGTAATTAAGTACTTCTATTACCTCCCACAGTCCAAGGACATGCAGGTTAGGTCAATTGGCATTCCCAAATTGCCTGTAGTAGTAGACCGTCTTCAGGAAGGCCTAACCACTCAGTCATCCAAATAACCTTGTTAGACAAGTTTTCTAAAACCATTGCTGTTGTGCATATTAACTAAGCCCTTAGAGGTATAAAGCTGAACCCAGTATGAATTTCTTGTGGTTCATCCCTCTGAATAACCACAGCATGGTTTCCTATTAGAGTAAATTCTAAGAAGAATAAAACAGAAAACATGAACCATTAACTAGACAACGAACCCTCAAGGACCCGTTGGAACATATGGAAATACTCTGAAAAAAAATCAGGTCTTTCAGGTCTGGAGCCCAATGCCACTATAACCAATCATAACATTTTTAATGAAAACTGACTTCTTGAAAGATATTAATAAATAAAAGTTAACATCACCCATCACTGGTGATGAACATGACCACAACTGATTCACATTAGTCTCCCGTCACAATTGCTTTGCTTCATCTAAAAGCTTCTCACTAAGAGAATATGAATGTGGCATGTGCCACCTCTTGAAAAGAAAAAAGCTTGATTAGATAAAGCTTTTATAATTAACTAATGCATGTACGTGTATGCAATGCTTTGCTTGGTTAGTTATGGAAAAATGCTCACGCACAACCTAAAAAAATGCAAGTGCTAAAATGCATTTCTGAATCTGTGTTTGAAAAGGCATTTTTTTGTCCATCTGTTTCTTGTCTCTCCTCATTCTAGTAGACTGATGCCTGCCTCTTTGGTAACCGAAAATAACTGCCTGGGAGCTTCGCCAAAATGGTTGCCATGCAGCCAGATTCTCCTATATAAACTTTTACCTCCTCTCATCCCCTCTCTCTCTGAAACGTCCACCTCCCATTTAGCATGAGGCAGATTTACTGTATGCTTTCTATACATGCAAGACCAGCCAGCTGGAAGCTCTGCCACTATAAAAAGTATCACAAGAGTGTTTAACTGCCATGCAGTTATGTCAAATTCTACATAAAGGTATGACTCCGCAAGACCTCTGAAGATATCTTCAGGACATAAGCAGCAGATCCTTTAAGTGCTATAAATTGCAAGGTGGGGGCCATTGGATCAGACTGGTTTGTCCAGCACATTCCATGGACGCTAGATCGGATTGAGGTCCTGGGAATTTGGAGGCCGTGGTGACAACTTTGAACTCTTTGTCTGTGAAGCCCCATATATGGGAAGCTGTGATGGCGTGAGTGTTCTGAGCATTGCTGCATTGTTTTTTCTGTGATCAGACCAGATGGTCTGGCCTTTGTTCACCACAAACATAAATTAACCTTGGGTGCCCATGACCCTCTCACCTCTGAGCTAACTTTTCACTGGCTCTGTTTATATATACACACAGTGGGGCCCAAAAAACATATACACACTTCAACATGAAAAACACATGCCTCTCTTTTGACGGCCTCATGAGAGCATTAGCAATGGTGCGATGGCGGCTTTTTCTCAATATCAACTGAGTTTATTGCATTATTGCATATTTTGGATGCCTTCAGCATTGTTTTACAATGTAGAAAGAAATAATCAAGAAAGACCATTGAATTAGAAGGTGTGTCCAAACTTTTGACTGATAGTGTACATATCTACACTCTAGCTCTTTCCAGCCAACTTCTTTTCCCCACACCATACCCAGTAATGTCTAATACTACAAATGTATAGTTTCAGGCTACAAACATTATGTTTATAATCTCAAACATATTCAACGGTTCAACGGGTATCAAAACGCATTATAATTAGTAGTTAGCACTGTTGCCTGCAACTCCAGGGTCCGGGTTTGATTCCTGGCCAGGTTCGATTCCCGCCTCTGTGTGCATGGAGTTTGCATGTGCTCCTCATGCTTGGTGGGTTTCAAAATGGACAAATGCTGACATACACCCTAGAGTATCTCAGATAACTGCTCTGTACCGTTGTGTTGAGTAGAAAAGCACTTTTCTAAGACGAAAGTGTCGGGTTTCATTTTTGTCAGCCAAAAACAGGAAGCTGAGGCTGTGGAGGTAACAGGATCAGCAAAACTGGTCAGAATCTCCAAGTCCAAGATTTCTTGCCAAACGACAACGATGATATGATGAACCCATGTACTCAAACTGCCTTTTGTGTTAACGCTCCAAGCAGTTGGAGGTGGTGGGAACTTTTTAACCCCTCTTGCAGTTATGTATCCTGCCTCGCCAAAAAAAGTCAGACATTAAAATTGAACACTAAAGAGACTTTGCAGGCTTTGAGGGAATGCATTATTAATGCAGTGACTAATATGTTTAAATTAGCATCTAATGTTTTAACCCTAACAGATGCATTGAGTAGCTTCTAATTTTTTTTTAAACATCTATGTCGATCTATGTTTCTGAAGCGTCAAATTATTTGCCCGCATCAAACGAAGTAAACAACTCAGAAGACTGCTAAAATGACTGGAATTGGGTTGAGAACTGTCCAAAGCATTATTAAATCCTGGAAGGCTGGAAGAATAGTGCTGAACTGTCAACTGGACAGCAGAAATCACATGTTTAGTAACGAAAGTAAGAGCTTTTTGACATGCACATGACTAAACAAATGTGTGGCTGAAAGAAAACCAGTTGTTAGTGAGACTAATCAGAAAAAGTCACAATTCGCTATGGAGCATAAAGACTGGACTTGTGGAAAGGAAAGGAAAGGAAAAAGGATAACAGTAATGTTGTTTTGATGAGTCCAAACTGATCCCTATTCCAGAGGGATAAGTGCATCAGGGTACGTCAAGAAGAGAAGCGCATGAAGAAATACTTAATGCCCACTGTACAAGCCTCGTGCTTCAGTTTGTCAGGTCTAAGCTCAGCAATGTTATGCGGTGTTCAATCGAAAAATGCTACCCATCAAGTTTTGCTAACTATCTGCGCATGCGCAGTCCCACAAGTTTGCAGACTGTTTCCACGCCCATAAATCCATACTACCTTGGTGCTGAGACTTCGGTTGGCGGTGAGTTTAAACCGTTTTCCTTTGCTTAATTTGACCGAAACATTTGAGTTTCTGCATAAATTATCGTGAATGAGCCTTAAGGTTGAGGAAAATAAAATATTGAAACTGGTTCAGGGTCTCAAATTTAAACACCTACGTTTACATATTTTTGTATACTTAATATCTTGTGGTTATCATATGTGTGCAGCACTATTCAGTGCACAGAGTAGTTCATACATAAGTGCTTACGCACGTGATGACATGCGATTTAATTTATGATAATGCGAATAAATACAATCAACTCTTCTATTAAGATTTAACGTCCACACTGTACTTGTAGTGATGCGGTAGCGTACATCGATAGGCTCTGTTATCGTCTTGTGTTACGGTAGCATTTTTCGACAAGGCAGCAAAAATCGACAGAACAGCGGCAATAAAATTAAGTCAGATGACGACCTGCACGTTCTGCACTGTGCCTATATACGTATGTTGCCACACATTTCAGGACTCAAATTGTGAAAGAGTGGTTCTGGGAGGATGAACTGGTTGACTGGTTCGACTTTCCTGCCGTCAGTCTAATTTGTCGACTAAAAGCTGGCACAACTCTGGTGAACATAAACCTTGCTACAATGCCACTCAATTAATATGTGCCATAATTAACGTTAAAGGTTGTCCAGAGAAATTGTAGTGTGTGCATAATATAGTAATATTACAGTAATAATAACAATAACAACAGCATAACATATGTGTCCACCACAAAACAGTGACAGTAACCGGTTTTTTTCTGACTCTCTGACATCGATTGAGAAACCTAAACGTTATAACACTTTGTTTTCCCCAGAAAAACGGTTGATTGATTAACAGGCCTGTGTTCCGTAACCCAATATGGCGGACGTAAAGCATGTATACGTGTGTAACCTCCAGGACAGTCAAAATGTTCCAGAATGACCAAAATGAACCAAATTACAGCATGAATGAGCTCTCTTTATTGTAAACTCAGTCGTTTAGCTAAAATAATAATAAGCTACACGTGCTGTATACACAGCACAGTATCCTCTTTGTTTAGAAACAGCGGCGTGTTTAATGCGCTAAATGAGCGAAACCTTATTGCACTAATTATATTACGTGTGTGGTTATTCAAAGATAGGATGAAACACGTGTTCATTTCGCCACACACAAGAATCGTGCCGTTTCCTGGATCAGGTAGTAAACCTGTTTAACGGATAGTGCGCGTGCCGCACTGCACGTGAACGCATGCTCACCTTGGGGTGGAAGAGACGAGCCTCGCTGCCTTTCATTCAGTCCTGGAGTGTGAGGTGGAAAAATCCTCTCACCACAAGGCAGGGTGGGATGTTAGCTGCGTCACAAAACACACACACACACACACGGGGGTCGTCTCCCTAGGATATGCTTATTCGTTCTCCTTTATATGAATGTATTAATTAGTTTGTTTGCTTACCTCCCTATAAACCTCGTTACGTCTTCATCCATCTCACACGCACTAGCACACCCAACAGGAAATCCACAATCATAGGGTTTCTTCCTAGCCCATCTGGTTTCTAATTCCGGATTTGAACACACACACACACACACACACATAACTCCCCCCTCTAGCATTAGCATTAGCGTGTGTATCTGTACAGTATAACTGTGCCCTCTAGTGTGCTCGGAAGAGGATTAAGGTCACCATAAAATATGTATTTGTCTTTTGACCCCCCCCCCCCTCAGAATTCTGACTTTATTCTCAGATTATTTTAAATTTTTATAATTTTTTTTAAAAGAATTCTTAGAGTAAAAAAAATAAGGCAGAACTGGCCTTAACCCTCTTCTGTACCATCCTTGTACCAAGCTTGTCTTTTAAAGATATTGTTTAAGGATGTATACAATCAGCCAAAACTTCAGGAAAAGAAAATTAGTATGATGTATATTATATACAGTGGTGTGAAAAACTATTTGCCCCCCCTCCTGATTTCTTATTCTTTTGCATGTTTGTCACACAAAATGTTTCTGATCATCAAACACATTTAACTATTAGTCAAAGATAACACAAGTAAACACAAAATGCAGTTTTTAAATAAGGGGTTTTATTATTTAGGGAGAAAAAAAAATCCAAACCTGGCCCTGTGTGAAAAAGTAATTGCCCCCTGAACCTAATAACTGGTTGGGCCACCCTTAGCAGCAATAACTGCAATCAAGCGTTTGCGATAACTTGCAACGAGTCTTTTACAGCGCTCTGGAGGAATTTTGGCCCACTCATCTTTGCAGAATTGTTGTAATTCAGCTTTATTTGAGGGTTTTCTAGCATGAACCGCCTTTTTAAGGTCATGCCACAACATCTTAATAGGATTCAGGCCAGGACTTTGACTAGGCCACTCCAAAGTCTTCATTTTGTTTTTCTTCAGCCATTCAGAGGTGGATTTGCTGGTGTGTTTTGGGTCATTGTCCTGCTGCAGCACCCAAGATCGCTTCAGCTTGAGTTGACGAACAGATGGCCGGACATTCTCCTTCAGGATTTTTTGGTAGACAGTAGAATTCATGGTTCCATCTATCACAGCAAGCCTTCCAGGTCCTGAAGCAGCAAAACAACCCCAGACCATCACACTACCACCACCATATTTTACTGTTGGTATGATGTTCTTTTTCTGAAATACTGTGTTACTTTTACGCCAGATGTAACGGGACACGCACCTTCCAAAAAGTTCAACTTTTGTCTCGTCGGTCCACAAGGTATTTTCCCAAAAGTCTTGGCAATCATTGAGATGTTTTTTAGCAAAATTGAGACGAGCCTTAATGTTCTTTTTGCTTAAAAGTGGTTTGCGCCTTGGAAATCTGCCATGCAGGCCGTTTTTGCCCAGTCTCTTTCTTATGGTGGAGTCGTGAACACTGACCTTAATTGAGGCAAGTGAGGCCTGCAGTTCTTTAGATGTTGTCCTGGGGTCTTTTGTCGCCTCTCGGATGAGTTGTCTCTGCGCTCTTGGGGTAATTTTGGTCGGCCGGCCACTCCTGGGAAGGTTCACCACTGTTCCATGTTTTTGCCATTTGTGGATAATGGCTCTCACTGTGGTTCGCTGGAGTCCCAAAGCTTTAGAAATGGCTTTATAACCTTTACCAGACTGATAGATCTCAATTACTTTTGTTCTCATTTGTTCCTGAATTTCTTTGGATCTTGGCATGATGTCTAGCTTTTGAGGTGCTTTTGGTCTGCTTCTCTGTGTCAGGTAGCTCCTATTTAAGTGATTTCTTGATTGAAACAGGTGTGGCAGTAATCAGGCCTGGGGGTGACTACAGAAATTGAACTCAGGTGTGATAAACCAGAGTTAAGTTATATTTTAACAAGGGGGGCAATCACTTTTTCACACAGGGCCATGTAGATTTGGAGTTTTTTTTCTCCCTTAATAACGTAAACCTTCATTTAAAAACTGCATTTTGTGTTCAATTATGTTATCTTTGACTAATAGTTAAATGTGTTTGATGATCAGAAACATTTTGTGTGACAAACATGCAAAAGAATAAGAAATCAGGAGGGGGGCAAATAGTTTTTCACACCACTGTAAATATGATACCAATAATATTATCAATTATTTTCTGTACAGTATATAGTGGACCCAGGGACCGTGGAGTCCAATGGTCACCATTGTATTTATTCCCATTTTCTGTGACAGTGGTAGGACCTCCGGTCAACATTCACACGCACATTCAATTTTGGAACGGCAATTAGTCTAATATGAATGTCTTTGGACTGTGGGAGGTAAACCGGAGTAACCGGAGGAAACCCATCAAGCAGTGGGAGAACATGCAGACTCCATGCACACAGGCCTGACGTGGGAATCAAACCCAGGACTTGAGGGTGCAAGGCACTACCGCTCAAAAGTTTGGGATCGCTTGCAAATTTATATTTTTATTTATTAAATTTTATTTTCTACATTTTACAACAATACTGGGGATTTCAAAATTATGAAATAACACATGTAGAATTAGCTAATTACGTAACAACAACAACAAAATGTAGAAAGAAATAAAAATCAGGAATGACCATAGAGTTAGATAGTGATCCCAAACCTTTGAGTGGCATATAGACTGTCACCTGTTTCGTCCTCTGAAATTTTTCTCTCTAAAACAGTGCAGCAGTGTTGCCAACTCAACAGTAAGGAAAGTAGCCATTGGCCTAAAAGTCGCTAGAAGTCGCTAAATGACGTCATCGTGTAATTTACAGTGGGGTAAAAAAGTATTTAGTCAGCCACCAATTGTGCAAGTTCTCCTACTTAAAAAGATGAGAGAGGCCTGTAATTGTCATCATAGGTATACCTCAACTATGAGAGACAAAACAAGAAAGAAAAATCCAGAAAATCACATTGTAAGATTTTTAAAGAATTTATTTGCAAATTATGATAGAAATAAGTATTTGGTCAATAACAAAATTTAATCTCATACGTTTGTTCTTAAATTGCAAAAGGAATTCAAATGCGTGGTTTAGCATGTGTATTAGCATGTCTAGGTAACTAACACTAGTGAAGTTAAAAGCTGTTTTGTTTTTTATTTGTTTGTTTTTTAATGGTAAAAATCTGTCAGCTGGTTACAGTATTATTATTACTGTAGGCTGGTCCTAAGTTAACCAGAGGTTTGAAATATTAAGTAGTTTTATTATAGAGTGTCCAGTGTTTAACAGTAGTTACCAGAACATGTAACTTTAGAGACATTATCAAAAAGTATTAGAGGAAAGGTTATCTTGGTAATTATATACACTTTACTTTAACTGGGTTCTTTTCAGAAGAATGCCACCTCAGAAATCTTTGTGGTTCCGCACCACATCATTTGTCAGGTAACCAGCAGATGACGATCAAGCTCAAGCCCACCTCTCAACCTTCAGACAGTTGGGAATGGAGTAGCTGAATGGTGTTTAGGTAAATCTCAAATGTTTTAACGTATAGATGTTTTGCGACCCCTGAACACAGGATTAAGCGGTATAGAAGATGAATGAATGAATGAATGTTTTGTTCCATTAGATACTAAGCAGCTTCAGATGTGGCATACTTTGGACAAATTTGTTGGACATCCACCACAAGAGAAGACTGATGTGGCTGATGAGGAACAATTTTTCAAGACCTGTTCCTGTAGCCGTTATATACAGCAAGCGACCAATTTTCCCTTTTTCATCTCCTGACTGATTCTTTTCACTGGAAGATTGTCACAATGCTGTGGACTTCGTGCAACTCCTGTATAAGTCATACTTTGAGTTGAGCAGTGTGACACTTAATATCTTTGTCAGGTTGTGTAACATTTTGTATCAGTATCATTAGTGTCTGTAAATTGTAAATTTCTTACACAATAAAAAAGTGTATGTTGTTTTTTGCACTTCCTCCCACAGTCCAAAGATATGCAGGTTAGGCTAATTGCTGTTCCCAAATTGCCCGTAGTGTGTGAATGGGGTGTGTGTGTGCCCTGCGATGGATTGGCACCTTATCCAGGGTGCACCTTCCTCCTGCCCTAAGTCTCCTGAGATAGGCTCCAGGTACCCATGACCTTGAATACAGGATAAAGCGGTGTAGAAGATGAGTGAGTGAGTGAATTTTGCACATATAAGTATGTTCCATTTATTTATTTACTTTTATGCATGGGCTCGATTTACAAATTAGTGGTAATAGTAAACAGTAATATTTTAAATATTGTTAACCTGCTGGTTTTAATGTTGTGGCAGACAGAGGTTAGTATGGACTCTGACTGGTCTCACGTGGTGCTAGTTGTTGTCATCACTGTATCCTGTTAATTGAGGATTTTTGATATGTTCAATAAAACTATAATATTTCTCATTTGTGTTTCATGCATCTCATTTATTTATGCATATGAAAATGAACCATATGCTAGTGATGGCGAGATGAAGCTTCATGAAGCCTTCCAGCCAATTGGTTCACAAAAGGGTTCCTTTCTCAAGGCTCCATTTGCACACAAACCTCACTACTGGTCAAATAATTTAAGGCGAGCAGATGTGTTCATAGTCATCTTCATAGTACTTCATCTAGTGACTGTACTTTCTCCTTTCATCATCATTATTTCTATTTTTCATTCAATCATTCATACATTTTTCATTCAATCTTCTATACAGCTTATCCCGTATAGGGTTGCTGGACCCAGTTGCAGTTCGACTATGAAGGCCTGACTCAAGCAGTCTACTCTGAACTGTGGAATATGTCTGCTGCTTGAACTGCTGCTTGAGAAGCATTTATGTGGGCTCTAATTTGAGGTACTGAAAATCATCCGTTTCTGAGGCTGGCCATTCTAATAAACTTATCCTCTGCAGGAGAGCTAGGTCTTGGTCTTTGTATCTAATTTTTCAGGTTGACTGGCCTTCAATTCTTAAAGTAGTGTTTTTTCTTAACTTGGATTTGTACAGTAGTTGTAGTAGCACTAGCAAGGTTATTGACTTTGTACCCATCTATTTCTCTGCACAAAACAACTGATGGTTTAAAGCACACTAAAAAGACAGGAAATGTCACAGATCTAAATCTAATACATATTCTGGGTTCTTTAACATTCTCTTAAAGTTTGGATGTCTTCAGTGTTAATGTGCAAAGTTGAAAATAATAAGAATAAAGAAATGACTGAAAGAGAAGATGTATCCAAACTTTTGACTGGTAGTGCACATATAACTTATGTTATTAGTGTACATATACCTTACATTTGTTAATAAAACTGATGAGAACAAAAACATCTCTAACCGAGCAAAATAAAGGACAAATAGCAAAACAAGCTATTGGCCAGATATCCTGTGTCACGTACATCCTGTACATCAAAAGAACAATTCATTAGCATGTAAGTCATAGAGAGAGCCAGAGACAGACAGACAATGGGAAACAACATTTTCCGGTTGGTCAAAAGGGTTTCAGTGGACACAAGCTATTTGTATGTATATTTGTCTGGACATAGACTATAGGAAGTGTTACCCTTTTGATGTGAATGGTTTGTTTTATGGGCATAGAGGCATATGGGAAAGTTCACACAATATCAGAAACCTTAATTAAACCATAATAATAATAAGTCAATGAATAATAAATGTCATTATTTTAATTTCAATTATCTGTCATTGTTTCCTTGTCCTTGCATTGTCAGAGGCAGAGACAAATAAAAAAATGCACGTTGGTTTTGCACCTCCAGGGCTGAGGGTTTGATTGCTGGCCCGGATCTGTGTGCATGGAGTTTTCATGTTCTCTCAATGTGGGTTTCCAGATGATGAAAGTGAGAGACCTTGCTACATGTCGATTTTCTCTCTCCCACTAGCTAGACAGGGATGACGAGGTCTGCTTTATCAGTTAACCATGAGAGATGGCAATTCACTCTGCTTGACTTTTTTGCAGTTTTTTGGAATGAAGACTTCTGACAAATGTGCGGGGTTAGAAATAAATCTACAATTTGAGCACTCTTGGCTCTCGTGATTATTTTGCGATGATATCATTATATAGTCTGGAAACTAAAATAATTTATGTAAAATACCCTATATATATTTTTTTAAATAAATGAAATATATACATATAATAATATCTTATAAATAGTATATAAACAAGCAGAGAAAATACAGTGCGGAAAATAATTATCAAATTCACATTTTATTTGTCACATACACAGTCATACACAGTACGATATGCAGTGAAATGCTTAGACAACTGCTCGTGACCTTAAAATAAAAGACTATGAATAGGAATAGGAAATAATCATGAAAAATAAAAATAATTTTAACTAGGAAAGAATAAAATAAAATATAAAAATTAAAGTTAAAATAAAATAACTGTACAACAATACACAATATAGAAAATATATGAAGAATTTATGAAGAAATATAGAAGAATAAGAGCAGCTGTACAAGTAGGTGTATATTTATGTAATTTTTGTGTGGAATGGAGTTAGAATAAACGGTAATAAAAGAATGGAAATGTCCAGGGTTGTGCTATCCACATATTTAAAGTGCCTTGTGCAGTGCGAATATGCTTAAAGTGATTTATTTAAAGTGACTTGTGATAGTGATTTGAGTGATTTGATGACTACGAAGTGTAGTTGTGCAGTGGTCACTAGTGTAAACGAATGTCCAGAATGTCCAGAGTGTGTGTAAAACCCATATGTGTGGGTCAGTACTGTGTGGTGGTGTGATTGAGAGACCGTATCGCCTGCGGGAAGAAGCTCCTCCTCAGTCTCTCTGTGTTGGCCTTCAGGGAGCGGAATCGCTTTCCTGACCTCAACAGAGAGAACAGTCCATTGTTGGGATGGCTGAGGTCCTTCACGATCTTCCTGGCCTTGGTCCAGCACCTCCTGCTGTAGATCGAGTGCAGGTCAGAGAGCTCAGTGCGGATGATGCGCTCTGCTGATCGCACCACCCTCTGTAGAGCTCGTCTGTCCTGTATGGTGATGTTCCCGAACCAGGTTGAGATGTTTCCCGTCAGGATGCTCTCTATGGTGCAGGAGTAGAAGTTCCTGAGCACGTTGGAGGGCAGTCTGAAGTCTCTCAAGCGCCTGAGGTGATAGAGACGCTGTCGGGCCTTTTTCACCACGGTGTTGATGTGACAGGACCATGATAGGTCCTGCGTGATGTGAACACCGAGGTATTTGAAGCTGTCCACTCTCTCCACTGGGCTGTCATTGATGATGGGGGTCTAGTAGTTCCTCTCCTGCTTAGTGCTGAAGTCCACTATCAACTCCCTTGTCTTACTGACGTTTAGAAGAAGGTTGTTCCTCTGGCACCAGTTCTCCAGATTCCTAATCTCCTTCAGGTCTCGTTGTTATCAGAGATCAGGCCCACCACGATGGTGTCGTCAGCAAACTTACAGGTAATGCTGTTATTTGATCCCCTGTAGATTTTCTCAAGAATTAAGGGTCTATAATTTTTTGTCATAGGTTTATTCTAAAGGAAGGAGGCAAAAAAAACAAAAAAAACAAATACATTATATCACTCACTTACGCATTAATCGTCTATATCGCTTTATCTTGTATTTAGGGTCACAAGTGGCCTGGAGCCTGTCCCAGGAGAGGCGGGGTACACCCTGGACAGGATGCCAATCACCCACATTACCTATATAAATATTATAAATTGATTACATTTCAGTGCTAACAGAGCTCATGTGGGACACAGATTAATTTAAGAAGTTGGTTCTAATTGTTTATAAAAGCCATCTGAAGGAGACAACTGTTGGAGCGATTGTTCACAAATGGAAGAAATACAAATTAATCACTGGGTAAGAATGATAAGTGTTCAGCCCAGAACTACACGTTTGAAGTTTGCCAATGAACATAGAAGGATTAGGATACAGTGCTGTGGTCAGATGAGACCAAAATTTAGCTCTTTGGCATCAACTCGACTCACTGTTTTGGGGGGAGGAAAAATGCTGACTATGACACTAAGAACAACATCTCTATCTTCAAGCAGAGACATGGAAGCATCAAGTTTTGGGGTACAGGCTGACTTTGAGGAGTCAATGGATGGGGATGTATTGTAAAATTTTGGATGAGAACCTCCTGAAGATGGATCGTAGATGTGTCTTCCATCATGACAATGGCAAAACCATACCACAAAGGAGTGGCTCAAGAAGAAGCACATTAAGGTGATGGAGTGGCCTACTGTAGCTAGTCTCCAGACCTTATTCCTATAGACAATTTATGGAAGGAGCCATTACTTTGAATTGCCAAGCGACATGCAAGAAACCTTAGGGATTTAGAGAAGATCCGTAAAAAAATAGTGTGCCATAATCCCTCATGAGATGTGTACAAACCTGGTAGCCAACTATAAGTAACATCTGACCTCTGTGCTTGCCAACAAGGTTTCTCCATCAAGTCAAGTTTTGCTTGCGGATCAAATACTTATTCTGAACTCAATGCATAACATTTTTATCATGTGCTTTTTCTGTTTTTTTGGTTGATATTCTGTCTCTATCCTTTAAAATTATAAACCTATAATAAAAAAAATTATAGACCCCTCATTTTAAATCTGCATGGGAACAAATAATTATTTCCCTTCTGTAATGACAATTCATTATGAATGATTAGTATACAATAGGAAATGTCAAGTTTTTAAACCTTTTTGTGCTACTTATAAATAATGTTTATTATTTACAAAAATTAATATTAATAATTAATGTTTGTTTTGATTTGTTAAGGGCATCTAATAATAAGGATTCTTTAATGCACATCATACATCAAACAATTACATTTTAAACACATATTTCTGGCGACATCTAGTGGTTGAATAGGGCTAATGCAAGCTCGAATTTGTTCCATTCATTATTACAGGCTGACAGAGAGCATAAAATGGTTTAGGCTACTTTAACTATTCTCCCAGTCTGATCTAGTCGATGTCATTGGTACAGTTAATGTCAAAGTCGAATTTTTTGATTATTCAGTGTATAGCATCACTTGGATACTATAGATCTAAAATCTTGAATTGAATCTAAATTTCAATGAAATCAAAAATAACTTTAAACCTTATACACAGATCACTGTTCATCAACTTCACCAGCAAACTGGTACCAGGATCATGGACACCTAAGGTTCACCCATGTCCACTGTGCCTAAAGGCCAGCCTGTTTCCAACAGAAACGCCAACGCAGTACAAATTTCTGAAAAAGTCTATGCTGATGCGATAGAAAGGTATCAGAACAAAAAAAAATCTTCATGACTTTTATAGCTAATCTTTAGAGTAATGAATGACATTTACTCGCATTACTTTAATTGAAGTAGTTTTTCTAAAAAAATCTGTAATTTTACTTTTACTTAAGTATGTTTTGTTTAAAGTATTGTACTTCACTACATTTTAAATCATATTCGCTACTGAGTAAAAAAATTAATGAATGAAAATGAAAAATAATAAAAATAATACAACAGGGAAGGAAAAAAATTGCACCCGAGAAATCACTGCACTGATTGATTGATGGAGAAATTCACAAAAATTCACGCTAGAACAATGGAGATGGACAAACCAGATGGCAGTGATGCAGACACAGCTGAAAGTGAAATGGCAACAAATTCTTATGAAGCAAACCCCTGGTCATATTTAAGCGACCACTTTGATTTCAAGCACAAAAAAAAAGGAACAGATTTATTATGCAAGTGTGTTCCATCCCCCATCCCACCCCCACTGTTAAAAAAATTAACTCAGTAACTTTTACTCTGAGTACATTTTTAATGATCTACTTTTTACTTTTACTTGAGTAGATTTTTATAAGGGTAACTTTACTTGTACTTCAGTAAAAGTTCACGAAAGTAACAGTACTTTTACTTAAGTACAAAATTTTTATCACTCTTTCCACCTCTGCTAATCTTAAACATTACATCACGTTATTCTGTGTATCAGTAACATAACTGCACGTGCCTGTCTAGATGTTTCAGATAACAGCACACTGCAGGGTTGGAAAATTGCAATGACATCTGTGTCTAACTGCAGCTCAAGTTTAATAAAGACAGCTGGAGGTACACATTCAGAGAATAGTCCCTTCTGACATTGCACAGTTTCATCATTTCATCACCAGTATTTACCTCTAAAACTGCATTAGCAATCTTTGAAGTTTTAATATTCACCCCATTCCACTTCACAAATTTGTTATGGCTCCAGAGGTCTTGTGCTGCCTGCTTCAAATAAGGTCTGAAGAGATTTGTGACCAAAACACTAAGTTTTGGTTTATTTTTCAAATAGTATGCTTGAATAATTTTACTCAGAATCCACATGGGGTGCAAAAGTTATCATTTGTTAGTATAGTGTTACACTGGGATTAACATTTTAGAACATGAAAATTTATATATTTTTTAAATTTATATTAAATCAGAACATAATCATTGTGGGTGGGTGAGGACCCTGGTGTAGGCCTACTGACTACTGTAAAAGTGTTGAACCTGGAGATAAATAAATAATCAATAAATATTATACAAAATCTCCTTATACACAAGCGGCGACATGGTGGCATAATGATTAGCTCTGTGGCCTCGCACATCTGGGGTTGGCGTTTGATTCATGTAGGGTGCCAACGCATCACTGGACACACACACACACTCACACACTCATTCACACACTACGGGCAATTTGGGAACACCAATAAGCCTAATCTGCATGTCTTTGGACTTTGGGGGGAAACCAAAGTACCTGGAGGAAACCCACCAAGCACAGGAGAACATGCAAACTCCATGCGCACAGGGGGCATGGTGGTGTAGTGGTTAGCATTGTGGCCTCACGTCTCCCGAGTCAAAGATTTGATTCCTCAGGTCTATGTGTGCATGGAGTTTGCATGTTCTCCTCGTGCTTGGTGAATTTCCTCTGGGTACTCTGGTTTCTGGTGAATAGTGTATTTGTGTCCTGCAATGGTTTGGCACCCTGTCCAGGGTGTACCCCGCCTCGTTCCCAAAATCTCCTGGGATAGGCTGAACCCTGTACAGAATAAGTAGTATCTACATAAATAAAAAAGATTTTGTCTCTACATTGGACAAAACTTGCTCTTTCAATTATTTAATCACGTTTCATATGTTTGAAACCTAAACCAGTCTCTAAATTTTTTTTTCTTTCTGTCTGTATGTCTGTCCAAAGTCAGATTATGTCAAGGCATTATGCAAAACTAGCTGGACAAAATGTAATGAAACTTTGCCAGTAGTATTTGTCTGATGTTAAACCTGTGTCATAAATGAAATCAAAATGTTGAGTAAAAGCGTTTGTTATGAAAAATTATGTGCCGAATTTGATCTAAATCTACTTTGAAATGAGCTACTAATAAACTACTTGCTCAATTTGAACACACACCTGCACCAATAGATATCAGTTAGAAAAGCTAATTAGTATAGTTTTACTGGGATTAGTTCATAATTTCATTTCTGAAAAAAACAGCGCTGAAGTGATATAAATAAATTTTAACGCCCCGGAGTTGTTTTAAGACAAAACTTAATCTTTACCAATCTACTTTTTCTTCACACATCTCTCATTTGTGATTCACTGTCTGATTATTGAACAAGGATGTAGATTTGGCTAACGATGAAAGTAAGTACAACTTAAAAAAACAAGTGTAAAAACAAGCATAAACCTTTTTTAGGTTCCTTTTTGAGAAATTTTATTTCTTTGTATTAATGAGTACAGAAAGAAAGGCAGACGTGTATTAGAAATGCTAATATCACTGATAACACTACATGTTTTTAGCTTTAACCTTTTTAACTACACCTACAAACTCTTTTATTTTTTGATGGATGAATTAATGAATGAACTATTTCATTGTTTATGATTAATCTGGCAACCCTAAATATCACAGCGGCTACTCGATGTTTTTTGGCGACCCCTGCAGGCGGAGAGGAGAAATGTGGCAGCACTGCGGAGGACAAACGCAGGCGCAGATTCAGAAAAGAAAAAGAAAGAAAGAAAAAAAAAAACCCGCAGCAGCAACAGGCACGAGCGCGCAGTCTCGCCTGGTGTGAGAGTGTGGTATATAGTAGTGAGGAGTGAGAGGGACATACGCGCGCGCGGCGGGAGTGGTGTGACAAGCGCTCCAAACTCCAGCAGAACTCCAGTTGTCTTTAAACAGGAGGGACAGATATGAGGACGGCTGGATCTGACTCGTAACGGGTGTTATAACGCGTTTTATCCGAGGAGTTTATTTATTTATTTTATTTTCTCAGTGCACGAGCGGCTGCCTGGTTGAACGCGCTTCTCCAAACTTTGGGAGGTAAGAGCGCGCGCGTGTGTGCACGAGCCGCCTTAATTAATTGCACAGAACAAAGAAATTCAGTTCTGCTTGTGTGTTTCTTGGAAATGCATGATGATTATGATGATGTTGATGCTCTAAGCCATACAGCTTGCAATATGCATGATGTTTAATTGCATCACGATGCACCATTTGTGCACGACCAGTGTTTTAACTGTGTTGAATAAACAATCAAAGGCTGTGTTCAATTGAAAGCAGTGAGGTTGAGTAGTTGTGATTAGACTTAAACTTGCATGCACAGTGACTTCATGCTGAAACTTGTATTTATATATATATAGCTCAGGGCTGTTATATTTTATCCAGTTATGCATCCAAAAACCACTGTGCCACAGCTTGTGTGCAACCAAAAAAACCCACAAACCTGATCCTCTTCACCATCTGTGTCTCAAAAAAAAAAAATAAAGGGATGCATCAGGATATACCCTGGAGCAGTTCAACCTTGGACACTCTGATAAGAGGAGGTAAAGCAGCTGTGATGCGTTCTTCCACACCTGTCCTCTTTGGAGGGAGAGAACAGAGCAGAGCTCCAGTGTAGAGTTTCTGCTAGAGGTTGAAAAGGTCAAGAGAAACATGTTCTGTTCTGCGTTGATTTGTCCTGATCTCATTTGAGCGCATCTGGAGTCTCTCACTTCCTCTATAAGGCAAGGGAGGTTCTCTAAGTGATGCGTCCTCACTTGTGTGTGTCTGTAAGGGTGTGTGCATGTGTGAATTCAAACATGTGGGCGATCAGTTCTGTGTCAGTTCTTCGAGTCAAATCTGGTCAAAGCCAACGCAGCTTCATTGGTGGTTATTTAAAGTTGATGCGAAACCGTGGTGAATTTTGCACATTTTCATTCCTGATGCATTCCGTTTCAACTGTTTAGTATCCATGAACCTCCGGCCTCTGTGTCTCGAAAGGGCATGAGGGCAACAGCAGGGGTCGAGCCTAAACCTGGGTCTGTTCTTATCTCATCCTCCCAATGTAGCACGACCGAACAATTACACACATCCTGCTTTCTCAAATCCTGGGAATCCGAATGTTCTACAGCTGTCATTTACGACTCTATGAAAAGTGGCTGAAATGTCATCCTGGAACAGGAATGGTCTTCCTCCATGCCTTTCTCAACATTTTTGTTACAATGAAAATGAAAGCATGCATTAGTTTAGATTGTTTGGCCAAACCCATGATAAGCAGGCCACCCAGGCTATTCCTCTTCCAATTATAAGGGATTATAAATTAATTATAATTATTGGGGATGTGCCGAATTCCACGCTTTATTTATCAGTGTCAGATAGCGAAGTGTGATTCACCCAGAGAACAGTTTAGTCTACTTACAAAACTTCAATGCGTCATTAGATCACATAAAGTCTTGTCCTGACTTTGCACTTGGAAGCCAGTGGCAACTCCGTAGTGAGTGTTGCAACAGAGCACTGCTAGTGGTTATGTGCTGGTTTTTTTTTTTTTTTTATGTGATAAGCACTCGACACTTTGTAGACTTGCACAGTCTAGCACTTTGCGGCTCGGCTTTTGTTGCTCATCGATGTTTCCACTTCAGAGTAATAGAATTTCCAGTTCGCAAGGGCATCTCTAGTTGACTCAGTGCAGAGGTGGCGTTCTGAGACAAAACCACTGAACTCTTCAGTGTGGCACTTGGCAGCACAATCAGGTGAAAACAGTTTTATTAAAAGGCGTGTGTCTGTACTTTGGGCAAGCTGCTGCTCAAAATAACCCAGCGAGTGTTGTTTGATGGACATCTTCTTGGATCTCGACAGAATGAGTGTTGCACTGATGGCACAGTGGTTTAGTGGTTTAGTCGTTTTGCACCAACAGCATTGGGGTTTTGAAACTTGCCCCTGTTTCTCTCTGTGTGTGTGTGTGTGTGTATACAGTTTGCATGTGCTTGGTGGTTTCCTCCACAGTTCATTGTCTTTGTTGATTGGCATTGCCTAATTTCTTGTGAGTGCGCCTGAGTGTGTGATCGCGCTCTGGGAACGGTCCCAGCCCCCCCCCCCCATGACATAGTGGTGAATGGATGGATGTTGCGCTAAAAGCTGATTGATGATTTGATTTGATGCATTTCCATAATTTCGTCCTGGACTTCATATGTCTTTAATCTTTATGATGCAATATATTTAGCCGTGACCTCTAGTAACCTCCTGAGCCTTCGAGGAACAGGCATACTTGCAGTACATTCATATAATGTGACACTTTAATTGCAAAAAGGTCAACCCCATTCAAATAAATCGCTTCTTGTGGGGACTGGAACTAATGCAGTCACACGCTACAAGAGCTCATGTGTTGGGAACGTACATATTGAACAGTTCTGCCTCATCAGCTTTATCCATCTTCAGTCCATGAAGTTCTTACCGTTCTTCAGGGAAACTAATCAGTTGCTCCATTGCATTGGATAAAATGAACGGGATATTGTGATCGCTCAGGCATGGTGATCAACATTTTTTATGCTTTTTAGCTTTACTTCTACTTCAGTGCAAGCCATAAAAAAAAAACTACTGACACATTGTAGTCTCATTTCTTGGTTAATTTCAACGACTCGCCCGTGCTCGGCAATCTCATCTGGTCCAGGTGGGAGAATGAAGCAGAAGGAAAAAAAAAACCCTCTTATTTCAGAAACCTGTAATATAGCGAGTCAAACACGGAGACAAAAAGGACAGAGTAGACTGTTAACTGAAAAGAAAAAAAGTAATTACTCCAAGCTTCATCGCACAGATTGTGACTGTGGTTGCAGAACGTGTGATTTAGTTCGAAGCGCTGGAGATGTAGTCAAATGAGTGTACTTGCAGGTGGTTGTTTAGTTTCTGTGGGAGAAAACAAGACTCTGGTGGACATCGATCAGCCATAACACGCTTTAAAACGTTAAAACGTTTCGGCAAATATCGCGTAGTTTACTTTCGTGCCAGTAAAAGAGCTTATGACGCCTGAAGACATGCTGTAGTGTCTGGCAATTGGCAAGTTGTCATGGTGGGGTCTCCAAGGATCAGACTTGTTTATCCAGCAGGTCCCATGGATGCACAATGGGATTGAGATCTTGGGAATCTTGAGGCTGGAGAAACAAACTTTGCCTGCTAAGCCCTATATACAGCAAGCCGTGATGCACTGGGTGTTCTGATACCTTTCTTATGTCATAGCCGGTAGCAATTTTTTCACAACAGTTTGTGCTTTTGTTGGATTGGATCAGATGGGCTAGCCTATGTTCCCCACAGAAATAAATGGGATTCCCCAGTCTTTGGGTACCCATGATCCTGTTACCAATTTACTGTTATAATACTGACCAATATAATTGGTCTGTTTTTCTAATTTTTTTCCTGTGATGGAATATTTCCCTTATGGTCGAAGTGGTCTCTTCTAGGGTGACTCCATTTCCATCTACACGGCATCAGGATTCAGTGGATGGTTTGAATGTGGAAGGAAATAATGTCAATCATATGTCATGACCTTTACACTCAACAGATCTCAACCCAGTTGAGCATCTTTGAGAGATTTTCAAGCGAAGTGTTAGTGAGTAGCCGCGTTGCCCACCAACGAAACACCAATTGATGGATTGTATATGTGGAATAAAGGGAATAGGGGTGCAAGAATTCAGTTGTGTGAGACAAATTAATGAAATCCAGTCAGTTTAAACAAAAAGAATAGAAAAAATTATAATAACCAGTGGTGTAACGGAGCTCCACCTAAAGTCGATACGTATTTGAACTATAGATTAATTTAAAAGTTTAACTACCATAGTGTGAAGTACAGTTTTACTACCATTATGCTATTATTTATTTATACTAGGGCTGCACGATATTAGGAAAACAGCGATATTGTTGTTAAATACTGCGATAACGATATTTCTTGCGATATAACATTTCCCTAGAGAAATGCATTTTTTATTATTATTGCCTATTTTTTTATTTATTTATATGTAATGATCATACTAAAATAAACAGGTAATAGATATTCGTCTGATGTAATTAAATCTAATTCAGGCTAAAAAGTAACTATATGTCAAGGAAGTTGCAAATATTTAGACTTCAAAACACTATGAATGACTTAAAACCCTCAGCAGATATTCTGACTTCTGGTTTGCTGTTACTATAAACCTGCCAACACAATATGAATTACTTTCAAACATTACTGTTTATTTACATGTAACCATACACTCATCAATAGTGTCTTAAAACAAGAGCATCTTTTAAACTAAATATTCTCGTTGGCTTGCCTGTTTTTTTTTTTTTAAATAAAAATAAATATTATTAAACAAAAATTAAATTAAAAAAATACTATTTGTCACACGCACGCACGCACGCGCACACACACACACACACACACACACACACACACACACACACACACACACACACTCGCTCCGCGATCGGCACTAGGACCCGGAAGTAATGTGGGCGCGAACCTGGAAGTATAAGAGGAGTAAACAAAGCATTGCATACAGCTTAGTCACTGAGTTCACGGATGTCGGTTCAGATTGTTTACTTTCTGATTCGAGTGTGTGTTTATAGGACGCGGGTTAAATGTGTGTTTTCCCCTTGCTCCCCTTCTGTGAGAGTCCTTAAACTAATTCGCGTGGTTATCCTGCCTACTCGCTTGCTTCCGCGTTTGGGTTTACCGTCCACGCTACAAAGGGCTAACGGCTAATCGCTAAGTCTTCTGATCATCCGGGCTTAGTTCGCGACAGAATGAAGTATAAAGATATTAATTATATATATATATATATATATATATATATATATATATATATATATATATATATATATAAAGCGGGTATAAACATAGTAAGGGCCCATCTGATTGGTCAAATTTGGACACACAAATGCTTGGTAAATAAAGTATTTATCGCAACGCTTTGCGATATGGTTATCGCGCATGCCATTATCGCGATAACGATATTTGTTCGATATATCGTGCAGCCCTAATTTGTACAGTGTTCTTGGACAGAAAGCAGTCTGTTCGCTTGTAGTGTGCTCCATGGTTGCCAGATAACACGGTAAAAAAAAAATGCTAAGCAATGCTGAAACCCCAAGTACCTTGATTAAAAAAACAACAACACCTGGCCAAATAATAGCTTATAATCGACACTAGAACTCACTTATTTATGCACATGGCGTCCTTCACTAAAGTTAGCCTAATATTTACTAGTTATTCCTATTATAATTAAAAAGTAGCCCAGTTATTGGGGAAAAAAAACTATCGAAGTACCAATGTCAACGCTGCTTGCTTAACTTTGCAATGATTTTCTCACAGTTCTGATTGCCTCTTTCTTTTGCAGAACATCAATACCTTTCTATCACATTTTGAACTGCAACTAGGCCACATTTTAGGTGCTTAAATGATTATATATGTGAGCTACGGAGTATTATTATGCAAAACAAACCTTATGGGTTAGAATCGATGCCAAAGCAAAATGAAGCTGTTATGATGGTTCATGGTGGACCAATCCTTGGCCCCTTAAACTTGTACCTGTATGTATTCTGTTTGTTATACAGCACACCAATAATATTTTATGCACTAGTCGCTTTTGCAATTCTATACCTTTTTGGCCTTTAAATTGGCGGGAAACTTCGAAAGACAATGCACAAGATCAGTTTAATTTTTATGTCATAATACCCACATTAGTACAGTGTTACACACACCTCAGATTTCCTGTATGACTTAAAAGACAGCCCGAGGAGTCATAACAGTGAAGTGTTTCCCCTCCAGCTATCTAAGGCAGATGATCACAAGTGATCAGGATTAAAAATACATACACGGAGTCCCGCAGGCAGCTCATAAACTCACTTTGCCTACGTTTGTCCTTCAGAAAGGCCTTGTGCTGTTAGCTACTGTGGAAGGGTTAGATGGCTAGTTTTGTTATTGCACGAACACAGTACAGCATTGTAGCATAAATTACAAAGCATGCTAACAATTAAGAACGTGTGTTAGCCGAAAGAAAAGGGGAGCAAAAAGTTTCTATTCAGCAATAAATCCTAGTCGTGCACTGACAGTTTATAAGAATAATGCATTAAGTGGAAAGTTCTGTCACATGATTGAAAAAGGTTGCGGATCGGTAGTGCCAATACTTTTGCATGCACCAGGTCTCAAAAACCATGGAAGGATGAGCAGAGCTTGGTTTGATCAGGACGAAAAAAAAAAGAGGAGGAAATTAGAGCTGTGAAGGCATGTAAAGTCGCTTTTCACTTGATGATGATGACAATCTGCTAACCTGATGTTTCATGTAAGCTGGTGTTGATTAGCTATTGCTCGGCTGCCACTTTCTGAAAAGGATGCTGATGATTCAGGGAAGCGATTATAGACACGAGTGACTGACTGATTCATCTCGGGAAGGAATCCAGGACGGGCGTGGACACGCGTGCTCGCAGCAGGCTTGTGTTTAATCTTACAAAAACCACAAGAATGCCTGACATGCAAAGTGTTTTGAGGCTTCCTCTTAACTAAGCCTAGAGCACTGAGATCTCCTGCAATGTACCCAGTACACATACACAGAGATCAGGATGAACATGCAAATCTTATCCCGGGCTATGTTTAGTATGTCGTCCTTCCTGAACTTCATAATGGAGACACGGCTTTATCTCCGGCACCATCGCAGTCCAAACACAGGAAGCAGGACTCGTGTTGGAGAGGCCGGTAAACAGGAAACGGTCAGTCCCACTGCTGAGTGCGCTGAATGTGTTGCAGGATGATGGCCTGCTGTTTTATAGCTGGTGGGGTGTTTCAGATGTGGAAGCATGTTTTTGTGTGCGTGTCACACTTTAGCGTCCGTTTCTATGATGAAAACATCCTGGACGGTTTTAATTGCTCTGCTCTGCAATTTGTTATATGCTATATTTATATTTTTTATTCTTTTTATTAATTCTTTTAAATATTGTGGAATGCAGTGACAGTGGCCTTGTGTTAAAAGCAAGATACCTTCGTAGCTCACGTTAGCTGAAAATAAAACAATACGGCTGGTTCAGAAGTGATTCGGAGCAACTTAGCAAGTACCAAGGAGACCGTTGTTTAAGAAGACGTAACATTTTCTGATGTGTTTTCTTGCTGAAAGTGCTGTGGGTTTTGGCAGGCAGCTGCTCTTCCCTCTTTACAGTCTTGTATACCCCACCATATTCCGAACTTTCATTCATGCTGCGATAGACAGTTGGCATAAATAACGATTGTTAGAACACCTGTGATGCGGAGTGATGCATATCGTTAAAGGTCCCACTGCTGTTATGCTCTATAACGTCACTCATGAAATACCACTTTTCCAATCAGTTTCCTCAGCTGGCTTTTTGTTGTATAATTTACTTTATAGCAGCTGTTTTTATCCGGGCTTGGGACCATTGACTGGGATGGATGACGCGCCGGGCCCAAGCCCAGATAAAAATGGGAGGGTTGTGTCAGGGAGGGTATCCGGCGTAAAACCTGTGCCAAGTTTTTGTGCGGACTGGATAGTCCGCTGTGGCGCCCCCTTGCAGCCGAAAAACCATCAAGAAGACAGTAGGGGTACACCTACTATGAAATCTTTGGCCAATATGGATACTGATAATTAGAATAATAATTTGGCCGATAGTCGATACTGGGATTTTTTTGTTTGTTTGTTTGGTTGTTGTTAACCACCCTCGATTACACTTCACATCTTTGGTGGAGCACAAATGAATTGTTATAGAAATGTATTAAGCAACGTTTAATATCACCTTCTTTCACAAGACAGATCCTTTTAAAATTCCTTCAACAGCTACCTACTAAATGAGAAGAATCTTTCAGTACTTGCATACTGTATAGCGACGGGAATCACCGGGGACCACGCGGTACGGTATTATCACAGTAGCTAGGCGCGGATTTCATCTATATTACGATTCTGTAAGTATCATGATTTCACGAATGCCCCGATTCCTTATTTTGAATCAATTCTAAACTAACTAGGGAAAGAATTTGCTCCCACCGCATAGCGTGGCAAAATATAGTGACTAGTTTAGAGATCACCACCTACAGGATTATACAGGAACAGCAGTCGATGTGCTAAAACGTTGTTGTTCCTGTAAGAGAATCGCAATACGTCACTCAATCAATTTTCTTACTTACATAGCCCGATTAAAACCTTTTTTTTTTTTTTTTTGTGGTTTTGGAAATATTAAATGTAAAAATAAATAGATAACCAAAAAAGTCGCAAATTCTCGTTTATAGTATCTCTTACATACTGGATATCACTGATCAGTCTCAGAGACTCTGAAATACTCCCACGCAGCCGACATTTTCCCACACGTCCGCACTTCATCGCTGTCATGAGAGCTATTACAGTACACTTAAATCTTTTTTTCCCAAATTTCTGCAGCTGGCTAGTCTACCGTTGTCTGAGTCAGACCACAGTTAACCAGCATGATGGCCATCGAGGTGAATCTCGTCTGATATACAGGCGTACAGATGATAAATAAATTGGTGCATCACTGTGAACAAACAGTCTTTTGGAATGTCTCCGAGTTTGGAGATTCCTTTAAAAAAAAAAAAAAAAAGCTAAATAAAAAGTACCATATTGCATTTTTGTATTAAACACGTTCAGTCCAGTGTGTTAGGATTCCAGGAAACAAACAAGGAAACAAAAAAAAAAACAAAAACTGCATTTGCATTTCTGGTTTAACGATTAGCTAGTTTAAAGGAAGTGAAAGTGTTCGGCTTGTCTTGCAGTCTGCCCATCACTTTCTCACTCTCCCTTTATCTCCTTCTCTCTCTCTCTCTGTCTCAGAGCATGCTGGCCTTCCTCCACCGCTCAGTGTCTTTTTACTGTATCTCGCTCGTCTTTGTTTCCTGCCTCTCATCCAACATTAAAAGAATATTTCCTGTGTAAAAAAACCAAAAGTGTACATTTCTCTGTAGCTATTTCTATCTATGAACGCTAGATACACGGGAGCAATAAAATAAAGCGTCACATGTTCTACACCCTTCACTCTTATTTTCTCTCACACACACACACATACACATAACTTCCGGTATTTGTTATGCCTCCAAACTTGCGAGTTGCAGGACACAGAACAGGAAGCTAAAACGAACGTGACACCCAATCTAGCAAATGTTCTCTTCACATGTGGCAAATTGCGTGTCTCTGTCTGCGCTGTCGGGAAAAAATTCAGCTAATCACACTTTCTTTTTCTTTCTTCTTGTTTTTAAAAAAAAAAAAAATTATTTTTTAATGCTGCAGTGAAACCACATGCCAGTGGAATGAATATGAATATTCATCCTTTCTCTCACACGCACATATGCATGCACTAACACATCTGTATGCAGCTGCATGCTGAGTCAACCTTCTTCTCCAGGGAATGGGTGTAATCTGAGAGAGCCAGATCCTCTGCGTTCCTGAGATATTACAGAAGCAGAGGCGTAAGGAAGCCCCCAAGCGTGTAAACACACACACACACACACACACACATTTATAAGACTAAAAATAACTCGCATCAAAAGCAGAAATGTTTAAAGGTCCAGTCTTAAACAGGAAGCTCACACACAGAGAGGTTTTTTTTTTTAATACATGCTGTTGCACTACTTGACAAACTGGAGGCACACACAAAGTTATCCCTGAATACAGTATGCACATTTTTACCATTAAGCTTAATCCCGAATAGCTGGCCGAGCCGCTGAGCACGACCCGCAGACGTTCACTCAGGAGCCAGAATTTAATTTCCCCTCCTGCACATCCAATATCAAAGACCACGAGGAATCTTTATAAAACTTCAAGATAAGTTTTTATGACCGTACCGCTCTTAGGACTCGTTTCAGACATTCGTTCAGTACAATTAGTCTTTATTCATAGCTTCTGTAGCGTCTCCATCACATCCACTTCATCCACTATTTGTAACAGGGCTTCTCTGGAAAGGAAGATCTGGACCGCTGGGCAAGTCAGTCCGGAGCCAGCCCACATAAAAATAGCAATGCAAAAAATGTTTTTGCATTTCAGCTCCCGTCACGGAGTCGCCACAGCGGAACATCTGATCTGCACAACAACTTGGCACAGGTTTTTACGCCGGATGCCCTTCCTAACGCAACCCTCCCATTTTATCTGGGCTTGAGACCGACACTGCATCCAGTGGCTGGGGTTTGGGAACTGGCTGGGAATCGAACCCGGACCTCCCCCATGGCAGGCTACCGCTGGGCCACCAATGTTCCCCTAGTATAAATCATTTTGGCTTTGTAAAATCAGGAGGTACTGATCAGACACGTGAGTGTGAGCTGGGGTAGGATAATGGCTGTCATTATCTAATCGAATATCTGTGCTGCCCCAGTGCCAGTGGGTACAATGTCCTCCCTGCGCCGTCTATAATTAGTGTTCATCTTTTCTTGCGTCGTGTATCAGAGCCTCAATTGGCACAGGATCCGTGCCCGGGTTCAATTCCTTTGCAGAATTCTCCGATGAAAAAGTGTAGACGTGAGTGTGTATGTGTGTGTGTACGTGTATATTTATCATGCGGAATGCGACAGAGCTATTTAGTCAAGCCTGTGGGTTGTATGGCTTCTAGGGGGGCTGTTAGTGGACTGATGGCATTTACACGCACTGTAACTAGCGGACAGGGAATTCAATCAACCCGTCGGGCTTTACTGTCTGATAACATTAGCGTGAGCAGTGGGGTGGAATAATCATTAGCCATGATTTCTGTTTGTCTCTCTCACACACACATCCCCTTTATCGGGAGCCTGGCGGGATCGATAACACTAAGTCTGTGTCACCAAGCAACAGCAGCTTTGCGTCTGTGCAGCCTAAAGATCCAATTCTTCCGTCTCTTACACTCGGGCATGCACACAGCGTGATGGACGGATACCTGTCACGGCACAGGCGTTATTAAAAGCTCGCTCTTCTACCAGCGTTTACAAACGTCGAAGGTGGAAACCGAAGGCGTGATGGGAAAAGAAAGTAGAAACGAGACGAGTGGAGTCGGTCAGTGATTAAAAAACGAACGGGAGTATATTTACAAAGAAAATCCACGTTTTAGACGCCTTCTTATAACATAACGCATTCCTTATTTTTTTTTTTCTCACAGGAAGGCAAACCCTCGAATGTTTCCGAGTGCCGTGTACTGTACACGCAGAGACTCCAATGTTTCTACTGTATATCGGGAGTAATGAGCGAAAAAAGGTCAAGTTCCATCAGATTCTCGAGTTCCAAAGGGCTCGATAAGCACCTGCAAATGGCGATAGCTGTGACCTTTTAGTGCGAACCCGTTATTCACACGTTATTGTCGAAAAATTGGACAGCTTGAAGTGGTTATGATTCATAATAGCACTTTTATCCCTGTTTGTTCAATCCCAATAGGGCACAGTACTGTACCAGCGATATGAAGTGATTTATACGTTTAGTAGGGACGTGAATCACCAGGGGTCGCCGATACGATGTTATCACCATACTTAGGAGACGATTCAATCTGTATTGCGATTCTGGAAATATCAAGATTTTTTTTTAAATATAAGAATTCTATATACATTTTTTTCGATTTTGTTATAATTATAAACTCATCTCGCAGGAAGGTGCGCTTCTGCCGGTGTGTGAATTGTTTAAAGCGCACAATTTAGTATTATACAGAGTATAAAGGATCTGCAGCATTTTACCACCATTCATTCTATTCATCTTCTATACCGCTTTATATATATACACATACATATATATATGTATATATATATATATATATATATATATAAAAAAGGCGGCACGGTGGTGTAGTGGTTAGCACTGTCGCCTTGCACCGCCAGGGTCTGGGTTCGATTCCCCGGCCAGGCTCGATTCCCGTCTCTGTGTGCATGGAGTTTGCATGTTCTCCCCGTGCTTGGTGGGTTTCCTCCGGGTACTCCGGTTTCCTCCCACAGTCCAAAGACATGCAGATTAGGCTAATTGGCGTTCCCAAATTGACCATAGTGTGTGAATGAGTGTGTGTATGTGAGTATGTGTGTGTGCCCTGCGATGGATTGGCACCCTGTCCAGGGTGTACCCCGCCTTGTGCCCTAAGTTTCCTGGGATAGGCTCCAGGCCCCCGTGACCCTGAATATAAGGATAAAGCGGTACAGAAAATGAATGAATGAATGAATATATATATACTAGATTAAAATTTTTAATCGATTGACAGTATGTGTGTGTGTGTGTGTATATACACTGTCAATCGATTAAAAATTTTAATCTAGTTAATCGCAGTCATAGTCTGCGATTAATTGCAATTTTTAAATACTCAGAATTATTTGTATTATAAACATGCAGTGTTGGAATAAAGTAATGCATGACAGATTGGTTAATATTTAACAAATGGACGGCACTGTATGCAGTGGCTGGGTAGTATGGGGTGTGGCAACCCCTCAGACGGCGGGGCTCGAACCCGGATCGTCAAATAAAAATAATAACAAAAAGTAAAAAAGTTCCCCTTGAAGGTAGCTCAAGTCTAGAAGCTTTTTATGATGAGACGGCTGTTCAGGACACTCGATGATGTTTCGTCGCTCATCCGCGGGCTGCGATTATGGGAAGCCATTACAGTCAAACTTGGTCATGTGATTCATTTCCGTAAAAGAAAAAAAAGGGATGTGTTAAAATTTTGTAGATTAATCAAATATAGTAACACGTTAATAGACAGCTCAAATAAAAAAAATAAAAATATGTAAAACAAATCATTGTCAGTGTGGTGATGCATGACTTTCCACACCAAAAAATTAGCGATATGTCGCTGAAACGATCTCCCCCTCTCATCTCTAACTTTCCCTATGCAGAATTTCTGTTTGATCCGGCTTTAATAGGCAATAGCACTGGCAGCAGTAGTGTGTTTGAAGTAGCGAGTGAATAAAAACCGGCTTGACTTTTAATATAAGCCGTAAGAGAAATTAAGTGAGTCGGGAGCTACGCTAGAGAAAGCAGTGTTCCCCCCCCCCCCCCCCTTTTTTTTTGTGTTTTGTTCAGAGACTAGACTTAAAGAGATGGTTACAGTAAAGAGGCGGCCCAGAGTGAAATATAGAGATATTTCGGTTATGAAGTGGGCGAGAAAGACGGGCGCCTATACACAGCAGCAACGCTCTTTTGTGATGGAGTTCGTTTTTATACTGGGATATTGACTGTACATTTGAGATTCTCTCTTCTGTATCGTAAGAAATAAATACATTTGGTTCTTAGGATACAGAAGAGTATTATCTAACATTGTACAATTTTATATACTCTGTGTGTGTGTATGTATATATATATATATATATATATATATATATATATATATATATATATATATATATATATATATGTATGTGTGTACACACAGTATAAGTGTCTAAAGTGCATGACCTGTCTATACCGGGGTACTCAATTGGCGGACTCCGGTCCCAAATACGGTTAAATCTGGACAGGCGCCAAAACAAACATGCTAATTTAATCATGATCCAAATGAGTTCTCAATGAAGTGCGCAACTGTGTTTCCGCACGATATATCTTTGAGGTCGTTCATGAACTATTCATTCTTTTTGAATGAATCTTTAACGTGACTCAGAAGAACGAGTCGTCTCCGAGAGTGATTCGTTCATTTTCTACTGGCCGCGCATGCGCAAAGCATCGCAAAACCTCCGTAGGCTATGTACAGGAAACAGAATTGAGCAGTTCTCAACGAATCGCCAAGTCCCGAGTTGTTCGTTCCTTTGTCACGTGACTCCCATAGACGCTATGCGGTGCCGTAGATTCAAAAGAACGAACGACTCAGACTGGAACATATAAGAGGTGAGCTAGTCATTCTGTTTATATCCTAATGGTGTGCTCAAAGCTGGCCATTGATATAAGTTGATTTTGAAAACAGCGAATTTAAGAGTGAGTGGACAGAAAAATATACATTCGTGCTCCCCGTGGGAAGCAGAAAACCAGTGTTTTCTAGCAGTCAAAAGTGGTCACCTTCTCACCTTCTGGACAAAGATGGTTACTGCAGCAGGGGTTCCTGTCCTGCCGAAAATGGCCCTTCAAATTCTCACGATGTTTTCCTCAACATGAAAACAGATATGAATCTGCTGTTTCAACTATGAGCACGGTGAAAAACACATATCGCAGCTCCATCACCAATGAACATTTACATCAGTGCCTCCACCTGGTCCTCACACCTTTTATGCCTAAGTTCAAACAACTGGTGGCGCAAAGAGGACTACTCTAAAAGGACTACCATGTCATTTTTGGGTATTGTTAGAAAATTTTGGGTTTGACTTTTTTTGTAGTTCTATATTTGAAATTAGACTGTCATTTTTCCGGACCTCGGACTGAATAGAAAATTTGTAAGTGAACCTGGTCTACCCCTGGTCTAGATAATAATGAGACAAATGAATGAATGATGAATGAAATGTCTCTGATGAGCAAGCCAAGGGTGATGGCGACAGTGGCAAGGAAAAACTCCCTGAGATGGCAATAGGAAGAAACCTTGAGAGGAACCAGAGTCATTTGGGTGACACAGATAGAAATTATATAACATCATGTGTGTTATGCAGCTGCAAGTTTAATATAACAGAAGTTCTTTAAATTGACATGAAGACCAGTTCAGCATAGGGACGAGTCAGTAGGTGCAGAGGGCAGATGAGGTCTGGATCACTGAGAGCTCAGGAGCAGCATGTGTAGCTGAATCCAGCTAGAGCTGGTCCTTCTCTGGACGCCTCAGAAACCTTGTGGGGTCGACCTTTGTCTACTGAAGCTGGCACAATCTCCAGATGCCTCGGGATGGGTAGAAAAATGAAGAACAGATGGAGAGAATTAGTGTAGTTGCCATTCAGGATAGATGTACTGGAGTATGAGGTAATGGGATGAATTATGTGAATGCCAGATTAAAGAGATGCGACTTGCGTCTACTTTTAAACTGATTACACAGTACAGATACAAGATTTATTAAATTTTTAGAGCATGTGTGTATGTACTGTACCATATCATATAAACTTAAAAGCAGCTTGCTCTAGCTTATATGAGACATATTATTTTTTTTTTTTAAGGTTTTATTGTTTTTTTTTTTTTTTTTTCCCGTGAACAAAAATGAAACTCAAACCGGGACTTTTGACTTATTGTGCACAATAACAATAAGAGTAAAAACTACTTTTATTACTAAACACTAATTCACTTATCACAGAGTTTCACTAGTGTTTGGACAGAAAGTTTTCTGGTACACCGAAGCCATGACCAGACTGCTTACTTCACATCTGAATCCCTGGCCTCCCAGGAACTCCCAGGAGCGAGGTCGGGACTGTACAGGGGGATGTTGCAATAACTCCCAGATGAGGGGTGTTGGTGAATGTTTGTGTACAGTTTCTACAGACAGATGTGTCTTTTCTGCATGTTGGCGATAAGTAACCCGTCACAAGTCCTGGTTTGACTTGTATAATTTTCACCCCTACAAGCAATGAGAAACACCATTTTCCCATGAAAGATACTGTTCTGATCAGAAGGTTTTCTAGGTACGTGTAGGTCTGTCACAACCCTATTAGGTTTTCTACTACTGTATACAAAAAAAAAATATCACCAGAATATGTCGAACACATTTTTTTTCCAATTCCGGAAGTCTACTGCCTTCGGTTTTGAAAAAAAAAAAAAGTTGTAGGAAATGTTGTAGTTGGAAATGTTGTAGTAATGACTGTTAGGATGCAGCGTCCAACCATTACAGCCCACAAAGATTCATGCTTATGTTGGTATTTTCAGTTGGGATCGATCACCTCAGGATACACCCCGGTCACCTCAGAAAAGTCTTGTCAGTTCTTATTTGTGTAAACCGCACACACTGCGGCCTGAGGGGAAGCATGTTCTAGCCAACAGGATGATCAGAGCAAAACAATCTGAGCTTGAACTAATACATATTCTCTCTTGCGTGTCTCCATCTCCCTCTCCATTCTGTCTGTTAACCCTCGGCCTCTTTCCGAGGACTATAATCGTGTGTGTCCGCCCACCTCCCTGCAGCACACAGACGGGGGCTTTGTTATACACTAACAATCTCACACACACACACACACACACACACACACACACACACCATTACTGCAGTGCCTCTCCATCAGCACACAATGAGGAGCCATAAAAAGACTGGTGCAGTGTGCGGGGGAGCCAAGACTTGGGGAAAAAAAAAAAACATGTTTAAATTTAGTACAACTTATCCCTCATTGCACGTTACACATATTATGAAAGGGAGTTAATGTGTTAAATTTTTGTGTGTAAGACTGTGTGCACATGGACAGTTGTTCCCATAGCAAAGAAACTCCAAGATGAGGTCTCGTGTCAATCTCTTCTTTGTCTCCTAGACAAAAATGAGCCGCCTTTGAGCCTTGAATGAGATTTTGGCGTTTTCTGCATCTTCTCAAAGGTGTCTCAAATGTTGGCTCATTACCTTTAAATCTCCGAGATTGTTTCCATTTGTATTGTGTGCGACTCGCATATGGAGAAACGAGCCGAATTTGAGACTTGAATGAGATTTTAGCCGTTTTCTCAATCTTCGCAAATGTGTCTCAAATATGGCTAATTTCCTCTAAATCTCAGAGATAGTTTACATCTGTATTGTGTGCGACTCGCATATGGAGAAACGAACTGTCTTTGAGACTTGACTGAGATTTTAGCCGTTTTCTCAATCTTCTCAAATGTGTCTCAAATATGGCTCATTACCTTTAAATCTCCGAGATTTTGTTTACTTTTGTATTGTGTGCGACTCGCATATGGAGAAATGAGCCGTCTTTGAGACTTGAATGTGATTTTAGCCGTTTTCTCAATCTTCGCAAATGTGTCTCAAATATGGCTCATTACCTCTAAATCTCCGAGATAGTTTACATTTGTATTGTGTGCGACCCGCATATGGAGAAATGAGCCGTCTTTGAGACTTGAATAAGATTTTAGCCGTTTTCTCAATCTTCGCAAATGTGTCTCAAATATGGCTCATTACAAATGTAAACTATCTCTGAGATTTAGAGGTATTGTGTGCGACTCGCATATGGAGAAACGAGCCGTCTTTGAGACTTGAATGAGATTTTAGCCGTTTTCTCAATCTTCTCAAATGTGTCTCAAATATGGCTATATTTGCAATAAATTAATAAATTTGCATTTATTAAACCATAATACAAAGAATGGCTAAACACATGCTCCAAGCCTGCAAATGGTTAAGTGGCCAGAAATGTGCAGCGCATCGTCAGGCCTCGGTGTCAAGTAAAAAAGAAAAAACATTATCCATCGTTCATCCAGACCTTTAGGTGGCGGTAGCGCACCACCTACTTTGCCTGCTGCAGATAAAAATTAAGAAAAAGACCAAGAAGACAAAGTGGACGAATAAGGTGGGTTTTACTTTTTCACGCCAAATTTATAATGAATTATTGTTTACAAGGAGTCAACTACAGAGTCTTTGGTAAAAAAAAAAAAAAAAAAAAAAACCTTTGGTATTCTTAGCTAAAATTTACACAGCTTACGTTTGTTCTTAAATTGCAAAAGGTATTCAAATGCTACCTGTGGGTGGATTAGCATATCTAGGTAACAAACATTTGTGAGGTTGAAAGTTGTTCAGTTTTACTAAAGATTTTTTTAATGATAAAAATCAGTCATCTGGCTACATTATTATTATTATTATTATTATTATTATTATTATGCTATAAATAGTAAGTTAATGTGACTGCATGATGAGTTTTTGAAAAACAGCAGTTTTATTATGGTGTGTTCAGTGTTTAACAGTAGTTACCAGAACAACGGGTTAATTATATTCTATAAATTAATACCAATATGTTTGTTTGTGGAATAACCTTGGTAATTATATACATTTAACTTTAACTGGGTTCTTTTCAGAAGCATGCCACCTCGGGAGACCAAGGTCTGGTGTTTAGGTAAATAATTAGATGCTAAGCAACTCCAGGGGTTGCAGACTTTGGACAAACGTGTCGGACATCCACCACAAGAGAAGACTGATGTAGCCAGTGAGAGATCTTTTCCTGGCTTTTGCCCGTTCTTGTAGCCCTTATATACAGCAAGCAACCAATTTTCTTTAAAAAATTTTCATCTCCTTTTTGACAGATTATTTTCGCTGGAAGATTGTCACAATGCTGTGGCCTTTGTGTAACTCCTGTATAAATCATACTTTGAGTTGAGCAGGGTGACTCTTAAAATCTTTATCAGGTTTTATGACATTTTGTATCATTTAGTGTCTTGATTTGCCAGATTTTGCTGATGTCTGTTATATTGTGTGAATTGTAAATTTATTTCACTGTATGCTGTCAACTGAGGATTTTTTATATGTTCATTAAAACTATAATATTTCTCATTTGTTTAACGCATCTCATTCATATCTGATTTTAATCTCATCTTGATATTATATATGGCCCATTTGCTTCTCCTTTAAATGCAGTTCTGTTTCTCATGTACATCTCAGATTTCTCAAATGTTTCCCAAAAGTATGTCTCGCATTGTGTCTGGTATGTCTCTTTGTTTCTCCTAAGAAAGAAAGAAAAGAAGTAGAAAAGACAAAGTCGAGCTTGTAATGAGACAGCTCATTGCTATTGGTTTGCATGTCTGTACATGTGTGTACAAATGGTTTGTGTGTAAGAGCCACAGAGCTGTAACATGAAGCTTGCTCAGCCTTCTCATTTCAAACCAAATGAACCACATTCGGTTACTTTAAAGCTCACAGAGCAGGGTCTGCCTTCTAGGCAGCTTCCTGAATCTAGAACTTTTCTGCATTAAAGGAAAAACACAACCTTCATGACTTCATGACAATGCTCAAACCTTCAAAGGTACATGAAATATTTTGTAATATAATTATGTAAAAGATTTTATAGTGGTACTAGAGGAAGTACCCATTTATGGTGCAGGTTTAACTTTAGGTAAATACCTAAGTAATGCCAAAGTTTCACTAAATTCTGCTCTGCCAGTTTTGCGTGATCTGGCTGGACAGAGATACAGAGGAACAGAAAATTTTCTGAGACTGGTTTCACTGTTTACATCCTCTAATGTACACTACCGTTCAAAAGTCTTAGAACACTTTCTAACTCCATGATGGTTCCTGATTTTTATTTCTCTCTACATTGTAAAGGAATGCTGAAGCCGTCCAAAAAATGCATTAATCTCCTTTGAACAAGAAGCTACAATTTGCACAAGCTCACCAAAATTGGACGGTACCCTAGTACTTTGTAGTTGCTGATATACTATACCACACTATGGTGCATGGTTCTACCATAGTACATACTTTGGTACAACAGCACATGTTCTATAGCATGGCACGAAGTTCTATCATGTACAATAATATGAACATCTCCATTATATTATAACATATCTAATATGGTACAATATGTACTAAGCTTTGGTAGCCAATAGTACCATACCATAGTGTTGTGGTACATGCCACAGTACATACCCTAGTACTCTGTGAAGTCCAATTTAGTCAAGAAGTACCATAGTAGTACTGTGGTATGTTATGGTATTCACTATAATTTCCCATATTAGACCATAGTATTTAATATACACGTAGTAAAAAAATTTATTGGTTGTTGCTAATAAGACTTAAATGTGGCACATCTCACAGGAATAACGGAAATACAGCAACGTAGCACGAGGATCACTAATCACAACCCAACTAGCTTAGCATAAACACATTAAATGTGCTTCTCACTGGAGTGTAACTGGACTTTAAATGAATTAAAGTCATTACTGTTTTTTTTTAAACTGCTTGAAATTGAATTACAGAGTTAATTCATATTGATTCAAGACAGTTTATATCTCAGGAGCATTATCTTTAGTCCTGCTTTAGAGTTTATACAGTATGAATGCCATATCACTCAAACGATCCATAAAACCTTTAACATTTTTTCGCACAGAAAGAGAGAGATGGAAAGGAGAACAAATGAGGCAAGGTCGACTTTTAAATTGTATTTATTCCTGAAGTGCAGACCTTCAGTCTCTTAGGTCAGATATGTGTCAGGGATTGTGTAGGAAAAAAATGGTTTCTAGTAGAGGGAAACAGCCTCAGGGTTATAGTTGATATTTAGCAGCCTGAGCCTTACAGTCAAGGGTAAAAGTTAGTACCCCCTCTTTTAATTCTGTTTTTGTAAAAAATTTTTATAAATAAATAAAATATCATAACTGACCATAGTGGGTCTTAATATTCGCCAAATACAACGTCGGACATTGCAAAAACAACTTTTTTCACTGTCATTATTTATTTAACAAAAATAAAGCCAATATGACAAAAAACAAACAAACATGTGGGCGATATTAAGTTCTCCCTTACTGCTTCCACAAGATAAAAAAAAATATGGTGCTGCTCATCATCAGCCCTTGATTTATTGACCGTCTGCAGGTGTGCAGACCTTTTGCAGTTTGCTGGTCTGGAGCATTCAGGTGTGTGTTAACACATTGACAAGAGGGAAAGACGTAAGAAATGGTTTTATAAAAGCAATTATTTCCGCGCATCAATCTGAAAAGTGTTACAACCATTTCCGTACATTTTAAAGTTCAGTGTTCTACAGTAAGAAAGCCTATTTACAAGTGAAAAGCATTTAAGACCGATCTTATCAGGAGTGGACATTCACCCCAAGGCCAGACTGTGCAATTTTCAGAGAAATACAGAAACAAGAACTACATCTCAAACTCGACAGGCCTCACTGAGCATGTTAAATTTTAAAGTCCATAACAGCACAATTAGAAGAAGACTGAAAAGGTGTGGTTTGTTTGGAAGGGTTCCCAGGAGAAAGTTTTTTTGGTGGGTAAAATGAACATGGGAGTATAACTGAGGTTTGCATAAGTGCTTCTCAACAAACTGCAAGCCCTCTGGAGCAATGTCCTATGGACAGAGGAGACCAAAGTGGAGTTGTTCGCCCTTAGTGCTCAGCTCCATGTTTGGCAAAGAACAGACTCAGCATTTTGGCAGAAACACCTCATACCGTTCTGTCAAGCACAATGATTTAGGCTTATTTTTGCACCCACTTTGCAGTCATTGAGTCCACCATGAACTCTATATAGCATAATATTCTAGAGGCAAATGTGAGGCCAGCTCTTGGACAACTAAAGCTTGGTTGAAAAACAGAAGTATACCCGCCACGATCGGAAGATTATTATGCTTTTACGCAGTAACACATAGAATATATATTAAGAAGCGTGTCTGTGACGTGTGTGTTGATTTCCTGGATTAAGATGATTGTGCTATCTATTGCATATGTAAATCTTGAAGGTGTAAAATTACGGACTGTAGTCCATTTGATGCTTAGTACAGTGTCATTCTCCTTCCTCAATCATACAATACCCTCTAATCAAGTCCGCTAGTAACCTGTGCTTCTGGTTTCAATCACACAATAGTTTTGGTTTGTAAGTTTCCTTGAAACCTCTTGGCAAGGTGCCATGCTCGAGGACTTTTGTGTTATTTGAATATTTTTTTTCCTACAGACATTCTTAAATGGGTTTCTTGATTGTCAGCTGGGGTTCTAGTTAGAGATATGTATTTAAATGGATTATGCTGTGGTCAGTTCAGTTACTTGAAATGTTTGATTAGTTTTTGATTTAGAATCGAGTCAAATCAAAGTAAAGTAAAGCTGTAACTCAGCGGTTAAGACATTTTGATCGGATAGTCCCTGGTTCAAATCCCAGTACCACCAGGTTGTCACTGTTGGACCTTGAGCAAGGCCTTTAACACACAATTGCTCATGTAATAATGACAATCATTTAAAAAGTGGGAATCATTTGATAGACACCCTCTTACCGAGCAACTTACATTTTTAAGGTTAAAGAGTCTAAAATTTAAGAACTCCCTTAAAAATCTACCACAGCTTTAGCAGAAAAAAACCTCATCCAAGGACTCATGTTTGTCCTTCTTATGGCAAGGTGTAATATTTAAACGATCAGCCACACATTTATTAAATACTTTTAATAGTTTTCAAATCAGACTTCACAGACTGTTAGTGCTACTAAATTTCATCAAAATGGAAACTTGCAAGTCCCAAAAAATCTAATTAAATGAATAGTTTATCCTTGATTCACAGGATACCTACTTAAAAATCTCCACAATACCCCATGGCAAGGTGGAATATTTGATCTTTGCCAATGTATTGCCTGCTGAAATTTGTAAAATGAATAATAATAATATCCAGCTTTAACCTTCTTTTTCACTTTAAAGCACATCATTATAGACATCATACTTTTTAAGCAAATAGGTGTATGTCTAAAAGAACTTGTAATTTGGAAAGTGGTACAAAAACTTTGTGCGCAAGTTAAAAAAAACAAAAAAACAACCCTGTGTAAGACAACTGCTGTCATAAAAATATACAATCACAACGGTATATTATAATTAGCAAATGCACAAAATTGATGAGGTTGGCACTGTAAGAGCCATATCGTACTTGCTATGAATTTGTTGTTGGGTTTATTTTATTTGTCATTTCATTTATTCTACCTTGTTCTATTCATTAATAAAGCATTAAGTTTGTTACATAAGCCATAAGCTTTAAATTTCTTAGTTATGCATCCATTTTGACAATCGTACGTTGGTCTGTGATGTCATTCCACCATGACATGTGTTTGTATGACTATCGCATGATAGAAAAGTCAGTTTAGATGCGGAAGGCTACGGAAACACAAGCTTTTGACCGTAAGCTCCCGTAAGTAGATATATACAACAAGAGTGTTGTTATATACGTAAGCTAAGACTGTAATTTATAAGATACAGCAAGTAGGTTGTTGTAAAAGTCAGAGATTTGCAAGATGCAGCAACTGGTGTCTGTAACCACAGTGGATTTACTCAAGACGACTGTATGAAGTGTTGTTTCTTCCATCCATCCATCTTCTTCCGCTTATCCGAGGTCGGGTCGCGGGGGCAGCAGCTTCAGAAGGGATGCCCAGACTTCCCTCTCCCTGGCCACTTCTTCCAGCTCTTCCGGGGGGATCCCAAGGCGTTCCCAGGCCAGCCGAGAGACATAGTCCCTCCAGCGTGTCCTGGGTCTTCCCCGGGGTCTCTTTCCGGTGGGGCGTGTCCGGAACACCTCACAAGGGAGGCGTCCAGGGGGCATCCTAAATAGATGCCCAAGCCACCTCATCTGGCTCCTCTCGATGCGGAGGAGCAGCGGCTCTACTCTGAGCCCCTCCCGGATGACTGAGCTTCTCACCCTATCTCTAAGGGAGAGCCCAGACACCCTGCGGAGGAAACCCATTTCGGCCGCTTGTATTCGCGATCTTGTTCTTTCGGTCACTACCCACAGCTCATGACCATAGGTGAGGGTAGGAACGTAGATCGACCGGTAAATTGAGAGCTTTGCCTAAGTGTTGTTTCTTTGATGCTGAAAATAAACTATAAGAGACAAAGAGATCGGACTTCTGTCGTGTGAGTGAAACTTTAAACCAAAGCTACGCGTCAAAACTAGTGAAATAATATGACCGCATCTACAGGCACCTTGTACCATATACCATATAAATAATAAGGTAATAATGTTTAAAGCTTTGTATTTCAGAACCTGATTCAGACACAAGCATGAAATTCTACACATTATTTAATCAGTGCGGTGAGATTATTTCCAGACAGTATAAAGCAAATCTGACAGGAATTTTTTCTAGAGATCATTTCATCACCAGGAATCCGTGCTGTTGCCAGATTTAAATAACGGCTAAAATAAAACAGGCTCGTACAGTAAAAGAGGATAACACGGTACAGGAGATCGGCAGGAAAGATGATTATGGAAAGATGTGTTATTTATTTATTTATTACTTTAAAACTTGTAAGAAATAGAGCTGCTTGAAATAAATCAGACTACAAACATTAGTGCTACTAAATTGAATCAAAATCAAAACTTATAAAACGAATAAAATCTACATGTTTCACTGCTCAATTGTGTATACCTACTGGACAATTTCCTCAATATCTCTAGGCAAGGTGCAATATTTAATTACTAATTAATGCATTATTCATTTCCTTCCTAATTTTGCTAAATGGTCCATTTCATGTTGGTAACAGGAGCTGAGTGCTTTGCATTGTGCTGTATCACATGATGCGGATTCTTTCCTTATAACAACACACCCTGGTATTTTATTTCTGTACTTGTTGTTTAAAGCTCATTGAAAAAGTGTGTTAAAAAGTGTAATCTTATCCTTCAGTGCAAGCAGAGCTCCAGACAAATATAAACCTTTAGGAGCCTTTACAATGTTAAAAATCAAGCAAAACTACTTACTCCGTTCTCTCCATTATTATGGCTACTGGCACTTCTTAATAGCACCGGCTTCATTGCTGGCGCTTGCTTCCGGACATCCTGGAATGCCCGCTGCATGCATGTGATTATGTACGCTGGACATGTTTGTATCTTCGAAATGTTCGTATGTATGGGAATTTTCTGTACCCAGCAAGTCTGACCGGGACTAATGTACCTGAGAACTTGTTGGCTCAGTCTTTGTACCGATGGCATTAGAGAATTGATGTAGAGGGTTTGGATGGGCTTGGAGTGAGAAAGTCAAACGCTTTGATAAGCATATGCAGCAGGGCAAACCAGTGTAAAAGGGATGAGTGAGGGGGTGAAAAGTGGAAGTCTTGGAGAGGGTGAGTGGAGAGCGCGGATGGAGCAGCTATTTAACCTACTGAGCGGTCGACGGTACTTTGAAGTTGCGGTAGGCCGAGGATGAAGTTTTGGGCGTAGATAGGTGGCAACTCGGTGGTCTTTTCATAGATGGATGATGGCTTTTGTTCTGACTCATCCTCATAGGTTTCAACACTGAGTTCGTACGGAGCATACGTATAGGTAAAGGCTTTGGCTGTACTGTAGGTCCGTCATCACAGCTTTATCTCGATCACCTAGTAGCTCCCTTGAGAGGTGGACTGCCCAAGGTACTCAGCCATCATAAGTAAGATTCCAACCTGTTGTATGGAGTGAAACCAGTCATTTCGGGTACACCATGAACTGTGAGCATTAAAGGGAACAAATGGACAAGCAAAATTACCCATCAGTCCCTTTTTCTTGCTGGAGCACAAAATAACATTTAATTACATAATCTAGCAATCTTTTTGTGGGTCCAGTCACCACTGGCGGCTGTCCGGAAAGAACCAGACGGTCCGAAAAAGAAATTTGGCTCATCGATGACCATTTCAGCCGCCGTCTGGAGCATGGGAAGGAAACTATTCTTTTGGTTATTTTTGCTGTATTGTTACTGACGTCTTTTACAGGAGTGCCAAATGGGGTCAAAACCTATGTCGTAGTAGAACAAATAGATAATACAAACTTTAATCAGTTGTGCATTGTTAAGTAAACATAAACTACTACTACTACAGTACCAATATAAATAAACCAGTTACTGTGGCACCTTGAACACCATAAATATGTGGTGAACTGAACTACTGTAAATTCCCCTGATAAAATCGGCAGCATGATCTGCTGATATCATTTCCTTTGCTGTTCTGTAAGTGCAAGCTTTTGCCATGTAACATGAATCTTTGTGGTTATCTAAGTCTGTGTGTGTATGGTGTGTTTGCGTGTGTGCATGGAAAGGTACTGTTACCATGGTTTCCTGGCTTGTAATGTAAATCATTCAGAGAACATTTTAGTTGTGTTCGTGTATATATATATATATATATATATATATATATATATATATATATATATATATATATATATATATATGTGTGTGTGTGTGTATATATGAGAGAAAGAGACAACCGTTTTATATTTTAGAACTGAAATATGTGACAGATGTTTGATAGGTTCTTATGAGGTCCCCACTTTTCTTCTTTTTTTCAAAATGGTTTGAAACAAATATTGCAAGTGAAAAGTCAATTTAAAAAATAAAATAAAAATAAGACTGAAGATTTCGTTTCGGTTGCTGAGGTAATGATGAGGTTTTAATCAGCTGCATTAATGTCAGTGGTAGGTCTTTACAGGGACACTGTGTGTATGTGTGTGTGTTTTGAGTGTTTAATTCACTGTGTGTGTGTGCGTGTGTGTGCACATTCTTGTCTTGCCAAAGCAGACAAATTGGTGGCCATATAAATGACTGCAACAGGACCGACCTGATAGATTGTGGTTTCTTTGGTGTAAGCCATGATGATATGGGAGTGCGCTGCAATTTTTGTTCTTTGTACATGTCCTGATATTAAAGTTTTTTTTGCATGAAGATGTGTACAGTAGTATCGGGCAGAGAATAATTTTATTCAAATAAAATAATACAATGGTGATCAAGTAAAGCTGATGATTATTCAATAGCATCAATATAGTCAATAGAAGTCATGATCGTGACTTGTACGGAATCACAAGGCACTGCCCGATAGGATATTCAATTCAATTTTATTTATATAGCGCTTTTAACAATGGTCATTGTCTCAAAGCAGCTTCACAAAAATTAAATAAATAAAATAAATAAATAAATAAAAATAATAATAATAGAAAATAAATAAATAAAAACAAATACTACTACTACTAATAATAATAATAATAATAGAAAAGAAAATAATTGGAAGTGTGGATGTGTGAGAAAAATGTGCAGATAATAATGAGACGAATGAATGAAATTTCTCTGATGAGCAAGCCAAGGGTGACGGCGACGGTGGCAAGGAAAAACTCCCTGAGATGGTAATAGGAAGAAACCTTGAGAGGAACCAGACTCAACAGGGAACCCATCCTCATTTGGGCGATAACAGATAGAAATGATATAACATCTTGTGTGTTGTGCAGGTGAAAATTCAATATGGCAGAAATTATTTAAATTGACATGAAGACCAGTTCAGCATAGGGACGAGTCAGTAGGTGCAGAGGGCAGATGACGTCTGGATCACTGGAAGCACAGGAGCAGCATGTGTAGCTCCAACCATCATAAAGCTGAATCCAGTTGGAGCTGGTCCTTCTCTGGATGCCTCAGGAACCTCGCAGGGTCGGCCTTTGTCTACTGAAGCTGGCACAATCTCCCGATGCCTCGGGATGGGTAGAGAAATACAGAACAGATGGGGAGAATTAGCGTAGTTGCCATTCGGTATAGGTGTACTGGAGTATGAGTACTGGGATGAGTTATGTGTATGCCAGATTAAAAAGATGCGTCTTGAGTCTACTTTTGAACTGAGAAACCGTGTCTGCTCCCCGAACACTGTCTGGAAGGCTATTCCAAAGCTTTGGAGCTAAATATGAAAATGCCCCGCCCCCTTTTGTAGATTTTGAAATTCTGGGAACTACCAGAAGTCCGGAGTTTTGTGATCTTAAGGCGCGTGGTGGATTGTAGCGCATCAGAAGACTGGTTAGGTATGTGGGAGCTAAACCATTTAAGGCCTTGTATGTAAGTAATACTATTTTGTAATTTATTCTAAACTGAACAGGTAGCCAGTGCAGGGATGATAATATTGGGGTTATATGATCATATTTTCTGGATCTAGTGAGAACCCTGGCAGCTGCATTTTGGATTAACTGAAGCTTGTTTATTGAGGATGCAGGACAACCACCTAGTAATGCATCAGATACGGATAAGATGTTCCTAAGTTTAGCAATATTTCGAAGATGGAAAAAGGCTGTTTATCATCATGATTAGTCATCGTTATAAAATATGTGCACTGTTGGATTAAAGAAAAATCATGACAAACCGCATGATGGGCTGGGTAGTACAGGGTGTGGCAAACCACCATCAGTGAGGCTCGAACATGGACCCAACAATCAACAACCTAGAGCCTTAGCCGTCTGAGCCACCACTCCCACATCTTACATTTAAATCTATTCTTATAATAATCAGGTTTTATCCAAACTGCCTTCTAGAAGCTTTTTTTTTTTAAAGGAAACTTGCCGTTCAGCACCTGGTGATGTTTCCTCAGTCATCTTATTATCCACGTTAAACACCCCAGTATTATAGACAGCTGGAAACTGCGCTGCGATTATGGCAAGTCATTAGGGTCAAACTTGGTCATATGATTAATTTGCTTTAAAAAATAGAACCGTGTCTTCCGTACCAAAATCATCTTCATGCACGACAATGCACCATCTCATGAGGCAAAGAATACCTCTGTGTCATTGGCTGCTATGGGCATAAAAGATGAGAAACTCATGGTGTGGTCACCATACACCCCTGACCTCAACCCCATTGAGAACCTTTGGAGAATCCTCAAAAGATCTATGAGGGTGGGAGACGGTTCGCATCAAAACAGCAGCTCTGGGAGGCTATTCTGACATCCCGCAAAAAGAAATTCAAGCAGAAATTAAGTGTAATTATATGTTGGTATGGATTGACCAGACGTGTTCGTGTTTCCTCATGTCAAAGCGTGTGTGGTCGCGTATGTGATGAATAAAATCAAAATTATATTATAGAGGAACAGCGATATTTTACCGCCTCAAATGCAAACGTGTTTAAATGAAAAAATAATACTAATCAAAAAATTGTGTCTACAATTTATTGCTTTCTTAAAGGTTGCAGAATAAATGATTAACATTACTGTATGTTGTTGATACTCACATAAACAGACATTACTATGATAATTATTGATACGTGAACTGTGATGAATTTCACTCTCCCGTGCTCGTTACTAACACTTGCTTTCACGCCGTTCATTTGAATTGTGTCCATTAAACATGCAGTGTGCAATAGTACCAAAATATGATGATTCTCCCTTATAAGAATAAGAACCAAAAATCCTCCTTTGCCTTATGTTTCATAATGGTATCATAAAAGAAGTGCGGCATTGTGAAATTGTTAAATAGCTGGAATAAGAGCAGGAATTCTTCACCGGTTACAAAAAACAGGATGAATATATCTGAAAAGTAATTTGTTCTGTATTATCACTCCATTTCTAAAGGAGGAGAGGAAAGAGCGGTGGCCAGACAGGAAGAAAGATTGTGGTGGAGGAAGTGAGGGAGAGGCTGATAGAGAGAGAGAGAGAGTGACTGGAGGGAGAGATGGAGTCGCTATCAGGCGAGTCAGCCACCGTGGATGAACTGGTGGAAGCCTGCATCAATGCATTCGGTGAGTCTCAAAAGTGTTGTGGCAAATTTCTACGGTTACATTATAATCTGCTTATTTTTGCTCATCAGTAGCTTATTTAAAAATTTGCGTTTCTCCAGATGATTCGGGGAAACTAAAAGACTTGCTGTTGGTGCGGATGTTTCTGATGATGCACCCCTGGTACCTGCCGTCAACAGACCTGGCCAAGAAGCTCCTGCACAAGTATCCTTTATTAAAATGCACCCATTTATATTTTTGCAATTTGGACCAAACATGTTGTGTAGACCAAATTAAGCTTTCCTAATTACCAACGTGGAGGTGCGAGTCCACAGCGCTAACAATATGACCTGCCGCAGCTTAGCTCCCAAATTTCTGTACTGTACTGTTTGTGGCACTTAAGTAATGTACATACACGCATTTATGTACTACTGTTTAAATCATCTTCCTTGGTTGTCCAGTGCTAAGCACTCGGTGCTCTCACTCAGCAGTGGGAAATTCCAATCGAACGGCATTTTTATTTGAACAACAAAGTAATTCATCAAAGTAATTCTAAATTCTATCCTAATATGTTTTAGGAACTGAAATTTTGCAGGAGATTTGTCTCAGCATTCCAAGTATTTTCGCCATATAAACGAAATGTTTATTTTATATATTTTTTAAAATAAATTTAGTCCTGTTCAATTCTTTTTTCCCCGATTTTCTCCCTTATTTAGTCGTGTCCAATTCCTCCCCGTCACTAGGGGGCTCCCACATTAAGGCTGCTACTACTACCACTCAGCTGGGAGGGCCGAAAACTATCACGCGTTTCCTCCGAACCATGTGACGCCAGCCGACCGCATCTTTTCGAGCTGCTCGCTCAGGCACCGTTGGGGGCATCGTAACACACTCGAGGCCAGCGCTATCCGCTCCCTCCGCATGCGCGAGCTCGCAGATGCCCCGAATGGCGTAGAGCCGTGTGATTAATGTGGGAGCACTAATACCTCTCATCCCTCCCCGCTGAGAGAGCTCGGCCAACGTAGCTCTCTCAAGGCCTCCGGCAGTGAGAGGAAAACAGCATCACCCGGTGTTCGAACCTGCGATCTCCGGGTGATGGGGCGAGCGCTTTTACCTACTGCGCCACTTGGAGGCCAGAGCCATTTTTTCCGTAGCACCGGTGGCACGGTGGTGTAGTGGTTATCACTGTCGCCTTGCACCTCCAGGGTCCGGGTTCTATTCCCGGGCAGGCTCGATTCACGTCTCTATGCGCATGGAGTTTGCCTGTTCTCTCTATGCTTAGTGGGTTTCCTCCGGGTACTCTGGTTTCCTCCCACAGTCCAAAGACATGCAGATTAGGCTAATTGCTGTTCCCAGATTGCCCGTAGTGTGTAAATGAGTGTGTGGCTCCAGGTTCCAGGAACTCGCCTCCAGAATTCATAAGCCGAGGTAATTGTCTATTTATTAGCGTGATAACGACAGTCAAAACCTGGCCAGGCTACATCGAATGAGGGGGGGGGGAAAGGCCCCAAAACAGGATATACATACTGTAGATAAATCAAGGATTACCAGAAAGCAGATGATGAACACAAGTTAGGTAACCAAACCCATTACTAAAACTAAAACAACCTGAGGCATTTTGGTAACCAAATCAAAAAAGCAGAGGTAGATCCAGTAATCAAATGCACATAGAGAATTAAATATAAAACACAACCGAAAGCCTGCTGAGTGGGGAAATAAGTGACGCCTAAAACAGTCACTAGATTCTCTTTCTATAGAGACTGTGGTAGGAAACTGAAACCACCAGGTTCTTAAATAACCCTTTATGACTACATACTTGCATCGACCATTAAGACCATGTTGTTATCTAGAATTGGTCGTATGGCAGAAACATTCACTTTTTTTTTCTTCCTTGTTGTGATGCTTGATATGAACTTTATACAAAGTCCATGACGTATAACTGCATGATTTTGTGCATCACACTGCTGCCACATGCATGAATAGGGTGTATGGGTGTTCCTAATAAATTGGGTATAATCATACATTATTACTGGATACACACTGGGTTAGATCCTACTGTAGTTGACAGAAGTGCACCGTGCACACACACATTCACATACATTGAGAAGTAGGGGAAATTGACTATAGCGAGTTCACATGTGGACATGTTTTAGAAGACAGATGAGGGATAGAAAATAAGGACTGACACAAAAACGATAACACACTTGTATTATGATTTACTGAATTTTTTGCCACTGTAACTCATGGATGGTAATTTTTCATACTGTTGCACCCCTATTAAAGACCTCATCGAAGGTATCGTCAGCTTTGCTAGTTTAAAAAAAAAATTAAATCTTGATTTCTAAATGGGAAGTGGAAATGAATTCCCAGTGCTTTAAGGAGTGTTAATAAACTTAACGAAATGTCAGGTCTCAGGAGGAAAGCTGCACAGCCGAACTCAGGAGTCGAATCTGCCACCTAGTCAAGTAAGTGCACTAGTTATTCAAACGTTATTTTTAAGTCCGATGCATATGTATTCACCCCCCAGTAGAACCAACATCGACTGTGATTGCAACTGGGTTATGTCTTCATCATCTCTGTACATCAGATATTTCTTGGCTCTAATTGGACGGAGACCACTTTGCCATACGTTACATTACTGGATTGACGGGTGACTTTACATCAACTGGATGTGCAAATCACTGATTGTATTTGCATTTGCTTTCCGGTCCCTGTAGGTTCTGGATCTCGGAGTTCCCTGTCGAGTTCAATCTTAATCCGGCTTTGGCTGAACAGATTCGAGATCTGAGGGATCAGCTTACCACGGAAGGCAATGAGCAGGAGAGTCAGCTTATCGACGTTGAGAGTGTGTAAGTGTGCACCGAACCAAATATACTGTACCTGTATGTCTGAGTTAAAGGATATGTTTTTTCTTTTTCAGCCCATCATATAAGTGGAAGCGTCAGGTGACCCAGCGCGTGCCGTCCATGTCGAAAAAGAGGAAGATGTCCCTCCTTTTCGAGCATTTGGATGCATCTGAGCTCGCAGAACATCTCACGTACATGGAGTATAAATCCTTTTGCAAGATCCTGGTGGGTGCTTTATGCTTTCTTAATAGTTTGATTGTGTATAAACATACACAGGAACTTGCATATCAAGTGGTGGCCAAGATTATTGCGATACATGAGTCAGTATTTAGTATGAAGTTCGAAAAGACGTCTGCAGTATTCTTGAGTCACTCGCTCGATCGATGCCTCCTTCAAGTTCATGTAGAGAAGACGGTTTCTTGACTGCTGTGCCCTTCTTTAATATCGTCCAACAGTTTTCCATTGGGTTTAGATCTGGAGATGACCCAGGCCATGGCTCCAGAACCAATTCTTTTCAATTAATTAGCACAACTCTTCAACCAAAGCCGGCTAGAACTATTTAGTGACACCTTGCAGTTTTGTAGGACAACTACTGTATAATGTATGTTGTCGTAATACTTTTTTGGCCACCTTTTGATCTTGAAACCTTGCTGAAGCTTTCTTTTGCATGCATGCTTGAAAAGTCTCAAGGCTGGTGCGATCCCAGTTCTGTTATATTGTGATATGATGGTACGGCGTGTCACGTGTGTTCAGTTCCAGGACTATCACAGCTTCGTGAGACACGGCTGCACGGTGGATAACCCCATCCTGGAGCGCTTCATCATGCTCTTCAACAGCGTCTCCCAGTGGATCCAGCTCATGGTGCTCAGCAAGCCCACGGCCCAGCAGCGCGCCGCCGTCATAACGCACTTCGTACGGGTCGCACAGGTCAGTGCCCCAGTCCCACGAACCAATAGTGGCACAATATTGATGTTCTTAAGGGATAAGTGAATACATGTCCACATTTTCTCACACGCCAACGCCAGTCTTTTCAAGCGCGATTCCGATGAGACTCTACTCTCTGAAGTCATCATTTATTCACGTTCCACACACTGTCACGCACAGCCAGAGTGGTGTTGAGAAGTTCACGTCTCGCAGCCGGGTGCACGTCTGGCACCTGCGTCCAAACGGGACGCCGAATCGATAACTTGGCGTACGACGCTTTCTTTATACAGATCGTCTTATGTGCGCCTGCGTCTGGAATCCTGATTCATGACACGAAGTTCTCCCTTTGCTTCGATGTTCAAACATCTTTGTTTTTTTTTTTTTTTTTTCTGGTTTCGATCTCCCGGAGTAGTCGCTCTCTAGGACGCGCTTACCCCCTACCTGTTTTCTTCCTGATCCCTCGTCGGTCCTCTCAGTATCTCTGCTCCAGATCTCTCTCTTTGATAACGCGGAGAGGTTGTTATGAGTCAGGAGCGTTCATTAACATTAAGAGGCTCGGTCGTAAACCTGTCTGATGCAGTTAACCACTTTACTTTTTTTGCTAAGTGCTCTGGACCGAATAAAAAGAAAAGAAAAAAAACAAAAAACTATTTACTGATGATGATAATTAGCTGCAGTAAAAAAAAAAAAAAAAAGGCTGTGTGTGTTGAGGCAGCTGGAGCTGGATTGATTTTTTTTTTTTTTTTTTTTTTTTTTTGCGCGAGTGTGTGTATCTGTGTGTGGGTTGAAGGGCAGAGGATGTCTCCCATAGAGCCTCATTCACAACCGACTTACTGTGGCGTACACATCCCATCCATCCTCTGAACAATGGAGCAATGTAGCCATATTAGAAGTTAATATTACTAGTGTGTGTGAGGGACGATAGATCTTTCCTATAGTCATCATTTCTACCCAATTTTTCTTTCTTCCACATCTCGTCGTCGAGGCGTCTCGCTCACCCTGTCGTCGTGCCCGCTAGGGCTAATTTCGTAACACCCCCCCCACCCTCTCACCCCCCAATCCTCCCTGCTCTCTCTCTCTCTCTCTCTCTCTCTCTCTTTCTCCACAGCCTGAACGTTCCCTTAATCCGGTTTATATCATTTGCTCCATTTCCTCCTGCTTTTCTTTTCCTGAACTCCCCTTTAAATCTAAACTACCGCATTTCCTTCCACTAAATCTCTAATCTCGTCTATTCCATCTAAATCTTGAATATAAATCAACAGTCTTCTCCATTTAAACATTTATTTTATTTTTTTATTATTATTATTTTTTTTTATCTCCCGCAACCCTGTTCAGTATAAATCAATCGAGTTCTTGTCACAGTGTTTTTTTTATGTACAACTGTATTTTTCTTCCTTTCCGTGTAGAAACTGTCGCAGCTGCAGAACTTTAACACCCTCATGGCGGTGGTTGGAGGCCTCAGTAACAGCTCCATCTCCAGGCTCAAGGACACACAGGGCCAGATCGGGAACGACACCAACAAGGTGCTACACACATCCCTGTAATACTCATAGTAACTCATAACACACACAGTTTCCATCAGCTTCTATTAAACCAGAGAAGCATTATTGACCAAGCACAGCTGTAAAAATGTTCCTCTGGATAATTCTTACTTTACGTTTGTGTTTATATTTAGGCATTAGGCAGACGCTTTTATCCAACTTCTCTAATTTGATTAAGTATATTTTATTCTTGTCAGGTTCAGTGTGGAACTTTTAGACCTCCGCTTCTCTGCCAAGAGGAACACGCCAAATGAAACCTTTTATTATTGTATTGATATAAAGTACTTTATCATTATATGTCAAGGTTTTCATGCCTTATATTCAATTCGTAAGGTTGTGCTTACTTCTCTGCCTTTTCCCCCCCCAATCCTTCCTTCTTTCCTTCATAAATTTCCTCATTCTCCTTCCTTCCTTCCTTCCTTCCTTCCTTCCATCATTTCAAATTCATTCATCCCTTCCTATCCTAATGTCCTCATTCTCTCCACTGCCCTGTCCTCCAACTTTTCCCTTCTTTCCTTCCTTGCCCCCCTTCGCCCCCTTTTCCATCCTTTTCCATTCCTTCCTTTCAACCTTCCCTAATTTTCCCAGTTCCTGTACTTCCCCTTCCTTCATAAATGTCCTCCTTCTCCCCACTGCCTGTCTTCCATCGTTCCTCCTTCCTTCTTTATTTCCCTTCTTTTTCCATCCTTTCTCGTTCCTTTCTCCCATGCTTCCCTAATTTCCTTAATCTCTCAACCATCCTTCCTTTCCTCCTTCCAAAATTTCCTCATTCCTTTCCTTCCTCTTTTCCTTCCCTAATTCTTTCCACTACCTGCCTTCTGTTGTCCTTCCTTCTTAAATCCTTTGCTTTTCCATTTCTTTCCTCATTTCATCTTCCCATCCACACCTACTGTAAAGTCTACTGTCCCTGCCTCTGCTTCCCTTCTTTTGTTTTCCTGCCACTCCTGTCTCATCTGTTTTTTCATGCGGATCTTTTTCCAACCATTTCCAAAATCTTGTCTTTCTCCATCCAATGTCCTTCCTTCCTTTCTGTTTTTGGTTGTTTATGGATTTTAAACAGCTCATAATTTTCATAATTTGTGTCTACTTGCTTCATTCCCCTCTTCCTTCATGCTGTAGATCTTTAACAGTCTGCTGGATCTGGTCACATCGTCTGGGAACTACAGTCAGTACCGGCGGCGCTTCTCGGAGTGTTCAGGTTTCCGCTTCCCGATCCTGGGCGTTCATCTGAAGGATCTGATCGCTGTACATGTGGCTCTGCCAGACTGGGCTGATGATGAGAAAACACGTGTCAATCTGACCAAGACCCAACAGCTTTACTCCATACTGCATGAGCTGGCACTGGTCCAGACCATGCCGCCCAACATAGACGCCAACACAGACCTGCTTAACCTTCTCACGGTGAGCTGGCCAACAACCTAAGGATGTAATTAGGTTGTGTTTGTATTAGGGCTGCAACTAACGATTATTTTGATAATCGATTAGTTGGCCGATTATTGTTTCGATTAATCAATTAATCGGATAAAAGCTAAACGCTTCTTTAATTTGACGTTTTGCTTATATATATATATAAAAAACTGTCAACTTGTCATCTGCATATAATATATATATATATATATATATATATATATATATATATATATATATATATATATATATCGATTAATTGGATAAAAGCTAGACGCTTTAATTTGATGTTTTGCTTAACTATATAAAACCATAAATCAGGGTATTGTTTATGTATAAAAGTAAACTTTAAAAAATGCAATAGCCACATAGAGTATAATTATCTTTAATTGTGACATTTAAACCTTATTTAATCAACATTTTTGTTTTTAACAGTAATTGCAGATGGCAAGTTGACTGTGTGTATGTGTATATATTAGGGCTGCAACAACTAATCGATAAAATTGATAATTATCGATAATGAAATTCGTTGTCAACGAATGCCGTTATCGATTAGTTGGGCTGCTCACGTTACTGAGGAGCGCGACCATAAGATGCACAAATACACAAAGATACACAGTCGCTCGCGCAATGGAGGTTACAGAAGCGTTTGCAGGAAAAAGCGCGCACCCCAAGTCCTCCAAGGTATGGGAGCAATTTACATTAAACACCTCTTATCGGGCGTTAAAATCGAGCGGTTTTCTGCCGGTCGTAGTGTCCGGTGAGCGCGGATGAAGCGCCGAGGGTTTTCTACACATGTGGGAGCCCCTAGCGACGGGGAGGAATTGGCCACGACAAAAAAAAAAAAAAGGAGTGAGTGAGAGAGTTCACACGGGCTTTGGTGACGTGCGTTTGTCCGGCTGCGCGTTTATACGGCGTAAAAAGAAAAAAAAACGTTGCATGCAGCTTTTACTTGGTGTTCAAATCCCAAACGAACACACGGAAAACACTTCTACTGCGTTTTCTTCACGTTCATTTTATGCTTCGGAGGACCGGATATATCCCGTGATTCTACACGCTATACACAGGGAAATGCGGAAAAAAAAGGCAAAATAAAGAGAGTGAACCCAGTAGCCGGGTTTTTTTTTCTCTCCCTACGTCGCCGTATTACGAGAATGTTTGTTTAAAACAATAAGATTAATGTCTAGTGTAGCAAAATGGTCTATCTATCTATCTATCTATCTATCTATCTATCTATCTATCTATCTATCTATCTATCTATATATTCTATTTTTTATTTTTTATTATTATTATTGAGACAACAAAAAAAGGATAAAATACTCGAGAGGATCGAAATATTGTACAAACCGAAGTCTATTATTCTTATTAAGTTGAATTAATTTAAGAGAATTTAAAATTTAGGTCATTCTTAATAACTGAATATGTCAGTGTATTTTTTTTAAACTATATATATAGACTTGCCGTCTGCAATTTTTGTTAAAAACAAAAATGTTGATTTACATAAAATAAGGTTTAAATGTCAAAATTAAAGATCATTAAACTCTATATGTGGCTTTTGCATTTTTTAAAGTTTACTTTTATACATAAATAATACCCTGATTTATGGTTTTATATAGTTAAGCAAAACATAAAAGTAAAGCGTTCAGTTTTATCTGATTAATCGAATAATCGAAAAAAAATTATCGACCAACTAATCGATTATCAAAATAATCGTTAGTTGCAGCCCTAGCATACATACACACACACACACACACACACACACACACACACACACACACACATATATATATATATATATATATATATATATATATATATATATATATATATATATATATATATATATACAGCTGTGTATCTGTGTGTGTATTTGTGCATCTTGTGGTGGCGCTCCTCAATAACGTGAGCAGCTCAACTAATCGATGACGGCATTCGTTGACAACGAATTTCATTATCGATTTTATCGATTAGTTGTTGCAGCCCTAGTTTGTATCCTCCTGGGAGTCAAACTATTGTAGTAGCACTTGATATCGCCGTAGAAACGTAAGCGTACGTTAGCAACAGCAGTACCATTTCACGGTTCTCCGCTTGTTTGTTGCGTATGCAGCAACTGATTGTATGTTGCAATTCAGGATGGTGTGTACAGTATGTTTGTATCTGTGTTTTAGATTTGGTCGACGTTACAGAAGGTTGCGACAGATGCTTTAGAAATACTTTTTTGTGTTGTTGTTTAAATGCGAATGAATGTTTTGTCTGGGTGCATGTTTTAGAAACCAAACAGCTAGCCTTGTCTGTTCCTCCCCATGTGGCACCAATATATGTTTAGCAAAGGAAAATTAGTGTGTGTATATAATTATGGACTTACACTTTGTGCTTCTTATCCATAGAAAATGGCTGTGTGTACATGAGCCGTGTGAGAATTTTGTTCTCTTTTTCGTCGATTATTGAACTGGCTTGGCCAAAAATCTGTACAATTTACAGTTTTATTTTCGCTACCCCGTGTTTTTGGTTTTGTTTTTGCTTCTTTACTTTTCCTAAAGATGAAAATTCAATAAAGCACGGTGGTTAGCACCATAGCCTCCAAGGTCTAGGGTCGAACGGTTCCATTGCCGCCTTGGGTCTGCATGTTCTCCCTGTGCTTGGTGGGTTTCCTCCGGGTACTCCGGTTTCCTCCCACTGGCCAATAACAGGCAGAATAAGCTAATTGGTGTTTCCAAATTTCTTGTAGTGTGTGAGCCCTGCTATAGATTACCACCCTGTCCAGTGTGTTCCCCGCCTTGTGCCCAAATATCTAATTTCCACGACACCGGTGCTGGTTCCAGGTGCCCACATTTACACTAGACAGGAGCTCAGCGGGAGCTGCATGATAATACGTCACAGGCCACGCCCACTAGACAGAAATGAACATGGCCGAAGTCAGTTTACTCCAAACTATGAAAATGTATTTCAGTATCCAAAGGCAGCTTATTCGACATGTTATAACCGCTGAAAGAGATCGACATACTGTAGACAACGATTTTTGTCCCTGTAGTCTTTCTTCAGTTTTTCAGTTTTTTTTTTTTAGCTTATTCACTATTTGGGCGGTTGTTCGTGCTTGTGAAACCTGCGACTATTAGTTCTTCTCTTATTTCCTCATATACTTTTTTTTTTTCTTAAAGGACTTTCCAATTTCTGCTGAATCTCGGCGGATGTCCAAATTGCTAAAAGCGCTTTTGTTTCGTCCGCGCTCCACATTAACGGACTTTGGGTCCCCGGCATTTTTTTTACGCTCCCTATAACTCCGCCCACCTCTTGTGACGTCACGGGTACTCGCAACTAGACCAGCAGAGTTTAGGGGCCGGTTCGGTGCTTATTTTAGGGCACCGGCACCATTTTTTTTCTGTGGAAAAGCGCAGCACTGGTTCCAAAATTGGCATTGTTAAGTTGTACCTTAACCTCTCTCTTAACATTATGGCGCATTTCCCGAAACGTTTTTACGCTAAGTATCTCTTAGGTAAGTCACACGTTCGTAAGGTTGGTCTGGACCAACCATAACTCATTCTTAGCGTAGTTTCAGCTCAAGATGCTAGTCGCCGCCACTGAGCAGCAGTCTTTATAAATCAGCGGTGTATGCAAACACATTATGGCACGTTATCAAAGTCGTATTAATGATGGAATATACTATTAATATCCTACTATGTACTAGGCCTGTTTAAGAATTTTATTTTATTTGATATGAGTGACTTTTAATTAGCCTATTTCATAATGTGACTAATGCATTAAAATTGGCAATAACTTTTAATATTAAATAGGTGGCGAACAATTTGGCAGCGATACAGCGTGGTGTTGTGTTAAACTGAAGACGGCGCCGTCCGCGGAGCCGTGTGGGTCATGTACATTTTTCCTTTAGACAAAACTTCAGCCCTTTTCATATTTTCCCCGTGGTCGTTATTTTAAAAAAAAGAAAAAGGTTTTGCCTTCCAAGGCAACAGATTATGGAGCTGCTTGAGATGCTCAGACCTGCGCATGCCTGGCCAATGCATCGTATGTACTTACTGTACACTCCCCGTCCCGATGTCCAGCTGCTCGCTGCTTTTTGTGTAAAATATGTTTCATTGATCATTAGCCATTATCGATAACTTTATGGATTTAGACAGGTTTATTTTCATGAAATTTGATTTAGTTAAATGAGAAAATAACCTTGGGAGTTTCAAACCCTGCATCCATTAATTTTTCTGGGTGATTGTAATGTGTAATACCCCTACAG